>JAYKKT010000090.1:2472500-3072500 GCA_036023115.1 Brasenia schreberi | reverse complement strand
CAGTAAAGAAGAAGATAAATATATATCTTAGAATTAGAATTTACCAGTAGAAAAATGGTTGCGTGCTTTGGCTTTTCAAACCAAATATCATAATATAAGTGCAAATTGTGTCCACTAGCTTGATGACGTGGATCAATCTGTGAGTAAAACAAGAAGAAATGGACAATGTTAGTATTGGACCATAAAAATTATAGGTTCATATGATATCACGCTTAAATAAATTAATGGAATCTCATGAATAAATTATGACTTACAGCTTCAAGCCAATGTTGCAAGGAGCTAATTTTTTGCGCCTTGTCATCTTTAGACAAACCTTTTTCCAACCTGTATGAGGAACAGTTAGCACCGACAAGACCCCAAACAAAAATAACATACAGAAGAAGAAAATGGCTGAAGTTACTTTAATTTGGAGAAAGCTGAATTTCATTGGAAATATTGAAATTGAATACCTTAGCAACTCTTGTCCTTGCCCTTGCCCACCACGTGACACTGCAGTTTCTTGTTTCTGGACATCAAAGAAGTGAAACCGAGCTCCGTTTAAAAGCGGCAAAATCTAATGCCTTCCACCTGGTTACAATACAATAAATCCTTAGTTAATAAACACAAACGTCAAGAGGAAATAAAGCTAAGTATTCAAGGTAGAAAATTGAAATTGAGAAGGGATAGACCACGAACCAGAGCTCTTCAACCACTACGGCACAATCGGCAAGGTTTCGTCGTGTCCTGTAACTTTTATAGACCTTCTGCAACTTAACTGCAGCCGCATCCCTGTCAGAAGGGGAGCTAATGGAGTTCTCACTGCACAGTTTCTTGAAAGAGTCGCTAACCGAGAGTTCTTTCTCAGAATTACTATCAGCAACAGGTCTGAAACTGAAAGAATCACCGTCGTCTGGAACTAAATTTTGCATCCGGAAGGAGATTGTGGTCTCAACTTTAAGGTTCTTGGGTTCCCATTTCTTGGAAACAACTGGTTCTTCTATCACCAATCGGCCCGACACTTCCGGCTGCCAATTCGTGGTATCTAAATCCTTGAAACTAACTGATCTTAATGTTCTCCCTACATCCTTTCCATTAAAACTGACAGATTTCACTATGAGGTTACCATCAGTACAGCTTGACGTCAATTCATCGTTGAGGTCTCCCATGTTTTCCCACCCAGATGGGACTAAAGTCAGAGAAACACCCATCAGCACAAGCCGGATTGCAGTCAAGTAATTGAGTCAATCAAGAGTCACTAAAGGATCTGTTACAAAATGAATCAACAAAACAAAAAGATAAGAAAATGATTCAGTAAATAAATCAAAGCAAGAAAGAACCACTTTTGTGGTACAATGACAGCTATCCAATTTAAGAAAGCTTAAAAGGCTCAAACTGGATTTTTCCATTAGAAAGATCAAGAAAACAGTGAACCCACTAAGAAAACTTCAGCCATTCTATTGGTTCTTTCTTGGAGAGAGAGAGAGCTTCAACTCAACACCACCCTACCCACCAAAAACACACAAAATCCAGCTTTGGATAAACGAAAAGGATCTGAATTTTTCAGAAAGATATCTGAAATCCCACAACCCAAAGAAACAAACAGAGAAATGATCCAAGAGAAGGATCAAAGATGAAGGGTTCTTACGTACCTGAAACCAGTCTACGAATGAGAACTGAGGAATCAGGCTTGTTCGACCCTGATTGGTCCTCTCACTCTCTTATATACCATGAAAAAGGGAGAGACGGCAATCTTCGAAAAATTTATTTATCGTGTCAAACCTGCAAAATCTGCCGTAAGGTGGAAAAAGGGGTCTGCTGGTGCCTTTGTAGTTGTTGGTCCTTCTCTCTTTCTCTCTCTACTGTCTCTTTTTGGAGAAAACGGAGTAGAATGAGAACGTTGAATGTGGTGGCGTCTGTTGATTTGGTTTGGAGAAACTTGATTTCTGCTGGAAATCTGAAAGCGTTTCGCGTGCTGCTTCTTTTGATATGGGATTGGTACACAGTCAAACTATGAGAAACACCACGGTGGTCAGAAACTTCCTTCCTTTCTCTCTCTCCTCTCTCCGTATGTGGGGTGTCCATTCTAATAATGAAGCACAGTCAAATCGTCGAGGTTAAACTCCAAAACGGTGGGGGCCTGTAGGTGACGTGATTGTACGTGTAATGTGGATTGAATTTTTCTTTAAAGAATTTGAAATGGCTGGATGTGGTGAATCGATTTTGTGAACCATGCGGGTCAGTCTCATCTGCCTTTTCTCTTAGAAAGGCAAGTGGGTAAAGCAGATAAATCCCCATCATCAGATAAGACGCATTACACAGGAATCTGCACAACAATTAAGCGTTTTGAGTGGTTATATCATACCAGTCGTTAACTCAATTTTCAATACTTTTGTAATCTTTTAAAATATTTTTACTGGTCGTTTTTTTACATGTTTAAATCCTTTTAAATAACTTTTTTATTTATCATTTATTATCTAATAATTTTATTATGATTTTTTTGTGTGACCACTCATCCATCAGTTACAAACATTTTTTTATAATTAATTACATACATATACAGCCATTTTTTTGCTTGTAAAAAAAATGAATATCATTTCAAAAGTTAAGAGTGTTGGTAAATTATAAAGAACAATCTTATTGTACTCTAGGCTTTAAAAAGAAAAGAAAAAATACATCAACACATTGTAGGAGTTCAGTTTAGGACAGAATCACTCTTTTACAGATATATTGCGGAGAAAACTAGATATATATCCTAGAGATGAACATTTTTTAAGACAATATGTCGTTACCAAATTTGGTTTGTAATTTATCTTTTTTAGTTACAAAGAGAGGTTGAAGCCTAACGCACATGTGCACTCTTGAGTCATTCCCCGCCTGCAACAAGAGTGTAAAAGCAGGCTGCAAGTTGAACCAACACCATGGATGTGATCTCTACTTATTTTTGTGCAATAAAAAAAGCAAGTTGATGTATGTCCTTGGTCTTCTTGAATTGGTATCAAGTTCTATAAACTTCTTGTGTATGGTTGGTTAGATACATTGGAATGAGGTGTCGTGAATGAGTGGGAACCGGGAACCGTTTCGCTCTTCACTAACATCTCGATGGTACCGAACATGGACATTGGACATGCTAGGGAATGTCTTCTTCTTATGTTAATATTCATCTAACAAAGCTCATGAATATCATAGAAGAAATTATCTCTCAATGAATAATCATTTAATTAAAAAAACTATGATTCAATTATGTTTAGTAAATGACTGAATCCTTGTCTAGAAATCAATGTGAGTTCGATGAGCTCTTGAAAATCAAGTTGTTTGGTCTTTTCAGACCCGTTTAATCCGAAACCAAGAAGCAGAGTCATAATCAGGGTGCAAACTTAACGAGTCAATGGCTAATTCGGATCGAGTGGGTTTGCTGGTGGAGCAATCTTCAGAGTACCAAGTTGGGCCATCATATAGTAATAAACATTAATTAAGAAACCATATCTTCTTGTTTCCTTACGAAAAATGACAATCAATTAGTGTCAACACCCTTGTTTCCTCAAAGGCCAAAGAAGAAAAATTATCATTTATTGTTGTCAACCAAGTTGTATCAAGCTAATTATTATGTATTATTTGACTATAGAGTATGTGTTGTCGTTCAAAGTAATGATATAATTCGAATGATAAATGTGTAAATCTGTTTAAATAAAATATGATGAAGAACGTACCAGAGAACAACTTGTTGGACACGCTCTTAGACTTGTATAAAGCTTGTGCCTCACGCTGTCCTCCTCTTCTTTATTGTTTTCCGGACAAATTGTCCTCTTGTTTGATAACAGCAGTCTCTGTCGTCGCCATGAAAATTAGCCATCTTAATTTGTGACCAAAATACCCCTGAGTATCTCACCTCTTTACAAAGAAACTTTTCTAGGTTATTTCATTACGAAATAATATTAATCATATCATCAACAACAACAACTAAGCCTTTTCTCATACTAAATGGAGTGGGTGACATAGATTCTTTGTTTCCACATAGCCATATCATGTGTCATGCTAGCAGTTAACTCACAATAAACTCGATCATTCTTTATTGGTATTACGAAATAATACCAATGGATTTAGTAATTCAATTTCTTTCTCAATGCTTTCCTTTTTACTGAGGTTTACTTTAATCTTGGGTTTGTGTTTGATAGCTCAAGAAATTAAAAGGCCTTATGTTTGGCCTCCCCATTGTAATGAAAAAAATATATATATATATATATATATATATAATTTGATGTAAATATTAGAATTATTAGATAGAGCATCACATGCGTATCATTTTCGTAGGTATTTTGCGAGCAAGGTTGGTCATTTCGATGGTGATAACATGATCCCCATTGAATAGTTCATTATTTATGTCTTAATCTTAACCTTAACATACTCTTTTCCAATACTACATGCCTTTTATTTAGTATAGATAATGAACCAAGCTTCTCGTTGGGCTAGGTTTCTCTCATGACTGCTTTTTATTCAGTCTGTTAAACCATATGAGCTGAGCATGAACAGGGTATGTTCAGCTCGGTTCGGACCCATCCCATACATGGTTCCTCTTTTAGGAAAAGAAAGGGTGCAAACTCACTCCGGCTTGCCCCGCGGATCTCGGAGGCACAAGTTAGTAGTTATTTCTCCCATAAAAGATTAATATCATGCATCATATATTAAACTAATAATCGCCAAAATACTTGTATTATCTCTTATTATGTATGTTTTATCTTCCGATAATATCATTTCTCTTTTTCCTTCAATAGAACTCGTTCTGGACCTACTTTAAGACGAGAGGGGTAAACTACCAGTATCCGGAAGATCACAAGGACCCCGACTAATCCGATCAAACCACCTTGTGGGTTAAGCTCTCCCACCACTGGTTTCTCTATCCACAAGGCTCGAATTCAAGACCTTGTATAAGGGAAACAAGTGTCGAACCACTTGAACCAACCAAGCGTTGGTTGATACCCA
This sequence comes from Brasenia schreberi, assembly GCA_036023115.1. Classification (NCBI taxonomy): domain Eukaryota; kingdom Viridiplantae; phylum Streptophyta; class Magnoliopsida; order Nymphaeales; family Cabombaceae; genus Brasenia; species Brasenia schreberi. The sequence continues at coordinate 3,067,544 of JAYKKT010000090.1, read as the reverse complement.
TTTTGATGCAAGTTTTTCAACTCAACAGCAAGGTGCTTTGACGCCCTTGTTCTTGGTAGAAAGTTTGAATCTTGAGGGTGCATGTGCGTTTGTGAGGCTTCAGCCTTACCCACCTACTATATATATACACTCTCAAATGAAAAATATCTTTTGATGCAAAATATTTATTATATATATACTCTCAAATGTAAAATGCCTTTTGGTGCAAAATATATATATATATATATATGTGTGTGTGTGTGTGTGTGTGTGTGTGTGTGTGGCTTTGCTACTTTAAAGTGTAGATGACAGGAGAAACTGCTAAAAGGACGTGATTAGGAATACAAGGAGAAATTAGGGACTTCTCAGATATTTTAGCTGACTGGCAAGATTTGATGCTCCCATAAAAGCTTATAGGGGTACTTAGGATATTTTTGTTCAACGTGACGCCTGTAAGGGTATTTCAGTCATTTTCTCAAACCTGACAGCGTGGCGTGATGAAGGAAGTCAATGATGAGGGTTGCTGGTCAACGCGCCAGACACGTGAGGTTCCTTGCAGTTTCTGGGCGAACCTCCGCCTAGTCTTCCTTGATTTACAAATAGGAAATATATCGTTAGTTACTCGCACATTAGTTGAGTGGAATTTTGGATATATATATATATATATATATATATATATATAAAGAGAGAATAGTATATGCTCAATTTCTTTTTTGCTTAAATCTGTTCAAACATTTTTCAGGTTGGATGCATGTAATTAACGATAGAGATTTGAACACGAAAAGCTTATTGTACCATTATGCATTAAATAGAGTAAGAAAAGCACAATAACACAAAATATCTTTTTGGATTCAAATTTTCACTAGTGATGACATGAATCTAACAATAAAGATATTTGAGAAGATTTAAGTATGAACCGGAATTGAGTATGAACTATTTTCTCTCTTTATATATATAGTTTGTGCTCAATACTTGTTCTTACTTAAATCTTTTTAAACATTTCTATCGTTTGATTGATAATGCCTGTGATAAAAATGAAGATGTTGAGATGGATGAGTAGTCACACAAAAAAAGACCGTATACATAATGAGGTTATTAGAAACAAATTAGGAGTGACACCAATAGAGAATAAAATGAGAGAATATCGTTTAAGATGGTTTGGACATATAGAAAGAAGATCAAAAGAAGAACCCATAATAAGGTATGAAAAAACTAAATTTTGAAAGTATTAAAAGAGGAAGAGAACGACCACAAAGTGTTGGAAAGAAACAATAAAGAATGATCTAGCTTATTATGAGTTAACTGCTAACATAGCACATGATAGGGCTACGTGGAAACAAAAAATTCATGTAGTTGACCCCGTTTAGTATGGAAAAAGGCTTAGTTGTTGTTGTTGATCGTTACGATAATAGTGACGATTTAAATCTCAAAAAATAAATGTGTATGATTGTACTTTCCATACTCATATTTATTGCAAATGGTATATTTTATTTTTTATTTTAAATCTCCACTATTACAATAGAACTATGAAAATGTTTGAGAAGATTTAATAATGTATTCAATTGTGCACATACCCCTCTCTCTCTCTCTCTCTCTCTCTCTCTCTCTATATATATATATATATATATATATATATATATATATATATATATATATATATATATATATATATATATATATATATACATAAATTTGGTTTGTAAGCTATCAAATTTAAATCCATCAAGAGAAAGAAATAAAATGTGGTAGCACTCTTGGTACGTTAATAAAACAAGGTTGGTTTCAGTTCATTTGAATATTAATTCAAATGATTAGGAAAAGTACCGAGGGCCTCACAAACGCGCTACCGTCGCTTGCTATCGTCATTAGTGAGCACTTTATCGAAATCGAAAGAAACAAAACACGATTGACACGGAGCGAGAAATTATTTTTGGGTGAGGTAAATAGCTAACCGAACTGGTTGGGGTGGGCCAAACTATGCATTATAGGTCACAAAGCCAATATGCTCAACCTTGGCTTACCACCGTTGTACACCGTCTCAAGGCCAGAACAACATAACCGTGGAGGCAAAGAGTTCGAAAAGACCCGACCCGACAGTTCGAACCGAAACCATATTGCCCGTAGAGCCAGCAATAACTGAAACCGGTTGAACCAGCCTTAGAAGCAGAACTAGGAATCCCTCAATTCGGTTACTAATCAGGATATCCGAAACCAAAACGGATGGTTTTAAACCGCCACTAAACTTGGGTTCAATAATTTTTCCAAAACCCATTATCTGACCGTCTAGTATGGGAAAAGGCTTAGTTGTTGTTGTTGTTGCCATTATTACAAACACATAGGTAGCTCAACAAGAGAGCGTTTCCTACCATTGTGATTGGTGGGGAGTTTGACTCCCCACGAGAGTGTACTGCCCTTGTTTTTAAAATAATAATAATGATAACTACACCAACGGTTTTCTGAAACTAGAATAGACTATGAGAGGGTTCGGTTCCCGTCTCAGGTTAACTAAACATGTTGAGTGGTATTTTAAAATTATTCGCTCATGATATTCAATGGACATTTTTAAATTATTTATATTCACTGATCATATTTTTATTTTTTTAATAACTTCAAAAACTTAGTGAGCGGCATAGTGAATTTAATCATACATAAACCTTATAAAAGACATATATAATGGCGTAAAAACATATGTAGGGATTTATAAAAGAATGACAGACTTCTTTGAAGTTAATATTGGGTTACATCAAGGATCAACTTTAAGTTCATACTTATTTATAATGGTGATTGATGAGTTAACAAAACATATTCAAGACAAAGTACCTTAGTGTATGTTATCTTTAGATGACATTGAGTTAGTGGAGGAGTCTAAGGAAAAAGTTAATAGAAAATTTGAAATATAGAAAGAAATATTAGAAAGTAAAGGCTTCTGACTTAGTAGAACAAAGACAAAATATATGGAATATAAGTTTGATCATTTGGTTACTTAAGAGGAGATAAAAATTAAAATTGACACATATTGCATCCCCAAAAGGAAAGTTTTAAATACTTAGTGTCAATTTTTAAAGTGATGGAAGAATTGATGAAGATGTTACACATATAATATAAACAATAACTAGCTTTCGTTAAATAATTAATTAATATAATGAAATGTCAATTATAGTATTAAACACAATATAATATTAGAGCAATGGATATCAATTTAACTAATCAATGTAATATTATAATGGTGGAAACATTTAAGCGGATTTTAAGCATGGATGAGCGTGGCGTATGAACTATGGTTTCTCTCTCTTTATATATATACATATATGTGTAATGTTGATTAATAAGTTAATTTCTACAATCTACCTGCTCTCTCTTTGTCTGAAATTGACTCGTGGGTTCGGTCCATTCCGCTCAGTCAGGTCATGGTCAAGTGTGCTCATTCAAGCTGCAAGTCAGTTTAAAGATCTGTCATGGACTCCCCCCCGTGCTCTAAAACGTCAGTGCATATAAGCCACAACGTCCTCCTTTTGATTAAAAGCAGAAACTTGTTTTATTAAATGAGAAGATTAAGTTTCAAAGTATCAAAACAAAACAAAAATATAAGGTACTTTTTGATTTTTTTTAAAAAAGTGTCTGTAAAAATATAAGCCGCAACGTCCTCCTTTTTGTTCGTTGAAAGAAGTGTAGTCTCGCATGGCCTACGTTCGTGTCCATGGGACTCAGGTTCCTGCAGCACCAAAAATGAAATTCTGGCCCACGCATCCCAAATGTAAACAGCCTCTAGGTCGAACTTTTGCAAATTACATCGAGCTACTGAGGCCCATATTTGAAGGAGGGCCAAATGACTCAGCCCATATGATCCTGGGGGCCGATGCGGGCCGGGTCAGGTTGGCCCGCAGGGCCACATGTCCGTTGGATATTAGATCGGGTTTATAAAACTTGATCTAAATCCTGCTTAAAATCTAAATCCAACGACAATTTTTAGGTTTCAACAATGCTTGCAATGGAGGCCAAAGCCTACGCTTTCCCTGGGAACCGATCTGAGAGCCTTAGTGCTAAAGAATTGGATCTTTAGAGATGGTAATTTTGATCCAACCCATAGGGCATTCACCCAATCCGTTCCGAATGGAGTGGATATTACCCTACTTGATTGGATATGGGTTCGGGCTTCGAGAAAACCCGTTATCATCGATTGGGTATGTGGTGGGTACGGGATAACAAGTACCCGACCATACCCGTCCCGATGCAAAACATATGTAACAAATGAATCAATTTTTATAAATTTCAAAAGTACTAATTTGACTATCAAAAATAAACCTTATAGAACCCGTGTCAACCCAATACCTGTTTGGGTTTTTCATGATGTCTTTGAATTTCTAATTTCCGTTTTCAATTCGTGTTGAGTTCCTATTCTATGAGGGAGAAGCAGGTAATAAACGCTCAGTTAGTCGGTTATATAATTTAGTACATGTTTTTTATTTAAAAATAAAAAGTCTGTGTGCAACAAGGGTTGCGTATGCACTGACGTTTTAGTGCACGGGGGGGAGTCCATGACAGATCTTTAAACTGACTTGCAGCTTGAATGAGCACACTTGACCATGACCTGACTGAGCGGAATGGACCGAACCCACGAGTCAATTTCAAACAAAGAGAGAGCAGGTAGATTGTAGAAATTAACTTATTGATCAACATTACACATATATGTATATATATAAAGAGAGAGAAACCATAGTTCATACGCCACCCTCATCCATGCTTAAATCCGCTTAAATGTTTTCACCATTAACGTGATTAAGAATGAAGATTTGAACAGTAATACATTTTTAATTCAAAACTCTATTGATGATTACAAAGATCCAACGGTGAAAATCTTTGAGTGAATTTGAACATTGTCGTGAGCATATACTAATTTCTCCGTTTCTCTTTATATATATATAAGAGAATAATAGGATCTTTCAAGAATATATCTATATATATTAACTCTAAAAAAAAGTTGCCATCCCTTGACCCTTGATGAACAAGCTGGTCCCTATTGTCGGACAAAGGCGATTGGACAGTGTGAATGAGGGAATATATATATATATATATATATATATATGTGTGTGTGTGTGTGTGTGTGTGTGTGGCTAGTGGTAGACCCTATCATCCTTTTATATATATGCATGCATGCCTTGTGCACGCACGCACAGCCAGCCCGTACTCACCATTAGGGCTCTTTAATGCCCATGCGCAGGTAGCCAGTTTGAACAACCTCCCACTCTAGCCAAAACGAAGTGTGTGTGTTAGAGAGAGAGAGACGGCCGCTTAAGTTTTACTCTTGAATTAGTGGTTTGATTTGTCACGGGTACTGTGTACGTGTTAGGTGGACGCGTTTTGAATGTATACTTTTACGCATCCATATGGTTGTGTCCGACGGAGCAGGTACTGTTCCACTGCAGTGTTCTCTGGTCTCTTCTTTTTTCTTATAGAAATAGGTTCATTTATTTGCTGTCACATAAAAGTATTATAAGGGTCACTGAAATATGGCACAAAGTTCAACAACTTAAATATATGTTCCCCACTTATTGCTGGAAAAAGACTTGCTTGAGAGAGAGAGAGAGAGAGAGGTATTTTCTCATATATATTAAAAATGCTATGATAATATGACAAGCAATAGCTCACTTAGCTAGGGAATCGACTCCCAAGTTGAAGGTTATGAGTTTGATACCTGAGCCATGAATGTGGTTTCGAGCGGCACCCCACCACCCTCCTTCAAAATGGTTTACTAAAATAAAAAGATAATTTTTTGTAGTTTTAATTGTTTTCTTGTTTTAGGATGAAAAAATTATTGCCATAAGAGGTTAAATATTTAACTTCGTTGAAAAATAACCCAAACATATCTTTCTTTAATATCATATAATGGAACAACGACGAAATCAGTATTACAAATCGACACTATAAAATTATCACGGTAACCTCAATGCGACTCGTGCCAAAAATATGTATATTTCTATTTACTTAATCATCCTGTATCACACTATATGAGCTGCCACAAAGCACAATAGTTCACCTAGCTTGGAGGTTGGCTCACAAGATTGGAGGTCATGAGTTCGATACTCAAGGTGTGCATTTCGCTTCGGCCTGCTCATTGTAATAAAAAAAGAAGAAGAGCCAAATCACGACGTGTTGCGGTTGACTGAAATGAAAACTTAATCAGCAACTTATCTTGGGGGCATGGCACTTAGCGATGTGAATGCTTCAGACTTGGGCCCGATCCATGCACTACCAAATTCAATATAATTGGAACCTGTTTGAATGGATTCAGTCGCACATTATGTAAATGGCTAATCAGGTCAAATTAGACCTGGATTGAATCTTGCGCGCACTCACGCCCCACTTGTTAAGTCTAGTCAACATAAATACCCGAGTTATAGCCGATCGATGAACTTGAATTCAGTTAACTTGAGCAAATGAATGAGTTAAAGACAGACTCGAAACTCAAGCTGAAGCTGAAGCTCAAACTCAACTTGATTAGCATTTCTAGTCAACCAAGTTCGAGCTCATGTGGTTTAGAAATTGGAGCTTCAGATTGAACAATAGCTTTAGACTTACAAAGAGCGATAGATCACCCGGCCAGGGGTTCAACTTACAAGTGGAAGATAATGGGTTCAACATCTGGGGCGCACATCTGGCTTCGGCCTCCCCATTGTACTGAAAAAAGAAATGAACAGACGATGAAAAGGGAAAGCTTGTCAAGCTTAGATAAGTGTAAAGCCTTTGGTGTGCATAGCAGAAGATCATGATTCATATTGCTCCCTATTATATCACCGTAATTAGAAGAAAACTATATATATATATACTCTCCAATTTTTGTCATGTCAGTTTGGAACGGACCAGGGTGCCCAACTCTCCCCACCTGAACAGTCTTTTGGGTCGGGCCTAAAATTGCCACCCCTACTCCAAGGGCTTTCTCGTCAACGGGTCAGATTATCAAATCCATTGAAGTTGGATAATATTTGAATTCATGCCATTGCCCTTTGCATGTAATTGGTCTAATCATGTCAGATCAGATTTGGATTTGTAAGCAGAACTGAACTCAAAACCAGTGTTATTCACAAATATTAGAGTCAAGTACGTATACACAAGAATGACAAGGCTAAGATGATTTTGATCTATGCAGTTTAGGGAAACTAAAGTTCAAATGAACAATACTGGATTTGGCTGCTAAATCCTAATCTTCCAGAGTGATTTCATGTAAGGACCAAACTCACACACACATTTTGATTACTTTGATCATATTTTAAGTCATCCAAGAATCTCACAAACGTATATGTGCATGCGTGTGTGTGTGTGTGTGTGTGTATATATGTATATGTATATGTATATGTAGATGTATATGTAGAGAGAGAGATGCAAATTATCGCGATTTTTTGGTTTTCCAATTCAACCTTGGTGATTGATTTGAATAAGCTTATTTAGTAAGAAACGCCATGGATGATCATTTCTCTGTGTGTGCAAGGAAAGTCGAGGTCCCAGGTCCACCTGGGACCTTTGGGATGTTAGCCAGTACAAAAGCAAAAGGCATGAGACTGCTAGTTGAACAAAACTAAGTTTTGGTCTTCCCTTCCGTTTCTTTCACTAGTCTGTATAGAGCAAATGCAAAAAGAAAGGATTGCTCGCAACACAATGACGAGGTTCGCAAACGCCAACATTTTGAACTGTGATTTGATACACCTAAGTGCACATAAAGACTACCTCAAATGATTAGGATGCTCCGATGACTATTTCTTCCTCCAGTGGTTGAGAAGGCCATCAGCAAGGTCCATGAAGCTTGCCCACAGCGTTCTGTGCTTCTTTGGCAGAGGCGGCTTTTCAATAGGCGGTTCACTGCTAAATCACAGAATATGAAGCAAAGACTTTTTAAAAACAAAGTTCACTACAGTAGCATTTATGTAATGTAACAACCAACATAATGTCAAAGCAGAAGTACCAAATTTTCGTTTACAGAGTACACAATCTTGAAAGTGAGAAACTCAGTCACTCCTGTGGTTTTAGATCAATGCTAAACACAACTGCAAATTTTAGCAAGATTTCACATGACTAAGAAAGCATACCCTGAAACGACTTTCTCTTATTGTAGTTCACCAGTAACACAAGCTAAAGCAACTCCATCACGGGTACAACCACAACCATCACCTGTGGATGGCAATCCTATCTGACCCGCAGGTAAAAGGTGATAGCCTTTAGCATCTTTTGTCGAGCCTTTTACTAAAGCTTGACAATGATGGTCCATGTGGACACACATAACATTACATTTATTTCAAACAACAACAATTAAGCCTTTTCCCATACTAGACGGGGTCAGCTAATAACATTACATTTATTTAGTTTATAATATTTGGTCTATATGACCAAATGTACTAAATTTATTTCTTAGAAAAAAAAACAGCTTTTAAGAATAAGTACAGGTCGGAGCAGGGCAGGGTGCATCAGATTTTAGTGGGTCAAGGTAGGGGAATGAGCAGGTTCTAAAGTAGATTTTTCCTGTGTGAGCGGGTTAGTGTTGGCTGCTACCTAAGCCATCCCATTGCCATCCGAACTATTACCGCCAAAGCAAAATAACTATAAGAATGAAGCCGTTACTTGCAACATTTAATAAATTTTGAAGCAAGCTGCTTTAAGTCTTGGAAAAATTAGTCTGTTTGTGCAGCAACTTTATCAGATGGGGGCTCAGACATGGTGTAGTTACCTCTGTAAATTCTCCTTTTGAAGGTTTTCTTGACTGTCCTGGGAATATTCTCTGTCATCTATACCGTGCAGCTCTTTAGGAGCACCGTAAATCTCCTCACCAGCATTTGGTATCCCAGAAATCGAGCCCATGCCTTGAACCAAACTTTCAGGTTCAAGATCACGGCTAGGCTTTTCACTAGATACACAATGATTAGCCTGCAGCAATAGCCAAAATGGAACCAAGGACAAGAAACATAAAATGGTCATGAACTAATCAACACATAAATGTAAAAACTTTCATGCAAAGCACATATACTGACAGGGGAATCTTCCAGGGCATGAGCTTCACAAGAGATGGAACTCCGTTCAGTTCCAGCAGCAATGCTACCCAATTCATCGTCTAAGCGGGAACCTTTAGTGACTTCCGTTGCTTGATCTAACTTATGTTTGTCATCCAGAGGAAGGTCATTTCTTCCTGCTTCTGGTGTTGGATGGGATGAGGACTTTATAACTTTGTAATTGGCAACAGCCTCAGGCATGTCGCTATCTTTCCCAGAAACACCTGGTTCAGCATCATAGCTTGGAACTTTTTCCAATTCAACCACAGCCTCTCTCTGCTCTTTGCCTTCAGTATATTGAATATCCACACTCTCTAGCTCATGATCAACTACATCATTTACATGAAGATTTTTACACTTATATTCCAGTTCCTGAATAATCTCTCGCATAACGTAAAAAGAGCCACCAACTTCTTTCCTAGTATGCGTAATACCGGGGAATCTTCCTGAATTGGAAGCCCTGTACCTGTAGATACATGAACAAGGAATCTTTGCTCTCAAGCCAAAACATAAGATTTCATCACAGAGGAAGAGCAAGCACAGTATGTAATACCGAAATCAATTCCTTTTATTCTTTGAACTGTCAATCATCTCAAAGGCAAGTTAAACTACAATATCATATGAAACAAGATTTTTACTTTTCTACATAAATGATATTCTGGACAGGTTACAGCACTTGGCTGATGTTGCTTGGATACATACCATGAAATTAAGAACACCCTGAAAACTGAAAAGCTCAACTCAGTGAAAAGGAAATTAGATAGTAAAGAGAACCAAATGAATGAGAAATACAACAATAACCAAGCTTTTTCCCATGGTAGGTGTGGACTAGATGGATTCTTTGACGCCATAGAGCTCCATCTTGTGTCATATTAAGATGTTAATTCCGGAAAAGTTATATTTTCCCTCCAACGCTTTTGTGGCCGTTCTCTCCCTCTTTTAATGTGTTAATCATCTAGTTTCTCATGCCTTCTTACTAAAGTTTTACTAGGTTCCCTCTATAGATGTCCAAAACATGACAGGCATATCTCCTTCATTTTGTCTTCTACAGACACTACCTCAACTTTCTCTCTAATAACCTCATCAAAGAAGATATGATCCTTCCTTTCGTGATCACACATCCACCTCAACATCTTTTCTACTACTGCTATCTTTTGCAAATGATGATGATTATATAACATTGCTGGTCTAACCGCTGCTTTATAATATTTATCTTTTAACTTTATTAGTATCTCTTATCATACAAAACTCCTAAAACACCTTTTCATTTTCAGAATTGTGCGAATTATCGGGGTATCAAGTTAATGAGTCATACTATGAAATTGTGGAAAAGAATTATCAAACGTAGGTTAAGACAAGTATCGAGTACAACAAAGAACCAATTTGGATTCATGTCAGGCAGATCTATTGTTGAAGCGATTCACCTTTTGAGACGTCTTATGGAACATTTTAGAGCAAAAAAGAAAGACCTCCACATGATATTTATTGATCTAGAAAAAGCTTACAATAGAATACCGAAAGAGGTTCTTTGGAGAACCTTAGAAAAAAGAGGTATCTCATTGACATACATAAACCTTATAAGAGACATGTACAATGGTGCAAAAACATGTGTGAGGACTCATGAAGGAATGACAGACTTCTTTGAAGTTAATATTGGGTTACGTCAAGAATCAACTTTAAGTACATACTTATTTATAATGGTGATTGATGAGTTAACAAAACATATTCAAGATGAAGTATCTTTGTGTATGTTACTTGCAGATGACATTGTGTTAGTGGAGGAATCTAAGGAAAAAGTTAATAGAAAATCGGAACTATGGAGAGAAACATTAGAAAGTAAAGGCCTCCGACTTAGTAGAACAAAGATAGAATATATGGAATGTAAGTTTGATCATTTGGTTACTTTAGAGGACATAGAAATTAAAGTTGGCACATATAGAACCCCCAAAAGGAAAGTTTTAAATACCTAGGGTCAATTTATGGAAGAATTGATTGAGATGTTACGTATACCATTAATGCTCGTTGGTTAAAATGGAGAGGAGATATTTATTGATTTAGAAAAAGCTTATGATAGGGTACCGAGGGAGGTTCTTTGGAGAACTTTGGAAAAAAGAGGTATCCCATTGACATATATTAACCTTATAAGAGACATGTATGATGGTGCAAAAACATGTGTGAGGACTCATGAAGGAACGACAGACTTCTTTGAAGTTAATATTGGGTTACATCAAGGATCAACTTTAAGTCCATACTTGTTTATAATGGTGATGGATGAGTTAACAAAACATATTCAAGATGAAGTACCTTGGTGACATTGTATTAGTGGAGGAGTCTAAGGAAAAAGTTAATAGAAAATTGGAACTATGGAGAGAAACATTAGAAAACAAAGGCCTCCGACTTAGTAGAACAAAGACAGAATATATGGAATGTAAGTTTGATCATTTGGCTATTTCAGAGGACATAGAAATTAAAATTGGCACACATTGCATTCCCCAAAAGGAAAGTTTTAAATACTTAGGGTCAATTTTTCAAAGTGATGGAAGAATTGATGGAGATGTTACACATAGAATTAATGCTGGTTGGTTAAAATGGAGAGGAGCATCAGGTATTCTTTGTGATAAGAAGATACCATTAAAATTAAAAGGTAAATATTATAGAGCAGCAGTTAGGCCTGCCATGTTTTATGGTTCTGAGTGTTGGGCAGTTAATCATCGACATGTACAAAAGATGTCTGTGACAGAAATGAAGATGTTGAGATGGATGAGTGGTCATACAAGAAAAGACCGTATACATAATGAGGTTATTAGAAACAAATTAGGAGTAGCACCAATAGAGGATAAAATGAGAGAACATCGTTTAAGATGGTTTGGACATATAGAAAGAAGATCAAAAGAAGAAACTGTAAGAAGGTTAGAAAACCTAAATTTGGAAAGTATTAAAAGAGGTAGAGGACGACCACAAAAGTGTTGGAAAGAAACAATAAAGAATGATCTAGCTTATTGGGAGTTAACTGATAAAATGGCACACGATAGGGATCTGTGGAAACAAAGAATCCATGTAGCCGACCCCGTCTAGTATGGGAAAAGGCTTAGTTGTTGTTGTTGTTGTTGTAGGTTAAAATGGAGAGGAGCATCAAGTATTCTTTGTGATAAGAAGATACCATTAAAGTTAAAAGGTAAATATTATAGAACATCAATTAAACCTGCCATGTTTTATGGTTCTGAGTGTTGGGCAGTTAATCATCAACATGTACAAAAGATGTATGTGATAGAAATGAAGATGTTGAGATGGATGAGTGGTCATACAAGGGAAGACCGTATACATAATGAGGTTATTAGAAATAAATTATGTGTAGCACCAATTAGAGGATAAAATGAGAGAATATCGTTTAAGGTGGTTTGGACATATAGAAAGAAGATCAAAAGAAGAAAAGGTAGAGGACGACCACAAAAGTGTTGGAAAGAAACAATAAAGAATGATCTAGCTTATTGTGAGTTAACTACTAACATGGCATATGATAGGGCTCTGCGGAAACAAAGAATCCATGTAGCCGACTCCGTCTAGTATGGAAAAAGGCTTAGTTGTTGTTTGTTTGTTTGTGTTAATAATGTGCAAGTTTAAAACCGTCTGTTTCCAATGTTTCTCTCCAATATTCTGTTTCTTGTTAACTCCTTCCTTTGACTTATCTACCAATAAGGTATCATCTCCAAATAGCATGCACCAAGGTACTTCACTCAATATGCTTTATTAACTTAATCGGAAATACCCCAAAGTAATATTATAGGAATGAACCACCATTGTTCAAAAAAGCTCATCAACCACATGCAGTGAGGTGCTTCCCAACCTAACCTAGTTCCTTTCTTTTTGGATGTAAAATCTAGTTCTTTTCTTTCTTTGTAAGTAACACATCTGTAAACAATGAGAACATACATAACAAGGAAACGAACAACAGATCGGGTGCTTTCAAGGATTTAAATATGAAATTGCACATAGGTGTACAGAAATGATTCACTTAAACAGGGCTTTTCCCACAATTTCTCACATGTTAACAAGGAATAGGAGGAACCACTACAAACTCGAAATGAGCAGTGTACAACATAGGCTGCCTATCAAAAAGGTTTTGGCACGGTACAATATTGGGAAGAAAAGCCCTGAAATTTGCCCAACATTCTGAAATTGGCACATATTCAAACAAGAAAAGTAGCACATGCAAAAATGATATAAAAATTTTGACCAAATACAGAAAAGTTGCAAGCTAATTATGTTTCTGTACAAACACTATCACACTAAAAGCCAGTTCAAGATTTAATTGAGAACAAATTGCTGCCAAGCTATGCATGTGTATCCCTTGAAGAAATTTTCCTAGAAACTTGATCCTCCTAGAAGCTACTGCAAGGTTTCGAAAAAAAGTTGGAGCATTGGTACATGCACCCTTCAACTTCATACCCCCACAGGCCCACACGGTCTGAATTATCTATATTATTATATATAATTGATAGTATCTCGTAAAACTATAGGCAAGCGTGACTATCAAATAAACTATAAAATGTTAAGATGTAAATTAATCAAGATTACCATTTTTATAACTTAGCCCACTAATAAAACAATAATCAAGTAATTTTTATGGTGTGTTAGTAGTAGTGACATGACAAAAGAACATATTTAAATAGACAGTACTAAGTCGAACAGAGGAGTTCTGGTAGAAGTGTCTATATGACAAAGCTAGAAGTCACTTCAAGATCTCACATGAGAATAAATTGCTGCAGTGAAGCATAATGCAATGAAACGGGTTTGAGTGGTGCAGAAATGCATACTGAGAGATAGAGGAGCTCGATCAGCAGTTACACGCATTTCTTTTAAGTATGCTCTGCTTCCAATTCTTCTCATTACTTGTATTTTCTTCTCATACAGGTACCAAAGAAAATCCTATAGCTATAGAAAGCAGCAAATTGTGGTGTAAGAGGCCATACTTCTGCACAAATTTCTCAATCAGCAGTCTCCTCTCTTGTTTTCGCAATCTTTTCCCCTGCTTCTTAGGCTTAGACGAATCAGAATGAACAGCCAAAGCTACTCCGCTCATATTGAAACCACAGAATGCTTTTGCCATACCTGCAGAACTGGAAAAACCAGGTCAAATTGTTGTTCACTACTATGGCAAGCAATCATGCCATGTAGTATCAATATAGGAAGATTTTGTCACCAAATGGGCATGACAACCAATTTAGTGAAGCATGAAAACAGCGTATCAATGGCCTTTCCTACAACCCAAGCTTGTTACTATTACTGTTCTGCACTAGAGTTCTTAACTAAAAGCAATAACACTTATTTTGAAAAAAGAAAAGGTAGCAACAACTGGTTCAAAATTGATTTTATAAAAAAGGAAGTACTGTATATTGGGATCTTCAGCATATCCACTTTGAAATGGCACTTACACATGCAAGCTTGCACATGATTCCCAAACACACATGCATTGATGCATGAACCATGGAACACATGGAAAAGCCAGTGATAGTTCAAAGGTAAGACAGAAAAGGCTTGGCCCAAGTTGTGCCTAGAATGGCTACCTAGAACATGTTCTGCAATCAGCCAAAGATCTCTAGAGACACATCATGGAACAAAATTTTCACTGACCAGCTTGGTACAACTCAAAATCATACTAGTCCACCATACAGCTTGTGTAACAAGGTCTAGTAACTCTAGCATAACCAATAAACCCCATTTAAAATTGTTGACAACTATATACTCTAGGAAACTATGCTACTCCAGTTTTGACATGTTCTTAGAGAGGCAATCAAGATTAATTCAGATTTCAGATTGTACTCAGGTCCAAATCCAGTTAGGAGATCTAGATGCCAATGTTTCATGTGTTAAAAGACAATAATACCCCTATGTTTAGAAGTTCCACCAAAGGCATTTTGTTCATTACATATGTTGCATTTGGTTTATCAAATTCATTTTACCAATTGCATTCAAATCTAACTAGATTTTATATTACAAGCAGTTTAATTGCCTTTTAATTAATTTTTCTCTAAATTTATGCTTTACTACACTAGGTAAAGGATAAGTTTCCTAATAGGCTAGGACTCTTTTATAAGTTTTTTTATAAATTACGACCTTAGGCACTTTTTCTATTAGATCCACCATTTTGGGTGAACCGATGTTATCAAAATCGTATGCTATTGTATGATACAACACAATTTTATTGCTTATCTATACCTACGTGAATCATAATATACCATCCATCGGGTCGTATTGCATTGTATCACACAATATATGGCATTGATTTTCTGGAGGCTGTGTTTTTTTACTTTCGAGACTTAGGGTTGTTTTAAACCCCCTAAGGCCACCTTCTTTGGCCTCCCTATCCATTTCCCTTTCCAAGAGGACCGCTGCTCTTCCAAGAAAGCTCCACGTCTCAATTTCTTGCATCGGTCAATGGCTAACAATCCCGATTCTTGTTCGACTGAGAACTACTACGCTAAGGAAGTTTCGAAACAACACAAGAAAAACATGGTAATTAGAAACAATTCCTATGGACACATGATGGAGTTAGAAACATGGTAATTAGAAACAATTCCTATGGACACATGATGGAGTTAGACGTGTGAGACATCATCGAAATCAATGTGTGACCTTGTTCTATCATGCCTCTACAAGTGAAGGCACAAATGCTCGAAGAAATAGAGGATATGCAAGTAAGAAGAGTAGAACACGGAGCACCAGAAGAACCATAAGGATCAGGAGCAGCTGCAAGAGGAGCACAAGAAGAAGAACAAACAAAATAGCTAGTTTTTATATGTTTTATTTATTTTCAAGTGAAACTTTGAGAATCTATGATTCTCTCAATGTATAGTAACTTAAAACTATAATATAGTTCTTTTAAGTTTAACATTTTTATTGAGATAGTGCTATCTTTCGTGAGAATTATCGAACATAGGTTAAGACTAGTATCAAGTACAACAGAGAACCAATTTGGATTCATGTCAGGCAGATCTATTGTTGAAGCGATTCACCTTTTGAGACGTCTTATAGAACATTTTAGAGCAAAAAAGAAAGACCTTCACATGAAATTTATTGATGTAGAAAAAGCTTACAATAAAATACCGAAAGAGGTTCTTTGGAGAACCTTGGGAAAAAAGGTATCTCATTGACATACGTTAACCTTGACATGTACAACAACAACAACAACAACTAAGCCTTTTCCCATACTAGACGGGGTCGGCTACATGGATTCTTTGCTTCCACATACGTTAACCTTGACATGTACGATGGTGCAAAAACATGTGTGAGGACTCATGAAGGAATGACAAACTTCTTTGAAGTTAATATTAGGTTACGTCAAGGATCAACTTTAAGTCTAGACTTATTTATAATGGTGATTGATGAGTTAACAAAACATACTCAAGATGAAGTGCCTTGGTGTATGTTATTTGCAGATGACATTGTGTTAGTGGAAGAGTCTAAGAAAAAAGTTAATAGAAAATTGGAACTATGGAGAGAAGCATTAGAAAGCAAAGGCCTCCGACTTAGTAGAACAAAGACAGAATATATAGAATGTAAGTTTGATCATTTGGTTACTTCAAAGGACATAGAAATTAAAATTGGCACACATTGCATCCCCAAAAGGAAAGTTTTAAATACTTAGGGTCAATTTTTCAAAGTGATGCAAGAATTGATGGAGATGTTACGTATACCATTAATGTTGGTTGGTTAAAATGGAGAGGAGCATCAGGTATTCTTTGTGATAAGAAGATACCATTAAAGTTAAAAGGTAAATATTATAGAGCAACAATTAGACCTGCCATATTTTATAGTTATGAGTGTTGGGCAGTTAACCATCAACATGTAGAAAAGATGGTTGTGACATAAATGAAGATGTTGAGATGGATGAGTGGTCATACAAGAAAAAACCGTATACATAATGAGGTTATTAGAAACAAATTAGGGGTGGCACTAATAGAGGATAAAATGAGAGAACGTCGTTTAAGATGGTTTGGACATATAGAAAGAAGATCAGAAGAAGAACATGTAAGAAGGTATGGAGAGTATTAAAAGAGGTAGAGGACGACCACAAAAGTATTGGAAAGAAACAATAAAGAATGATCTAGCTTATTGTGAGTTAACTGATAAAATGGCACATGATAGAGCTCTGTGGAAACAAAGAATCCATGTAGACAACCCCGTCTAGTATGGGAAAAGGCTTAGTTGTTGTTGTAGTGCTATCTTTCGTGCATGCAATTGATGCATAACATTTTACATGACATGTTACAAAATTGTTTTATGATCTTTTTGTTTTTTCTTTAATCATTTTTAAGAAAAATAAAAAACATGCATGCATTATACCATATCAGTACCTTGTGTGATATGGGCACCAGTACACTATTTACAATATAAGGATGAACCTTGCTATCATTTAGGGGTATTTATCCATTTAATAAGGTAATGTTGAAAATTATTTTGCTTAAAAAAGATTCTATAGCTTCCCACTTCTTTCTCGTGTAAATTTTGCCCTTCCTCAATTTTTCATCCTGTTTTTCTATGTTTGATATTGATTGTTCTTCTATAAACAAGATACATTTTCATTAGGCTTTGTGTTACCGAAATCACCTATGTTTTGAGCTTGATTGAAAAGAGAATATAGACTTATGTTTCTTAAGGATGCTTCAAAAGAGACTCAAGATCTCGATAAATCAAGTTAAAGTTTCCTCATGTGCAAAAAATCAAAACGATAGATGGCACCTACCCAAATTTCATCAAGTTGCTCCAAAAAAATGCATACAACATTTAAGAAAGTTAGAGAGATTGAGGGAGGAAGAGGGTACCTCTTCTAGAAGAATAAGTAATAGAGCCCCTGTAGACTCTGATTCCTCTTGCAACCTGCATAGCTTTTACCAAAGGAAGGACCTCCTTCAGTACTCAAGAATACAATGAACCTCCTAACACCAAAAACCTGTATAAAACAAGTATTTAATATCAAAACAAGTTAAGCAATATACCTATCCCCTCAAGAAAAATTGCGTGCACGTGGATGAACATGTGCGTGCATGAGAGAGAGAGAGCATGGATAATAGTCCTAGGTGTGCCGTCACCCAGAAAAAAAAATTAACATCAACCGACTGAAATACCAAGAGTCTGACTATATGGCAGCTGACGTCCAATGGAGACAGAGCTGCAAAAGAGTGAACTAGCAAATGGCTCGAGGTCAAAACATCCCAATTTCAGTTCAAGGGAATTGAAACTTATAAAGCTTAAACGGATACTTGTCCAATTGGTTTCCAAACTAAATTTTCTGGTGCAGCGTGTACACAAATGCACTGCCCCCAAGCAAAAAGCAGTTTGCTTTTTCATCGAGGTACAGGACCAAGCACCCAATTGGGTGTCTCCTCAATCTCCCTTCCTCTTCTTCTAACCTGATGACAATATTATACAGCCTGTAATGTTTTAGAAAAACAAGCAGGAGCCTCTACAGGAGGCTGTAGATACATCATTTTCAGCTTTTTGAGGGCTGCCAAAAATAAGCATCCCTGTTAACCATGGGGCATTTGGAGTTTGGAACCAAATGCAATAGTCCCATATTTTGAAGGACACAATGGTTTTTAGGGCCTGCACACATCTGGTACTTCGACGGATGCCATTTTCTATGCAGCTGCATGCATGATTGTCATGCAACTCTTAACCATTTCAACTTTAGGGCCATCCATCAATATTTTTCGAGATGGGCACTACATTCATCTGGCACATCTAGAAAACATTTTAGGGTAAGATGAAGTTAAAGCTGCGGAAGTTTAAGTCTAGCACAACAACAGAATACAAAAATCTATAAAATTCAAAATATACAAATAAAAACATATGAAGACACATTTTTGTATGACATTGAATTACAAGTAGAAAGAATGTTTCTAACCATATTACTTTCATATTTCAGAAATCTCAAAATCATTTACTCATCCTCCGACATGCACTTCAACTCATCGTGACTTATACCACTTTCTCATCCAAGCAAAGATTCTACAGATAGTGGATCTTCACAAGATTTTCTTTTAAATTTTCTCTTGATATGTATATATAATAAATTACAAAATGCACAGTCAAAGAGTTATCGTTTGGAACACATTCAAGCAAAAAACAATACAAATTCAATCACCCAAAAATCCGTATATATGATTCATGACCGTATTTTCTAAGTTTCAGATATCTTGGCCATACATTATGTCTTATCTATGAGAACATTGCATGCTTTGAGATCACTATGGCCAAAGCAACAGCAGCAGCGCTGAGAAAACATTCTTAGAAAACTAAACTGCTTATTTATCCTAAAAAATTGAGAGCATAACATCAAAAAATTCAACGAAATGTTCTAATACAGTAACAGTGCAGTCAATACTGCATCACCTGACAGGGCACATCAACTTTACATACATGTGAGCACATTTTAAGAAGATTGCACAAGAATGCTAAGCACACGATCAGAAAAAGAATGCTCAAGATACAACAATAGGTGTTGAACAAAACACTGCCTTAAATCTCACACAATCTAAACCAAATGCTTCAAAACAATTAAATAGATCAAAGACCTTCAAATTATTCAGAACCAATTTAGTTAAAAACAATTAAAGGCACTAACAGGTCATAAACACAGCTTACAGGAAATGACCCATCATATTTAAATCCATCAAATCGGTTGCAAAGAGGGTAAATATCTATTCGAGCATGTTTAAGGGTACATGTGCTTTGGGCAAAAAGAACACCAATCTTCTTAATGAAACGTACATGCTTTGCCTGCACGCCGGAATGAAATAAACCAAAAAAGAAAACAGGGAAAATCATTCTCAAGAAAACAAATATTTGTCTTGAAATCCAAAGCAAATGAACCAAGACCCACGGAATTTTTCTTACCGTAGAGAAGTATCGCCATCACCGTTACTGGTGACAAATCATTCAACGGATATGGACATAAAAATTAGATTTTGAAGAACCGTGTAAGTGAAAGTGTTACTGTTGGGATTATCCTTATGGAATGAAGAGGTAAAGGAAAATGATGAGACCCGAATGGCTCCGTTCAACGAATAAATTTGTCTGAACCGAAGATAAACTCAAGAAACCAATTAGTCTGCACCAAGAAAAGAGAAGCAACACATTAAGCATCTTTTTTGGCAAGGCAAAGAGCCCAACGTATTGCATACATAATCTCCCAGACGCATTTCACCGAACAGAAGAGTGCAATTTGGCAACTGCGACCACTTCACTAGAACGACCAACTGAAAAGCCTTGATCTTATAACCAAATAAGGTTGTAACGTCGCTTTACAGTTTCATAAGCATTCTTGCCTTAAGGAAAAAACCCAATATGAAAAATACGAGAGAGAGAGGGTGAGACATACCAGGACGGAAAACCATGGTCAGAGAAGAGGTTCTCTCTATCACCGTCGCTGCATTACAGCGCGTGCGTCTGGAGACTGCATAGAAGAGCACGAGATGGAGGAACTGGAGGGAAAATTGGGGCTGTGGAGAAGACGTCGAGGCCCCGATCTGGGCTTGGACTTTGTACCGGTTTGGGTCTTTGGACTATCCAACTCAACTAAATTAAGGAAAAAAATACATACTGGAAATTGGAAGTTTCAAGCGGGCTCTTTTATTTTCTAAAATTCATATGAGCGACTAAATTTTTCAGAATCACAAGCTACATTTTTTTTTGTTATATGATGTGGTTAGGGATGGCATTGGGGTTTTACCTGTACCCAACTACTCAAACCACAAATTTGTGCCTGGTACACTCTCCATTAAACATAGCTGAACCAGTTCGGTTGTTCAAACTGGCCACCAAACCACTAGTACATGGAACCAGTGATTCTGGTTCTAAAACCAGAATCAGAGACTTCTCAATTCAGTCATGGTTGAAGATATCCAAGAACCGGCCTAAAACTGGAACTAATGGTTTGGTTCCAATTCGAACAATTGGTTCAACCTCTCATTCTCGCCTCACCTTCCTGTGTCCCACTCAAGAGGCTATCAAACAACCTCATGATAGTTAACAACTTATATATAATATTATACTTTTAAATGTTTACAAATTTAAATTGTATTAATTAGTTGCAGCAATTCCGGGTTTAAATCAAAACTACTCCAAAACCGCCGGTTCTCATAAGCATAACTATAACCAGCTTGGATCAATTCGATTATGGATTGGAACTGGACATGTCTACATTCTATTGCTTGTAAGGGCAGTAATGGGGTGGGTATAGGGCATTGTTACTTGATTCTAATCTCAACAAAGTTTTTAGATTTTGAATAAAAACTGATGTAGATGTATTTCTTTGCATAATATTATCTGATATTGCTCTATGACCATGTATTGCAAGTGGTATTATTTCTTTAGAATTTTCCATGCTTGTCTTGGCATTTTGTATTGATCCTGAGTGGGATGTGTAATTACTAAGTAACAAGTTTGTTATCCATCTGGAGGGTCTTGTATCAAGCAGACTTTGCATAATAGAGTACCTAGTTTGTTATGAGAAAACAATCTAACACTTTTTATTCATCCTTTGATTAGAAGGGAAAGACAATAGCATCTAGTAGCTTATGAACAATAAAAACACAGAAATATGATCTGCATTTACTAGTTCCTCAGGAATAGGAGGAATGATTGTCAGCTTTTGGAAACACCAAACCCAGCGGCTTCCGATTTCAGGACCGACCTGATTCCGGTTTGAAACTAGGGACCGGTCTCGAACAAGCCATGTCTAGGTCTCACTCTCACCTATGTAAGGAACTGATTTGTCTATCCTTTGCACACAAAAAAAAATTAACCTACGTTTAAAAGTACAAATAAAGTGAAGGTACCAATATTCAATAAATACATAGTTTGATGTAAAGAGGTGACATGCTCATTGTTCAAAACTTTTTAAAATAGGCAGTAATATGGAACATGAAACTAACAAGCCGTAATTACAAATTTATCATAGATCAAAAGGTTGTACGTAAAAAAAATCATTACTAGATTCGGGTATTTTGAATAATTAGACCCATATCCGACTCATTTCCACCTCCAACGCGGCGGGTTTAAGGTTTTGCGGCGTTTTGGTTCTTCAGATCGCTGGTCGTCTTCGCTCTTTTGCTGCGTTCTACTCACATTTCCTCAACGATGGCTTCTAAAACCCTATCGTCCTCAGCTTTACCTCTCATCCGTCGATTCCTGAATCCCCTTCAATCTCCTTCATCGTCCATCGTTCATCCTTCTCTCTCATCTCTTCGTCTCCATGATGCGTCGTTTGCTACCAATTCAGACTGAATGCAATCTTTCCGGATGCATCGGAGCTCTTTCCGTCTCGAATATGAACGTTTCCGGTGGTACTCACGAAGATTCCGACTACCCAAATCGTGTTTCTCAAATGGGGGCCATGTCTCCGGCGGTTGATGCTCTTCTTCACCCGTTTGGTGTTCCAGAATTGCGCTTCTTCCTGAACGAGGAAGGTCGGTGATCGATTCATCTCTTAGTTTTATTATTTGTGCAGGATCGTTTTGTTAGGTTAGCACTTCCGGAATGGAATTTGTTCAAGTCTTATTCTTCTAGTCGTCAAGCAGACATTTACATTTTAGCCAATCTTTCGGTTTGGGTAGAGTTTCGAATAATGATTTCATAAGCCAGTACTTTTAGATAGGTGCCGCTGGTCTAGAAGCGAACACTGTCATTCATTTCGTCCATCAGTGGGTCGGGTTCGAACCTGTTTCTCGATTTGGGGAAACATGATCCGGTTAAAGGTCATAATTTGCAGATTCTGGTGAAGCCTGCGATATACTTCTCGGAAAAACTCGGTAGAAGGATGAGTTTGGTTGTTGCGATGAATTTATTTTCTCTTTTGGTCTTTCTGATAAGTTGCATGATGAATGCTTTGTCTGACTACAACCTCTTCCACGTTTCTTTTCTTGAATAAGGGAGGTGGCAGTGTCCTTAGGGCATTTGATATATATCTTTAGCATGATTTATATATACACCATACACATTTATTTATTGTTTTCTGTAACTCAATACTTGAAAGTTGAAACTATTTTCCCTATGTCCTATTTGTGTTTTGCATTTTCTTTTTGCCCTCATTGTTCAATACAAAATAATGTGAGAATTTTATGTTATGTACTGATACTACTTGGGTACTGTTCTAAGTTACACCGTACGTGATAGCTAGATGCATACTGCGATGCATGCATTTCCTCTCTACATAATATGTATGGCTAGTAGTAGGTACTCAAAAGCTTGCTTACATGGAAAACATGAAATTGTCTGTTCCCAAAATGTGAGGTTGCGGGAGAAGATGAATGGAGAACAGGAGAAAATGGAGGAAATTGTGGAGGGGATGGAAATATGAAGTGTATTCTCTAAGACGCTACAATGCACTCTCTAATTTGGAGTTAGTGAGGAAAGGATTCATGAAACTACTTGAAACTCTCCAAGTAGAATACCATTTGCCAAATCAAAGGAACACAAGAGGACCTATTGGTATCATAGAGCTCCAAATTGATTTTGGACCTTTATGGTTGTGTACCTAAACCCTTAGTCATCATATTGCAATAACCTAACCTCTGCTCCAATTATAATCAAGCAAGACTTTACAAGGAGCTCTTCAGAATGAGGTTTTGCTGTTTTCTACCTTCCTAAGGTGCAATAACCATCTTAATCCTCAAAATGCTCTTGCATCATTCTTCTTCTCTTGAAAATGGAACCATCTACATTGTTCCTTCCATCCTTCATGATGCTTAACTCATAATGCATGTTTTTTGTCATCAAGACGGTTTAGTTAGGTGCTTACTCAAAGTGCTTGTCGTAAACGAGAAGAATGGACCTTTCTACTTCTGGGAGTTTATTTTCATGCTTCTTGAATTGTTTACTTGCTAAAATTTGGGCAGATAGTCTATCCTCATTGACCAAGATTGGTGCAACGTTTGCAATGTCATGTGAGGTATATGGCATCCTTTAAGGGGCTTGCAATTCTATTTACGCATTGAAGTTTCTCATCAAGAGTTTGCAGTACTAGGAGAAATAGGAATCACTTGGCTCACAAGACTATTTAATGAAATATGGAGAAACCAAAAGATACTCGAGGAATGGAGGGTGAGTACACTTATACCCATATATAAGAACAAGAGAGACATTCAGAATTGTGCGAATTATCGAGGTATCAAGTTAATGAGTCATACTATGAAATTGTGGGAAAGAATTATCGAATGTAGGTTAAGACAAGTATCAAGTACAACAGAGAACCAATTTGGATTCATGCTAAGCAGATTTATTGTTGAAGTGATTCACCTTTTGAGATGTTATGGAATATTTTAGAGCAAAAGAGAAAGACCTTCACATAATATTTATTGATCTCAAAAAAGCTTACAATAGGGTATCGGGGGAGGTTATTTGGAGAACCTTGGAAAAAAGAGGTATCCCATTGACATACATTAACCTTATAAGAGACATTTACGATGGTGCAAAATCATGTGTGAAGACTCATGAAGGAATGATAGACTTCTTTGAAGTTTATATTAGGTTACATCAAGGATCAACTTTAAGTCCAGACTTATTTATAATGGTGATTGATGAGTTAACAAAACATATTCAAGATGAAGTACCTTGGTGTATATTATTTGTAGATGACATTGTGTTAGTAGAGGAGTCTAAGGAAAAAGTTAATAGAAAATTGGAACTATGGAGAGAAACATTAGAAAGCAAAGGCCTCCGACTTAGTAGAACAAAGATAGCATATATGGAATGTAAGTTTGATCATTTGGTTACTTCAAAAGACAGAAATTAAAATTGGCACACATTGCATCCACCAAAAGGAAAGTTTTAAATACCTAGGGTTAATTATAGTGATGGAAGAATTGATGGAGATGTTACACATAGAATTAATGATGGTTGGTTAAAATGGAGAGGAGCATCATGTATTCTTTGTGATAAGAAGATACCATTAATGGTAAAAGGTAAATATTATAGAGTAGTAATTAGACCTGTCATGTTTTATGGTTCTGAGTGTTGGGCAGTTAATCATCAATATGTACAAAAGATGTTTGTGACAGAAATGAAGATGTTGAGATGGATGAGTGGTTATACAAGAAAAGACCGCATACATAATGAGGTTATTAGAAACAAATTAGGAGTGACACAAATAGAGGATAAAATGAGAGAATATTGTTTAAGATGGTTTGGATATATAGAAAGAAGATAAAAAAAGAATCTTTAAGAAGGCATGAAAAACTAAAGTTGAAAAGTATTAAAAGAGGTAGAGGATGACCACAAAAGTGTCGGAAATAAACAATAAAGAATGATCTAGTTTATTGTGAGTTAACTGCTAACATGGTACATGATAGAGTTCTGTGGAAACAAAGAATCCATGTAGCCGACCCCGTCTAGTATGGGAAAATGCTTAGTTGTTATTGTTGACGAATATGTGCATGAGGACATACCAGTTACCGTGAATGGTGAACTCAAAATCATTATGCATGCCCACTATGGTTTTGTTGTCTATCCCTATAAGTGTGTCTCGCTTGCTGAATACTATTCCATTTTGTTGTAAAGTTATCTTGATGAGAGGTGTAAGACCTCTATCAATATGCATGGGGAACTTGCAGCAGCCACACCAAACCCATTTGCATTGTGTCAAAATAGCATAGAGTGATGGACTCCGATGTCCACGAGATCATGTATCACAAGCAAGTTATTGACAAATAGCTGCATATATGAACAATGTCACCCTTGGAATTGTTGTTTGTGAAAGCTCCAAGGTGTCCATGAAGATAGCTGGTTTCAAATGAATGAGCAGACATTCTTGAGGAAGGAAACCCCTAGTACCAATGAATGAGGTAAGGGGCCCTCTTTGTCAAGGACATATTAAATGGAACTGGAAAGGTCGATGCCCAGTCCTTGTTTCATGCTAATGCTGATCTTCTTTTCTGGAAAAGCCACCATTCCTGTTCTTGAAAGCTCGGAACTAGGAGTTGCCTCTTATATTGGCGACATAAAATTCCATAAAACAAATTCTGGAAGAGTGCCTAAGACGTGTCCATTGAGGGGAGATCTCTGGTTTCTTCCCCACTCTTTCTCTCTCCTCCTCCCGCTCCATTGTTGTACGCTCTCACTCTCTTTGTTTCTTTTGCACTGATTTGTTGAAAACTTTAGTTTCTTCCCCTATTCCTTTGTGTTTCTCTCACCCACTTTTTCTTTGAAACACTTTGAATGTTGCTTCTCTCACTTTTTCTTTGGTTTGTTCTTTAAATTGGAGTTGATTTTCTAATATGCATAGGAGTTCCTGATAATAATTTGAAGTGCCAGGATGCACCAACAAAAGGCCATGTAGTTTTTGCATAAACAGGTATAGAGTATTTTTGGGAGAGTAATGGATTCAAACTTGGGTCTTCTGGGAGAATAGGAGGTTAACTATGCACATCCAATGTTTGATAGAATGACTAGTAATATAGCAGGCATGCTAGGGTTTACCGCATTGCATGTGGAATACTACAGAGGAGGAAAGGGTCCCATGGTTCAAGTGGATGGGTCTGATGGAGAGGAGGCGCCATGTGAGCATTAAAGTTTGTTTGATGCCTTGCACTTCTTGGGTAGGGTGTGATTGATCATCTGGTTGGGGGTATGAAGCCTGGTGCCTGCTAAATATGATATGGGAACATATGTTTGCTGTATCTAAAAATGCTTTAGGTGATCATATGAAAATGGATTGTGATTTAGGTGTTTGATAGATAGTACTTTATTCCATGATTTGAGAATGCATTTGAGCATGTTCAAATTGGCAATGTCTTCTGCAAGCATCTATGGGTATTCTTTGTAGTCTAATTTATCCATGTGTAAGATTCAAACACAGAACTAATAATTCGTGAATTGAGACTTCTGGTTTCACATTTATTGTGAATGTTGTAATTTTGATATCAAAAGTCACTCCTTGAAAAATTAATTCTGCAAACATAACTTTTCCCATTCCTTACTTTTCCACAACACAAACAGGACCTAAAAGTAAAACCTTCACTTGAAGAGGCAATACTCCCGCCAATGAAATCTGATATTTAGGACCATTGTCATGGCTGAACTCCACATAACACTACCTTCAAGTTCAAAAGGAGAACTTCACACCGTGCTGGTTGAGATACTAGTTGCAACTTTAGTATAGAGACACTGGCTTGTTCAGAAGCACATTTGTATTCAATAGTTGTTCAACTTTTCTTTTGGTTGCAAAGGTAGCCGAAGCATAAAGCACACTCACATGCACCCCCCAGAGTTGAACTCCTCACCCACAGCAAAGGCGTTAGAGCGCCCTGCCAGTTGAGCTAACGCTCTGGGTGCTATGTGTACAACATTTTGAGAAGTGAGATATGAGTTGCAGCTTTAGTATAGAGACATCGGAGTTGCAACTTGTCGTTTAGGAATTCAGTTGTTCCTTCCTTTCCAGCATACTTTGGGCATTGAAGATGCACTTACGACTTGCTCACCTCATTTTCGTTGGTACACCTGTAATACTATTGATTCTATGAAGTTTTTGGATGTGCATCAGGTCTTCATCAAACTGATTCTTTCACCATATACCTGAAGTCATCAACTTACCATTAAGAAATTTAGTTGTTCTTAGATTTTTCTTATTGAGGGGATAGCAGAAAGGGAGGAGGCGAAAGACACATCACATGCTATGGAGCCTACGAGTTTTTTGTAATGCATTCTGCCTGGTGAATGCCCCAACAACATTCTCAACTCAACCCTCATGAACAGACTTATCATTGAGAACCTGAGTTGTTCCTAGCTTTTACTCATCCCCCTCTATGTTAAACATGCAAACCAGTTTTTGAATTCTTTTAAAAGATTGACAATTGCTTTGGCCATTTCACAAGATAGGCTCTGACTGGCATATGTGGGCTGAGGCTATGCTTTTGCAGAAGACTTATAATTCAATGTGTTAACCATATAAGTTAGTTAACTGTTGAGTCAAAAGGAAATTGAAGGTTACAATTCTGAAGATGCCGTTCTTACATGCCCATCTCCTGGGCTTTGCTTCATGAATGGGTGCATGGAAAAGAGCAAGGTTAACCTACTGTCTCAGTTTGAGAGTTTCTATGATAAACTAGGAGAAACCTTTGGCAGGTAGTCAAACAATTTTAGGTTGAAATTCTAATTTAAGTGGATCCTACTCCAGTGTTGTCTCGCTCAATATAGCACTTTGATCATGGTTTGCAACTTTGTGTCCAAATTTTCCTTAGTCACCTTTTTTCTTGAAAATTAGGGCATGCTGACAACTTTCTCAGCCAGAGTCTTGGATTTCTGCTGCTGCTGAAAAGATTCTTATAATTGGACATGCTCCCAAAGTGTTGGCGGATGAAGAATCCACCACGGTTGACAATTCTAATACTCTCAAGAAGGGAACATCTGACTGAAGCAGTCCTGCTACCTTTTCAAACAAGGCATAAGAAAAGCTTTAGGCTCCATTTGGAAGCATGGAAATGGTAGTATTAAAGAGAAACTTCTGTTCTCTTAGAATTTTTCATTACTTTGAGGTAGTTGCCAAAACCGGGATTTGGGAAATATCGATGCACTTGGAAACAAGGATTCATGGCATAAGTAATCCCAAACTAGGATAACTTTAAGCGTGTTCTATTTCAGTAGCTACCCTTGCTTTCTAAACCAGGATCTAGGCACAACATTAGCAGAGTTGGTCAAATGTAGCTTAAGTGATGGTCTTTTCTATTGTTGCGTGTTCATGGTAGGACTTCTGAGACTCCAGCAAACAGTATTTTGATTATACCAAGAATATAGGAAAGATTTTCTCATAGATCCTATCGATCTCAAGTAGGAGGATGTATTCATAGATCCTATCGATCTCAGGTAGGGGGATGTATTCTTACACTTGGAAAAATGGATATATTAATGGATCTGATTTTATGGTTAGCTTTTCCAGTCTCACCTAGAGGATGGAGGCATAATTTAATGTCTTTTACATCTTTGCCTATTTATTTTCAATGACAAGCCTGATATTCTTATATGTGATGATAGAGCATGGTATATTTTCACTGATTTTTTCAAGTTGTGACTCACAGCTTTCTTCAACTTCATGATCTTCTCATGTTTGTTTACCCTAACAAATATCAATGAACTATATCTGTTGATGTCCTTTAGTATTCAAATATATCCATGGCTGTATGATATCTTCGTTTATGATCATGACTTTCTCCATGGTGATAGTATCTTGTAATTTCTTGCAGGCGATGGTGATTCAGATGAACATCTATTGATGCCAAAGAGAACATACCAGCCTAGCAACATTAAGCGCAAGAGGACTCATGGATTCTTTGCACGGTATATTTCTGAAAACCAATAATTTGTCTGCAGTAACACATTGACGTGCTGCTTTCTGTACTCAGAAAGGAGACAAAAGGAGGCCAGAGAGTCATTTCAAGGCGTTTGGCAAAAGGCCTTTACAGAATCACTAATTGACTGCCACTGTAAGAAGGCAACCTTCTATATGGCTGTTGGTCTCAGCATTTTTCCTAATGCAACACTTTTTCTTGTTGGTAGTTTCTGGCAAGAGAAATTATATCCCGCCACTATATTGAGCTCCAATGTTGTCAAGCTGCTAATTTTACTTTACCATTGACAATTCCAGCAGCCGGGCTGCTGGTTCATTCTTTTTGCAGCTTGTCTTACATTTCCAGCCTTTGCTGTGGTCCATCATGCTAAACTTAGGTTTAATTGCTTAAATTTATAGCTGATCATTAAAGAGCTCTTTTGGTGTCCTGTTTGTGTGTGTGTGTGCATGTGTGTATGAGAGAGCGGGAAGGGGGTGGTTCTAATAGTGCCTTGAGGATACCTTTAGCTGACTTTACCAGATAAATGCTATGATGGCATTATTTTCAGAAGGTGGTAACGGGTTTTGGTTCTTCTCATAAAGGAGGTTTCATTCAGTTGAGGTCTTTACAAAAAAACAGAGTTCTAAAGCAGCATTGTGCACTAGAGGAAGGTGGTGTTTGATGCAATGGGTTCTCTCTGAATGAGCTGAGCTACTTGTCCGTCTTGCAAAGCATGTGAAGCTTCTCCTATGTAAACTACATTGACATTGGGAGGAGTCCAACTGCACTATACTAAAATTGTTGAATGCCACCCGCAGAAAGAGCAGTGTCTCACCTGGCTAGAGGGTTGACCCCCAAGTCGAAGCTTATGAGTTGGGTATTGCATCTGCCTTCAGCCTCCCGGTTGTATCCAAAAGAAAATGAATGCCACCCATCAAATGATTTCATATCATGGGAAAAACATGTGGCAGATGTCCATGTGCTGGTTTCAGGTTCCCCTCAACATATAATGTGGTTCATTATGCTGCAGTTAAACATAAGGTAGTTTGTTTGTGAACCTTTATTATTGTGTAAAGATAAGATATCCTGTCCTTATCAAGTTGTCATTTCCGTCAACATGGCGATGTATAGCATAATTCGAAGGGGTGGTGGCCATGAAAGTTTGTCCCGTTTCAAAATCCAAAACATGCTCGCACAGTTTTGCTGAATCCCGAGCAAAATTCTGTCTATAACAAGGTTTAGCAACAATGGCCACGGAGAAACGAGAAGGTATAGGCCTTGGGTTGGGCACTGGTCTCGAGACTGATGGAGTTTGATCGTAAAATGTTTAGTCTCCAGAGCATGGATGGAACATGGAGCTTCCTTGACCATGCTTATGATATGGAGGGACAGTAGCCGATGATCGTTTGTGCTGTATTATAATTGAATGAATGCTTGCATGGCAATGTGAGAATATTACCATTTCAATTTTTACATTTACCAAACTCTGCTTCCTATTCTCTCTCTCTCTCTCTCTGGTGTGTGTGCGTGTGCTAAGACGCACGTATGCACCACAAATTTATAAGTCAATCAGTTCGCCCCCATCAATTACCAACTTATCAGAGATGCAGGCTTAAGAACAAACTAGTACAGATGCAGTATGAAAATTTGCGCATAAGATGAACGTCCGATGTAGAATAAATGGTAGAAAGGTCCCTCTGAGTTTTGCGCTGCTCGTTGGCTGTCTAATGCTACCCTCCTTTTGTATTCAGGCTTCGAACTGGCAACAGGAGTTTAGTCTGGGGATGAACATCCAATCATGTTTTCAAAGGGTTTCATGTACCAAACATGAGAAGTTCATGGTTTCGAGCTGGTATGCAGTAGAAACCCTGTGAGATGAGATGAAACAAAGCAACGCTCAGCTTCAACGAAGCTGACTCTATTAGTGCTCGATGCTTTACAAAACTTTTGAAGAGTTGAATGACTGGGTTTGGGTCATCCATGGGTCAGGTTTAAAATTGATACCTATAATTATCCAAAAAACATAAATGATCCCCATGTCCACCATCACCAATAAATGGGAGTATGTCACTAATGTTCTTTTATTTTGATTACGAAAGAAGGCCAAAGTCGCGCACACACACACACATGCACCCCTCGTGGTTCAAACTCCGCACCAGCATAAGGGCGCCAAAGCACCCTGCGGGTGGAGCTAACGCTCTAGGTGTAAGTATGTTGCTAATGTTAGCCATGGGCGATGTCATAGATGATATGCCAGCCAGAAATGTAAAATTGTACTGCCACCATTATATATATAAACCCAAAGTTTCTTTGGGCTCAAGAATACTTTTGCAAGGTCCCTGACCTTACAAGAGTCAAATACAGATACAACACACTATTTTACAGAAGCTATAACACCTGATATACAATTGCCTCATATGCTGAGTCTGCTAGGATCATCTATGTTCTACACAGAGTGTAGCTTAGTTCATCGACGGGACAATCTAGGAGGTCCACGTTCAATGGCTGGGGATGACGAAGATGATGATATGGCAGACCTATCATATGCTTCCTTGTCTTCAGTGAAAGCTTTTGATAGTTGCTCTTGGAGTTCTATATATCTCTTTTTTTTCCTCAACTGCTCCTCTGTTGTTGTGGCCGACAGCAAAGCAAGCTCACCCAAGTCATCATCATCCATGATCTTGTTGAGGACCTCGGAGCATCTCGGGAAGAAGCGCTTCCCCAACTCAACTGTTGGATTACCACCCCAGTAAATATAAAAGAAATCGGACTAGTATCTAAAATCACAAAAGCAAAACACTAACATGTATCAAAGCAAGTAAATGAATTAAAAACAGGCGTATTTATGCATGTGCACATACACACCCACATACGCTGCTACATACACATGGAGGCCGAAGCCAGATGCATGCCCCGGGTATTAAACTCATGGTAATCTATACCCACCCTGTTGGTACCCGATCAGCCCCACCCTGCCTCATTGCCATCCGTAACCAGAATTGCAGGGCTGCAGCGAGGGTTAAGCTGGTGGAAATGATCTCTGTAGCTAAGCCATGCGTTAGGCAAAGGCTTTCTAACTAATGACTTTTAACACAAAGTGAACCAATCCTTGTATACCAACTTTTAGCACCCTTCTCGAGAACATTGTCTGACCAAGTATCAAGCTTCGCAAGATGATGCCAACTTAAAAGTGGTCGTACATGTGAAGACTGCTAGATGCAAAATTTGCCAGCAAAGATCAAGGGTGCAACAGATCCCCTTTATACACGATAAGCTATGTGAACCATCATGTTAGAATGCAGATAGTTATTTCAATGTAATTGTAGCTTCATTATAAATATTTATATTTAATTTTGTACTATAATTCACTTAAATTTAGTTTCCTTTGGTAGGCTTAGGTTTCATAGGCAAGTTTTTCTTTCGCTAACTAGTTAGTGTTTAGTTTCCCTAAGCTTTGAGTGTTGGGCAATCAAATTATCAGGACATGAAGACCCGTAAAAAATGAAGATGTAGAGGTTGATGTGTGGGGACAAAAGAAAAGGAGGTTCCACTAAAAGGCTATTAAGGAAAAGATAGTAACATCAATCAAAGATGAAATGAAGGACACAATTAAGGAAGTTTAGTCATTTGAAGTGTTGACCAAGTGAAACTGTTGTACAAAGGCACAATATTGGAGGATGTACACTAAACAAGAAACCGAGCAAGGCCCAAAAAGTACTATAAGAACCTACCTAATCTTGCCTAAGCCTTTTCCCACGCTAAGTTGGGTTAGCTAGAGGGTGCAACATGAGGACTTCCTAAAAGGTAACCCATCCTAGTACTATTCTCGCCCACTCATGCTTAATTTTGAAGTTCGGATGGGATCCGGTGCATCCATGTTACAAACGTCATACCCTTTCAGACCCAACAAAGTTTTATGCAAGCTGTAGGCTCGCTACCTAACGAAACCCTTCTTTATTCGAGCTTGGGGCTAGCCATACAAGGGTGATGCCTTATATATAAGAAAACCACTAAAAGTTGTGTCCTGGATTTAAATGCATGAATAAACCAAGATGGATCACTGAAAAGGTTCAGTTTTGACATAAACTTTCGCTTGTTTTTTGCTTTTCTTTGAAATACAAGTTTCCTTTTTCTTATTTAGCTTACATTAGGTTGGCAATAAATCATCGGAACTTTTACCAAGGACATCATATTTTCAGCATCAATGCACTGGATCTCATAGGAAACTTACAAGTTAAGCGTGCTTGAGAAAGAATATTTCTATGATGACTGACCTCCTAGGAATCCTCATGTCCCTTGAGCCGAACCCGCCTAGTGTAGAGAAAGACTTGGATAAGGTATGTAGTTTAGAGAGATGCTCCGCACTGTTAAGTCTGCCTAGTCAGAGAGGAGAAATCTCTCGATTATGCCTGGACAACTTGGCCAACTTAAATTGACCAGGATTTTCTCCGCACCAACTAGGGCCTCTTCCACGCATGGCAGCATTTATATCAATGCTGAACTCCACTTTGAGGAGTTTATTTTTGTCAAGAAGCACCATAGAAATACCAATATTCCATCATCAGGCATCTAATAATGCATTGAGAAAGGAGACAAAGTAGAGAACAAGGCACGCTTCTTAAAGAAGCTTGGGATCAGTTTCAGCATGATGGTTTAATAGATGAGTGACGTTTAATTAGATGGGATACTATTCTCAAGCATTATGAGAAACTAGATTGTGAAATTGTTAAAAGAGGAAGAGGAAGACCACAAAAGTGTTAAGGAAACAATAAAGAATGAATGACCTAGCTTATGTTGAGTTAACTGTTAGCAACACATGATCCGGCTCTATAGAAACAAAGAATCCAGACCCCATCTAGTATTTCGAAAAAGACTTGGTTGTTGTACATTGCTCAAGCATACCAATATAACCTCAATGACCTAGTCTAGGTGAGTTGGGGCACTGAAGTTTATCCAACCAATAAAACACTGGAATCTTTGACATGGAATCACATAATTCTAACAGATATTATACTGCAAGTGCCAATATTTCTTGATTTCTCCTTTCAATACAATGATCCTGTTGAAAAACAAGGAGTCGGAACCTCTTTCAGATGCTTCTGTCCACCCTTCTGTTAAAGTATGAATGTAATAGGAGATGGACCATTAGGGCACGTTGGTCTTGGACTAATTGGCCCGGCCACTAGGTCCAGGGCCAGTTAGATATACTGGCCCAATTAGCCGCCAACGGCTAGTTTAGGTAACCGTTGGGGATGCCCCCTTGTATGACTTCTTGACTTGCTGCTGTAAATTCCTCTTCTAGCTCTATAAATAGAGCATTCTCATACATCAATAATATGCTGTTTTGGCAGCCCTTCGAATATTTTTTTGACTGATTGATCATATGATATTCGACTTGTTTTGATTATTTGACCATTAAGAACTTGATGCTTGAGCTCTTTGTCGATTCTTGATCGTGCTATTGGGATTTGGCGTAGACACTTTAAGGTGTCATTCTTACACCTTCGGCATATAATCTATCAGGTTGAATGATCATATGTGTATTCAAAAAGTGATGATTGTTCTGCTGACACTTAATGCCATATTTACCTATTAACTAACCTTTACTCATCGCAGTAAAGAATGAATAAAGTTGTTCCCCCACGAGTACGAGCTACTAATGAAGTTGATTAACAATAGATGGTGCTAGACGAATGATCATTGTGTAGCCTGCACGAAATCAAAGGAATCCAAGGTAACGGATTACTGAGTGGTGCTATCGACCTTCTCGCTGGTAGCAAAGGTGGGACTAATAACTAATAAAGATGCATAGCTCTTAAGTTCCGAGTGTTTGGAATTGATGCTGAAGTTCTTTGAAGAATGTGAAAAGAACCTTTTGTGAAGATGCTACTTAGGTAAAATTCTAGTCTAGATACTAAGATGCACATTGCTTATGGATGTCTAAGTGAAGAAGACACTCATCAGAGTCAAAATGATGTGCTTAAAGTGAACAGTTAACTCTGATAAAGAGACAAATAATTTTTCAAATTTCATTAAAAACTTTGAGATATTGCCAACAAATAAAGCTCCAGTGTAGTCTACGAAGGTAAATTTTTGCATAATCGTTTTCATTTCCCTCCTACCCCTCATTTGCGCTTTAAAGACTCCACAACATGCCCATATCATCTCTGAGACTTTCTTATTTCCAATCCTTATCCACTTCTATTTTGTTCCACTAGTCCGGCCATGAGAGAAGAGAAGCCCGAATATGGAAACAAGACATTCTGAATAGTACATTGCTACAGATAAGACAAAGTATTCAAATCAATTACCTGTTTTTGAAAGTGCTTTCATCCTTGCAAGATGTTCCTCTTTCATTATAAAAGGCAATTCGTTCAAGTCCACCTTAGATAATGAGAACTCCGGCGTACCTTCTACGTTTGCTATGTCCATGGCAACTTTGGCTTCTGCAGGGAATAATAGCCTTGCAAGGCCAACTGTTACAGAAAGGACCAAGTGAGAGATGTTGAGCGATAGAAGTAAATGATAGTTCAAGTTATCTTCAGATTGAGAAAAACTTTGTTATTTCTGGCAACACATTAGAAGAATATGCTTTATTTGCTTATCACCGGTTCCTATTTGGGCTCCCCTGAGCATCTAACTTTCAACTCATACACCACAAGGGACCCACTATAATCTCACAAAAATACAAGGTTTTTGTTCTATTTTTCAGGCTCAGAGTATAGGCACTTTCAAGAACAACAGGGAACCACACCAAATAATCGTCCGAGGGCATCCAAGGTGGAATATGAACTAATATCGAGGGAAACTGGTATAAGAGTTGAAAATACCTTGATGAAGATTCAGAAAAAATGAAAATTGCAAAAGAGAAGCTGGGACAGAAAACCTGTTCAGCAGTTTCCTACTCTACAAAATGCTCCGCAAGTGAATCCATTGTTGCAACTATACAATACTTCGATAGAAAATTGTGCAGGGAAAATAAATCAAGTTAGAAGTTAGAACATTGTTGTAACATGTTGGGCATATGGCTCGATACATATCAAACCTAGAGCCCTTTGATATGATGGACAAGAGTATCATAAGAGACCTTCCCGTTGCACTGTATCATGCAACCCAATAGGATAAAAGGGTGTATAGAATCATAAGGACTTTATGGTACATACAATGTACCCTCAACCCAAAATTTTTATTAATCGAAGTATTTCTGTTTACCTTTTTAGAACTTATACTGACTTTGGTTAATTCGGGATTTTTAAATTCTTTTAGATTTTTTAGAGGTTTTGACCTTTTCCAAAATACATATGGCCAATAAGGACTGCTTCATATTTGATGTATCATATTGTTGGGGGAGAATGATATGGCCCCTGTCTCGACACTTAAGCCATTGGTTCAGAATACGTGCCTAAAGAGAACATCATTCTGATTTAGCATCTAAGGAAAATACAGTCATTTTAGCACAATTCTATGTTCCAAATTGTTTAGGAAAAAACTCACCTCTATTTTCAAGGTATAGCAATCTAGTGCGCAAATCCTCGCCTGCCATTGCAAGAGAAACTGAAGCCTCTCCAAGCAGGGGGTCTCTCCTTTCTGCCTGCTCCAATATCTCTATACATAGCCTTTCCTTGGGAGAGGCGTTCCCTTCTTTAGTCATCCTAAAGTAGTTAGCAGATTTGGTAAGCCTTTTTGATATTTGAAGGGCTTTCCTTCCATCCGGTGTAAGCACAGTTGGTTGAGCGCCCTTAGTTAAAAGTGAGACTATAATCTTCGGTTCTTTCCGCATCGCAGCAATATGAAGCACAGTGTACCCTCTGGGGTTTCTCCGGTTTACATCAGCAAGACCGATATCCAATAGCTCAGTTGTTGTCTTGGCATCACAGTAAGCTACTGCATGATGAAGTGCATATGCATCGTCCAGAGTTGTATGCCCTTCTTTTAGCAACAATCTTATGAGTTCAACATCATCAGACTCAAGGGCTCGATGTATCCTTCTCACATGTTTATTAGGTGATAAATTGTTCTCCAGAGTAACTAACCCCAACTTTTCTCGTGTATCTGTAATTAGCTTGACAACTTCTTGTGGCAATGCCTTCTCAAGGGTTGTAATATCGATATCTGACCTAACAATACTGTCAATGCACTTGATGAGCAACCTCCTATTTTCTTTATCGCAAATGTTGGCCATTGCTAAGATTATTAGTATGTCATCCCTGTCAACCTTATCCAGAATTTCAAGCAGATGAAACTGCAGATAAAGAAAAACTGAAATGCTTAAAGATACTGCATCAATGTGCATATAATTAATCAAAGACTATATAATTAATATCAAAAGTAAAAGTTACTGATCCACGGCTCGCATAGACACTTCTTCCAGGGTGCCACACCTGTTTTGGATAATCCAACACTCAATAATTGTACTTTTCCCGTGTCCAACTCAACTTTATTGATTTAAATTATTTTTAGTGCTATGACACTAAGATCCATAATGAATATTAACTAATTATTACTTATTCGTGAATTAACTTATTAAAACAATCTCTTATGTTCAAGTTGAATGAAATATTATCAATCATAAGCAATAAGTATGCAAGTTATACTTATATACAACCTGCCTTGTACCCATGATTTTTGAAAATCACTGTGTGCCTCACCCACTCCCACGGGTCACATCTGTGTCCGTGTCCGCATCTGCATCCACACCCCATGTGACATAGATCCAAGGTACAAAACCAAATCAATATACCGGAGACTTGAAAAGACCAAACAAATATAACTACTCTAGTTATAATGTCATATTGAAGCACTTTCTAGATTCTATCATAAGGGGAAAGAAGAAGAACTTGTGGGTAAAGCAGGCTAAATGTAAATTATCACCAAAGACACCATCCTCTGAATCTATTTCTTGAAGCACCTAAAAATTATAGATTCTGGAGTTAGGGACCTATATGGGAATATAAAAATAATGTCCATGGTCTTTTCACAATGTGTAGCCTGTAAAGAATATGCAGCTGCGGTTGAAAGAACCCAGAGCAACTTGAGCATGAACATCTGCATCTTTGACTAATTAAAAACAATCAAATATCCTGAAGGTTTTTCGAATTACCCCACACAAATTTCCAATAACTCAAATGGCCCCAGATTAAAGTAACAGCCAGAGTATCCAGAAAGTTTGGCGGCACAATTCTTTTTGTTGTCATACTAGAAGATTATGACCGTGCTATTGCACAGTTTACTTGGCAACTGAAGTATTTGACATCCTCATCTACTTCAAATGACTATCTAGCACTTCGAATTGTCAATCATCACATTTGATTAGCATGGTTAATCCTCTCTCTCTCACTCACTCACACAAGATGCATCTAGGAAGATTACAATTCAACTAACAGCAGATATCCACTCAAAATTCAAGAATAGTTAGGCTACGTTCAATGCCCTAAGTAAAGCCTCAACTTTGGCAGTTCTCCTTAACTAATGACAGAACCAAATCAGGAAAGAAAAGAAAATTCCAAATGTCGGTTGGGGTTACCTTCCAAACCTCAATCAGATCAGCAATCTGGAAAGTATATGATGCATAAAGAACCTCAAGACAGAAATCAACGACCGGCCTGCAGGCTTCATGAGGGCACTCCTCGTCCACACACACGGCAATATCTGAAGGAATTGATTTCACCTTTCCACAGTAAACATACTCCAAAACAGACACCAGAGCATCATAACCAACATCAAAATCCTTAGCAAATTCCTTCAATTCATACTTATTCTTCTTTTTCTCGGCGAAAATTTGTCGGAAAACCGGGCTCCTCGCCGCAAGTACACACTTGTGAACGTGAGCTTCCCGGCCATCATTGGCGACGATCTTGGCATCGCTGTAGAGATCAAAATCGGGTGATTGGAGAAGAGAACCGAGGTTATCACTGAGTTTCTTGAATGACGAGAGTTCAGGGGGTGTAAATTCTGGGAAAAGGGTGTCACCATTTGAGATACAAGAGCTACCATTTGGAGATGAATCAGGATACAACAAGGTGGGTTTCGTAGAATCTATCATGGTAGATTGGAAGCAAGAAATTTGCTCAAATGGGTACCTTAAGGAGGTGCCAAAAGCCCCACGATAAGAGAGAGAGAGAGAGAGAGAGAGAGAGAGAGAGAGAGAGAGAGAGAGAGAGAGAGAGAGAGAGAGAGAGAGAGAGAGAGAGAGAGAGAGAGAGAGAGAGAGAGATGGCTTGAAGGTGAGATCACGGCATTTATGTGAAGAAGATAGGTCTTGCAGCATCTGCCATGGAAGATTAGAAGCAAGAAGAAATGGGTACCTCAAGCAGGTGTGAAAAATCCCATGGAAAGAGAGAGGTGAGATCATAGCATTTATGTGAAGAAGATGACAAGCTGGACTAACATCTGTGCTAGCATCATGATCGGCATCAGCAAAGAGCAATTTGGGGCCAAAGATGACAAACCGATAAGCGCAAATCAACAAAGAAACACACAAAATTGGAGATCCAAAGGAAGCTGGAGAGTTGACTTTCTCTCCCTCTATCTAATGATTTCACAAGAAATCTTATGTACCTATCCAGATAATCCATCGACGACAACAACAACTAACCTACTAATGGGTTACTCCATATAATCCATCAATACGTCAAATTTCTCTTACGGATACGGGAGAAAAGATCCATCTAAACGTTGGTTTTACCCAAAAGAGCATCGTAAGCGGATCGGATAGGGATGGTACCCAACCCGACTAATCAAATAGTTGGATTTGGATATGCAACTCCATAACCAAATCTCAGATCACATTATTTGGTTTCGGATACTGAACTTGATTAGTTAAATTCGGAGTCAGGATCATACATAGGATCAACTTTCCCAGCCACAATCAAGTTAGACATGGCCAGTTCCTGTTTTCCCTAAATCAAAACCCGGGATGGGACGGGACCGGACCTGTTCCAGTCTAAGGTTGAGTCCTAAACCATGTAGAACAAGCCAAAATCATGAAAGATTTTGAAAAGCATATAGAACCAGCGGTTTTAGTTCCATAAAAGGTAGAATTAGAATCGAACCGAGTGGTTCGCGATTCTAGCTTCGCTTTTGGTTCTAGCCGGTTCTTGATTTGGTTTGGTTCTGGTTGAAACCTTCAAACAGGTTCCAAACCTGCTATGTCTAGTTCAAGTGGTTTGACAGCTGTGTCCCCTAAGCAAAGTCTTGACTTCGAATATGGGAATGGAGAAAAACCAGTGCTAGGGGAGCCTTACCCCCAATGTTGGGCCCAGATTCAATAATTCACTATATCATTGCCCGATCTCCTAATTTTATGGGGGGGCACAGACACCCCACCGGGCCTCAATGTAGATCTGCCACTGTTAGGCCATTTAGGCCGTCTTTGACCCTTAAACACCACTTTGTTCCTCCTCTTGAAGCGGAATGCAGTGGCGGCGTTGTTTTGGAGGGAGGGTGCAAGCGGCCATGAACAAGAAGTGCCGTGCAGGCCTGGCGCAAACACCTCCCTAAGGATGGCAATTACATCAAGCAACTGGAAATCATAGGGTGAATTTGCTCCATTAGTTACTACTAGAATTAGTTGAAAGTACTTTTCTTTCATTGACTTTTTGGGGCCT
The DNA here is from genome assembly GCA_036023115.1 of Brasenia schreberi. Classification (NCBI taxonomy): domain Eukaryota; kingdom Viridiplantae; phylum Streptophyta; class Magnoliopsida; order Nymphaeales; family Cabombaceae; genus Brasenia; species Brasenia schreberi. The sequence goes on along the minus strand of JAYKKT010000090.1, from coordinate 3,026,609 downwards.
AAATGATATCATCATATACATCTTAATTAAATTCTATTAATGAAGTTTGTTAGTCAACCTCTTCCTCTAAGGAGGGTTTTTTCATTTCCATTTTCCCATAAATGAGTTTAGGTTTGCCACGAGCCCTTAATTAAAGTAAGAATCGTCGGTAGCTTATTTGATTTTTTTCTTTTTGAATATAAAAGAATAGCAATAAAAAGAGCAATAGATCACCCCGTTGACTCACAAGTTGAAGGTCACAAGTTCAACACCCAGAGCATGCATATTGTTTGGGCCTCCCGATCATACCAAAAAAGGAAAAGACAGCATCGAGATGTCAAAAGTCTACGTTTTCATCAAAGTAGCCAAGTTTTTTATTTCATGAACGTCAAAGACTATCATGGAGGCCATTTCACTCAACTTCAATGTTGTGTTGATTTTGTGGTAAATCACTAATTTTCCAATAAAATTAGAATGATATTTTGGGAATACGTCTATAGGTAATTACACTAATAATGAGGGCCGATTTTAAGATGTAGTTACTTATTTTAAACATTTACTGGAGTTAAAATTGGTAAATCTAATTTTAAAATTAGGTAATTACACTAGTAATGAGGGCCAATTTTAAAATGTAGTTACTTATTTTAAAATATAGTAAATAAAATTAGATCCGCTTAAACACCTACATAAGTGGTGGATTCACATTGTGGCAGGGTGCCCCACCCAAATTTGAGAGAATTTTGATTTGAATTAAGTATTCAAATTTTAAAAGGAAATAATTTTTTTTAAATTCCACCTCACCCGAACCTGTAGTTCGCCCCACTCCAAATAAATTTTTGGGTCCGCCATTGATCGATGTACATGCATTTTGGTACCAGACCATGACATCCGAATTCATCTGGACTGTTTGATCCATTCCCTCATTGACCCGAAACTGGTGCAGTTAGTGATCCAACTTCTCGCCAGAAAGATAAGGTGGGGTCACGGAAAATGTGACAGCTAGATTGGACGGTGGTTGAACGGTCGGTGTGGTTCTTATCCAAACGTATAGAACAAAACGGTACTAGTTAGCATTTGATGCACATGTAACTAAGTACGAAAAAGCCTGTAAGCCTTTTTGAGCAATAATTTTTCAAACAACCGTACGACCGATCTTATATGCTTGAGAAGTAATTAATAATTGATTAGTAACTAAATTGTTCTTATATATATATATGAGAGAGAGAGATGAGAAGTGGTAAATATTAAACTTATTTTTGTTTAAATCTACTTTATCATCTAAGTCACTTGATCTTTAAGATAAATTGTTGAGGTTATAAAATAAAAAGTATTTAATGTATATTAAATATAAAATAAATATAAAAATACTTTTAATTTGAATCTCCATCATTGATAATGAAACAATACAAATGTTTTAGTAGATTTGAACGTATATGGTCTCAAACATGTCCACCATTTGACCATCATGATTAACGTTAGAGATTTGAAATTAAAAACTAAATTGTATCGTTGTCCTTTTATACTTCACAATACATGCTGATATAATTCAATTTTTTATTTCAAATCTTGACCATTAATAACAATGATCGAACGGTGAAATCTTTTGAGTAGATATAGAGAGCACTATCCTTGCTTAAATCTTTTCAAATATGTCTACTATTTAATCGACATTATAAACATAAAATTTTGAATTTAAAAAACAAATTATACTATCATACTTAACATTGAATGTACAATGATATAATTCACTTTTTTATTTCAAATATTGACCATTAATCACAATGATCGAGCAATAAAGATGTTTGAGTAAACTTAAGTGAACGTATACCACACACACTCTCTCTATAAAATATATATATATATATATATATATATATATATATATATATATATATATATATATATATATATATATATATATATATATAGAGAGAGAGAGAGAGAGAGAGAGAGAGAGAGAGAGAGATTCATCAACAAAAGCAAGCCCATGGTTGGGGGCATCTAAGCTTGATTCTCTTCAAACCAACATCCTCAATTTTGCATGATTGATCACATAGGGCGTAAGGAATTGTCCCCGCTTGGGGTTCACTTTAAGAGTCTCATCCAAAACCAAAACTATGCTTTTTCACACACTAAATGAGGTTAGCAATATAGATTCCTAGCCAGTACCATGCTCTATCTTATGGTAAATTAGCATTTAACTCAAAATGCAATATCATACTTTATAATTTCCTTTGTTCAGTTTTGCCGCCTTTATTTCTTCATTGAAGCATTCACCATCTAAGTTCTTATACCTTTTCACTCGAGTCATGCAAGCCTTTCTTGTTTCATCTTCTATGATTCTCACAAAACTGTCTCTTAGCCCAATTATGGCTCATAGTTTGGATAACCAAAAAAATATCATCTAACATATTTTGCTTGCTTCATTTTTCTTTTCATAGATCTTGTTTCCTTTTTAGTTGGTATCACAAAAGTCAACAATGACACTATTTAATCCGGTTCGAAAAGGATTGACCTACTTTGGCTATAAAGCTCTAGAAACAATGGTTTTATCCATCCATAAAACTCGAAACTGAGACCTTGCTTAAGTTGAATAAATGCTAGACTACTTGAACCAACCAAACATTGTGCATTAGGTGTTGGAAGAAACAGTAGGGCTACATGGATAAACAAATAATATGCAACAAAGAGTGATATGCTGACATCAATCAAAATCGTAGTTCTAGAAATCTATAACAAACAATACAAGAACCAAGCAAATAAGCCAAATTAGTAAAGTACTTATCTTATCGAGTCATTCTCATGGACTTGTCTTAGAGAAATCACACCCTGCTATTACGTAAGTACAGATAATGTACCTTTTCCTGAGGATAAAATGATTATGACGTGTAAGAGCATGTACCTAGACTCTAGTTGTCTACAACCACTGATTTTCAAGGAAAGAAAGTATGAATGAATCCATTTTTAGTTGGAGAATTTGCAATTGAACATATTCTCATCTCTAAAGCCAACAAATCTTGATTGCATCAAGAGCATAAGACTAAAACCTAATTATGAAGCAATTATTAAATTTCCATAGCATGTCATTGTTCTTGTCTTTTGAAATAGAGAGCCATAAGTACAAGAATCTCAAAAGTAACCGACATCACCTCAACTTTAGGTTACTAGGGGTGTTTGATTACGAGGCTAGGCCTATAAACCAGTGAACCTAGTTTCAATGACTAAACCATTTTGCCTTGTAATCAAGTTTGTGTGGTGAAACCTGATTACAAGGCGAACTTGGCATGCAGTTAAAATATTGATCAAAACAAATTTTTTTAGAAGATGTCCAGCTTATAGCAAGAAAGTAAGTTGAAAGGGTTGCTCAAAATGGCCAAAGCAGCAAAAAAAGAAGTGATGCTGATTCTCTATGCCCTTTGAAATCCTTTAACCATCCCATCTTTTTGATACAATGGGGATGCGAAAGCCTCATGCATGCCCTGGGCATTGAACTCATAACCTTCAACTCGTGAGTCGACCCCTAGCCAGGTGAGCTGTTGCTCTTTGTGCTTCAGCATCCCATTTTTCTATGTAGCAACTTTATCAAATGGAGCAAGTCACAAAAATATGGAATGTGGAGAGAGAGAGAGAGATCGTTCCCCATATGTTAGTGATTGTAATTTTAGACACGACACGAAAAGGTTCCTTGTCATGGTTACTTTCCTCGTTCCTTGATACCAACACGACACAAAAAGGTTTGTTTCTGTATCCATTCGAAGTAACACAGAAAATCAGACCATGTTCAAGTTCACCTGTTTCTATCAACACGACATGACACGACACAAGCACGTCCTAAAAGAAAAAAATTTGCTTGCGATTTTAGAAAATGGCAAGGGAGCCTGACATGAACACAACCAGGAATTATATTGATTTTCAGTTTTCACCCAAAATGACAGGAAATAGGGTCATGTTCGGGTTGACCTGTTTTTGACACAAATATGATCAGAAAACCCCTACTGAATGTGCAGAAAAAATGGCTTTATCTGTCAAATCCCTTTCAGGTAAGTGAATACCAAGTTACTTTCATTAACGGGTGCCATTCGTAGTGTTCATCATCGATCTAAGTTCAATGCTAAAGATCCAAATTCAACCAAGCTTCATTTGCAAGTTGAGCATCTTCTGAATGGAGTCGAGTCGAGCTTGCACTCAAGCTTGATTGAGCTCAATTACACCTAGTGGCAAGAAGAAATATTTTGTGATTTTTAAAATATCAAAATATATTTTGTGAAGGTTATGGTTGCAACAATTAAAAGTCACTCACTTGATTTAGTAATAATTATGCTTATTAGTAGCACATGTAGTGTACGTAACTTATGAGGATTTTACAGTCATGTTTTTGTATTAAGAGGTACTTATTTGAATGATAATTGTACTTAGGTTGCATTGATTACTTGAATGATAATTGTGCTTATTAGTAACTAACTTATATATTAAGAGTTACCTTTTTGAGTGGAAATTATGCTCATTAATCGTATATCATAAGTTACAAATTGATCATGTCATTATATAATGATATTGTAAATCAGATTTATCTAACTTTTCTTGAGTTATTTTCTAATTATTTTTTCAAGAGAATTTGTAAGTAACCGGTTGAGTTCGAGCAAAAATAGTCTCAAATTCTTTCAATCGAACAGACAGATAGTGTCACAACACCAAGATCAGATCGAAACTCAAAACAGTTTGGTTAAATGGCAACAATATCACATTAACAGGATGGTGGGGAGAGATAGAGAGTTCTTTAGATGATGAAGGCTAGAAGGAAGCTAAATCTGCGCTTACTTCAATCTAATCATGTCTGTAGAAGGTTGCAGAAGACCATCACAAACATTTACATCTAATACTTCTATTCAAAGCGTTTCTGCGTGAATCAAGGACAGAACGAAAATATTGACAAACTGTGGTCTTACTATTGCTAAATCTTACGATAGACCGTCACTGAAAGGGCGAAATTGCGACCGAAGCACAAAGCGTACGTCTAGTAATGTACCCAATATGGCCTTAAACCGCCAATGGTTCTTCCTCAGAGTCATCCACTCATTTCATTAATCGCTTACTCCTGCGACACACGACGGATGGTTTCCCTTTGATCCTTTCTTCCTCCTCCTCGTCTTCCTGTTCAGCATCGTCAGATTCCTCATTTTCATCCTCTGATTCGCTTCCATCCTCTGAGAAATCTTCGTTTTCCTCTTCTTCGCTTTCCACTTCGTCTTGATCGGGATCTTCCGATTCTTCGTTCTCTTCTTCTGATTCGCTTTCCTCTTCCGAGCCATCGCCATCTTCAGATTCTTCCTTTTCCTCTGGTTCCTTTCGCTTTTCCACGCGATCGGTTTCTTTGTTTGATCGCTTCCTCTTCTTGTTCCTCTCCACCTCTTCTTCTTCCTCCTCCTCGGCCTCGTCTCTGAGCCTCCTTATGCTTCCCTCGATCCTTCCTTGCATCCGTCGACGGGCCAAGTTGAGGCCTCCCATAGTCCACTTCGCCTCGTTCGCCCACGAAAGGAACGGATCGGCATCGGCATCGGCTGCCGGCGAGTCGATCTTTTGGTTCCGGAGCTTGACGTCGTTGCGCAGGTAAGGCCTTGACATGCTGTTGCCACCGAATTTCGCCGGAGAAACCGCTGGGAAATACTTCCCTGAATAAGGCGCAGCCGTGGTTCCCGTTTCTTCTTCTTCACCTTTATCGCCTTGTCGAGCGATCAGATTTCCGCCGTTTCAAGGGAAATGTTTTGGCGCCAAAATTTGGCTACCGTGGAGGGAAACTTTTGAAGTTTGGGACCCGAAACCGTGCGATACCGACCGGGTCTATCCGGATGGCATCTATAAGAACACGGCGCCGCGTCTGTCTGTCTGTTCTGTCTGTCTGTCTGTCTCTCTCTGTGCGCGTGTGTGTGTCGGCGAAAGGAGGCAAGATGAGTAGCGGCGGAGGCACGACGAAAACTCCGGCGGATTTCCTCAAGTCAATACGAGGGCGTCCGGTAGTCGTCAAGCTCAATTCTGGCGTTGATTACAGAGGTTCGTCGCCCTCCCTCTGTCTATCTCTCCCTCCCCCTTCTCTACTTCCGTTTGATTTTAGGAGAAGGATTTCCATGTCAAGACCACTATTTGATAATTGTTGGGGGTTTCCCTTTTCTGTATGCTTTTGATCTTCGATCTTTTAGGTGTTTATAGGGTTTCGGCTGCTCAGCAGAAGGAGGAGTGATTCATACGAGTTGACTTCGTAAGGCTTTCAGGGTTTATGTGTTTGTGAGAAGTGAGGGGATTGATGGTAGTGGGAATTTTTTTTATGGGGGAATAATAGCGGGTTTCTATTTGGATCAATGTGACATTGTTTCTGTTATTACGCAACAGTAATCTGTAGTTTTGAGGAATTGAGATGTAAATTGCCCTCAAATCTTTAGCGATTCAGAGTCAAAAGATTGTCGATTTGGGTGTTATGCGTGTTGATGAATTGTTGGTTTTGGCTTGACACGAAGAATAACAAGAGTATGGCTTAGGGTTTAGCTCTTAAGGGCAATGATTTGTTGCCAGTAGGACGGGTCGCTGGAAAAAGGTGTAGTGAGTTCCTGCCTGAGATATTGTGGTCAGCGTGAGGATAAATGCGTTGGAGTGATTTAGTGTTGCTTTAGTTGTTCCTCAATATAAAGCGTGCTTCTTGTTCAATTTGTGCAATTTGAATGAAAAAGGAGAAGCGGTTAAAGGCTCACCTTAGAAAATTAAGTATATGATTTGTTGTATTCGCTGTCCACATGATATCTGTATTAGCAGAATCCAGCTGATCCCAACCAGTGTAGTCTGACATAGTTAAACTATCCTTTAAATCTTTATTTATTTATAATAATACCAACTCTATTTTGAGCCTTTTACTTTCTTGAGTACCATAATTTAAAACATGTGTTTTTAATCTCTTTTGCTTTTTCTCCAACTTACTCTAGGACTAGCTTCCTTACCCCTACATTTGTGCCTTAAAATGCAGTGACCCTCACTCTATGTTGCATGGATATGGGTACGGTACTCTGTATGGGTATGGGATACACAATTTAAAAAAAACTAAGATACGGATACATCACTATTCAGAAACATAATAAAAAGATAAATTTACATAAATAAATATACACATTTATATACAGTAAGCTTGTCTTTTGTTGGTGCTGTAGTGATAATGCTTACATTTTAAAGAGTTGGTACTACAATGATAATGCAATTATGAATTTTGCAAATTTACCAACTACATTTTGTCATGTATTTGTTGGTAAGCTTGTCTTCTACTTTACCACCTCATGAGGATGAGACAAACTGATCCGTTACTTTGATTTAACCAATTTGCACTCGTTAGCCCCCAAAAAGAAAAAGGAAAAGGAACAATTACAACTCACATAAACACATATCACTCAGTCATAAGAATAAAATTGAACCAAAATGTGTTCTTTGCTAAAAGGCATATACAAGTACCATATGCTATATGCTCCTTATTATGAAGCAAAAAAGATAGAGTGGATAAATACAAAGCACCTGCAATGCATAACCATATAGAACAATGCCAAAGTTATGGAGGTAACCAAAGAATAATAACTGTTGAAATGTAGAAACAACTCATCATGATTCAAAAATGTAATTCAATAAGATTGAATATGTAATGTAATGCGCATGCATGCAGATGATAACTTGAGGCAATAACAGAAGTGCTTCACCCGACCCCCGATATACGATCAATGTTCTTTTTGAACATGAACTATTAACAAGAAGCAACAGATTACGTGATGACCAAGATATGCAAAATGATGTGAATAGTAGAACAGATCGGTTTAAGGTCTACCTGTTTATGATCGATCGTACATGAACCAGTCTGCTCACTTGGTAGCCACCCCTTCTGCCTTAGTGAGCTTGGATTTGGTTATTGGTCCAGAACCAATAGTCTCAAAGAACTGAGCTTGGGAGGCCCACACGAACCGACCTACGACGAGGGGCTTGGGGGAGCAACCCTACTTAATCAAACGAGGGGTTTATAAACACAACTAATTAGAAATCCTATCGGCAAATGAAGGAAGACACGACCAAACACGGATGCTTCCCGTCGCAAAGAAAAGTAGAAGGAAGCGCAAGTCGATTTAGGGATGGCTCGACTTGTTGCCTCTTAGCCTATCAAGTCTCTCATGGTACTCTCTCAGTTTGCTTTGTGGTGTTAGTTTCTCTTCTATGCCCATTGTGTTTGTTTAGTGGTTTGATATCTCAATTTTCTTCATCTTTGTCTTTTTGTTCAAGACCTTCTTTCAAGGCATTGAGGATGTGGACATCAACGTCTTCTGTAGCCTTGAGTCGGTAAAGACAGAGCCAACACAAGGATTGACTTTCTTTAAGGATGCCCTCATCTATTGGCAGGTACGTTTTTTGTGGTATCGGTACGTATCGATACGCGTACTCACACTTGTACATACCAGATACGGGTATGTCATCCACGTTGATGTACTCGTGCTACATAGCCCTCATTGTAACATGTTCACTACATTCAGGCGAATTATAGCAAAACTAACTTCCTTACAATCGTATATGATGTGAGAACCCTCTTTTTAATTGATTCACTATATTCAGACAAAGATGTAAAGACCCTTGCTTACTTTTCATGCAAGGTGATTCCTTACATGGGCAAAGGGTTGAAAAATTAAACAATACATAAAATATAAATATAATGATATTGTGAAAATAGATGACTAAATTTAAGAACCAGTCAAATGCGACTTCTATATCTATTGTCGAAATATAACCCTCAAATGAATCAAATTCAATTAGACAAAGACTAGGGCTGTCATAACAAGAACAAATGGAATTATGGAAGAACAAGAGTGTTTGAGTTTTGTTTTCAAAAATTGTTATTTATAGTACGCTTATATATATATATATAAATAACCAAAAAGTGACACCAAATTAGGAGTGACACCAATAGAGGATAAAACTGGAACCAGAATCAAAACCAGTGACTCAATTAAAAATCGGACCTGGAACCAGTGGCTCGACTCAAAACTGGCGGTTTGATTCAGAACCAGACCTAGAACTGCAACTTGATTCATAACTGGATCCATAATCGACAGTTTGATTCGAAACCAGACCTAGAACCGCTAGTTGATTCAAAATTGGATCTAGAATCAATTGTTTGATTCAGAACCGAACAACAACAACAACAACTAAGCCTTTTCCCATACTAGACGGGGTCGGCTACATGGATTCTTTGTTTCCACATATCCCTATCGTGTGCCATGTTAGCAGTTAACTCTCAATAAGCTAGATCATTCTTTATTGTTTCTTTCCAACACTTTTGTGGTCGTCCTCTACCTCTTTTAATACTTTTCAATTTAACCAACCAGCATTAATTCTATGTGTAACATCTCCATCAATTCTTCCATCACTTTGAAAAATTGACCCTAGGTATTTAAAACTTTCCTTTTGGGGAATGCAATGTGTGCCAATTTTAATTTCTATGTCCTCTGAAGTAGCCAAATGATCAAACTTACATTCCATATATTCTGTCTTTGTTCGACTCAAAACTGGCGGTTTGATTCAGAACCAGACCTAGAACTGCAACTTGATTCATAACTGGATCCATAATCGACAGTTTGATTCGAAACCAGACCTAGAACCGCTAGTTGATTCAAAATTGGATCTAGAATCAATTGTTTGATTCAGAACCGAACCTAAAAATAAAATAGTCTGGCGGTTCAAACCAGAACCCAAACAACTTTTTCGATCGTGTGTCGATTTTTCAAAGACAAACTGTAACCGAACCGGGACATGTTCAAGTCCGGTTCTGGAACCGAAACCGCCAGGTATGATTTTATCTTGTTTGTGGGCTAATTCGGTTCCGGGTTAAACCGTCGGGCCAGATCCGAACCGGCCATGTCTATTTTGCACTCATAAGAACAATGGTTGTTTTGACAAAAAAACTATCTTTATTCTCTCAATGGCTGTGTGTATAAATTAAAAGTATTTGGTTCCTGTTTAATCGAAAAACTGTTAGAAAATAAAAATGTCCTACTTAGTATAAAAAAATGCAGTATATGGAATGCATTTTTGATCATTTGGTTATTTAATATAACATAGAAATTAAGATTGATACACGTTATATTCCTTAGAAGACAATTTTTAAATATGTATTGTTAAAGAAAAAATGATGGTAATTGTTATTCATAGAATTAGTGTAGGTTGGTTAAAAATGAAGAGGTGTATCATGTATTCTATGCAACATAAAGATTCCACTAAATTTGAATGATAAATATTATAGAGTAGATTAAACCCACTATCTTATATAGTTGTGAGTATTAGACAGTTAATCATCAAACATGTACAAAAGATGGTCATGGCAAAAATGAAAATGTTGAGATGGATATATGATCACAAGAAAGATTGTATACATAATAAGGTTATCAAAAACAAATTAGGAGTAGTACCAATAGATGATAAAGTGAATAATCGTTTAAGAAGGTTCTGACATGTGAAAAGGCGATAAAAAAAGAGCCCCGGTAAGAAAGTGTGAGAAATTAGAGGGTGAAAATGTTAAAAGAGGAAGAGAGAAAATCGTTTAAGATGGTTCTGACTCAAGAAAAGGTGGTAAAAGAGAGCTCTAGTAAGAAGGTATGAGAAATGAGAGTGAAAATGTTAAAAGAAGAAGACCGTAAAAGCATTGGAAAAAAAACAATTAACAATGATCTAACTTATCTTGAGTTAACCATTAGCATGGTATAAGATAACTCTTGGGGAACCAAAACTCCATGTAGCTCACCTCTAGTACGAAAAAAGGCTTAGTTGTTGTTGTTATAATACATCTTAAATAGTTCGGCAACAAAGTACAACTATGTACCGAAAATTGCAAGGGCTCTAGTCTGAAAATTCTTGAATGTAACCACTAAAGTGTTCTTTCTGATTTAACGAAAGCAGGCACGCATGCTCAGATAATAACTTTTTGAGAAGTAATGTACTAATTTCTTGCAGAATAAAGCACTCTGTTATGCTTCTATTATAGGTAAAGCTATACTCAGAGAAAATGTTGTTTCCTCTTCTCCATCTTTTCTTTCTATGCTAATGGATGGCCATCAGTTTCATGAAAATATAATTGAATGATGTGCGGTACTTGGTCATCTGGCTCAGTTTTAGCTGTATCGATATGGTTCCACACAGATGGTAATGGTATGGCCAGTACCTATCTACACGTATTGGTTGCATCATATTTAAAAATAATAATGATAAAACTCAAATACCAGAGATGCATCTAATAAGTTGAGAAATATGTACAGAATTATACACAATGGTTTTTGGTTGTGCATCTTGCATATCATGCAATATGACGCTTATCAATACACCCATGCATTGTACTGTGTATTGTGAGATACTGCCGATACAGTACATAATGATTACTGTGTTGTGTCATTAAGATTCCCTTTCATGGTGATGTGTCGATCTCTCTTATAATCTGGCCCTTCATTTGGTCATCGGGTATGTCGAGAATCTTTTTGAACTAAGAGCATGTTGTTATACTTGGACATGAGGTTGAGATTTTTTAGCCGTCATTTGAGGTGTCTAGTTTAGTACTGTCTACATATGGTTTGACCGAGTTAGACCATGAATCCCACGTGTTTCCACAAACCTTAGCTATGTCTGCTCAATTCAATCTGTTGAAGATTGTTTGCGTACACATTAATGCTGATTGTGCAACTTCCTGGCTTATTGCGTGTTTACTAATTGGTTCTTCCTTTTCCTCTCCATTCCTCTTCACATCATCCGTTTCTAATCATTGTTCGTGTACATGAACAGGAATTCTTGCATGTTTGGATGGATACATGAACATAGCCATGGAGCAAACTGAAGAATACGTCAACGGACAGCTGAAGAACAAGTATGGTGACGCTTTCATCAGAGGAAACAATGGTAATTGAAACTTTCCTGTCGTTCCTTTCTTCTGGGTGCATGAAATTTGGAAACAGATACAATTGCATGTGTTTTTCCAGCTAACTGTTGCATTTGTTTTAATACAGTTCTCTATATCAGTACATCAAAGAGAACACTTGCCGATGGAGCCTAGAGATAAAGGCCCCTCTACGACAACCGAATCATGGGGCTTCTGTGAGAAAACTTTTATTTGGCAATATGGCTGGATTAATGTAAACACTAATCTCGTTCAGGTGTATATTTTTCTGTGATGCTATCCCGGAACATCACTGTTTGGTATCATAACAGCATAGATAACTGATCCTCTTTTCCAGCAAATTTATGGATTATGTGAGCAAAATGAATGTTTCACTAGTCTTCTAGCCTTTGAATGCACCTAACTTTTTGATATCTAGAAGAGATTACCCTTGACATGCGTGTTTACTGGCGTGTATTTGTTGAAGATGCTCATATGACGGGCATACTGGTGATTGATTCTCTTATGAATGTCCAGATGACCCGAATCTTTTACAAGAGTAGAGAATCGGTTGTCATCTGCGACATGATTGTTGTCATACTTATGGGTGTTTTTAGTTTGGTTTGGTTCGGTTCTCTTCTAGCCACAACTTCAAACCAAACTACTACTCTCAGTTCTTAGTTTTTAGAGAACCGAACAATTGTTTTGGTTCTAAGCCACAATTTTACTTATTTTAGGGTTTGGTTAAATACAAAATATTATGTCATTAAATTATATGAATCTACAATCCAGATTTTATATTTATATAAGGTTGTAAAACTCATATATATAAACTTATAAGTTTATTAAGATTTATACTTATATAAGTATATAAAAAACTTAATAAGGATTTATGTCTATATAAGTATATAAACTTTATGTATAATGGTTTGATTTTGATCCGACATTGGAAGGTGAATCGAACCTCCAGTTTCTTTTCCTGTTATAACCGAACATAACCAAACCGTTTGACATCCAGAACCAAACCCCGGTTTGGTTAGGTTCTCATACTAGGGTAAATCCTGTCTTACTTAATGCACTTGAATGATTAAGATCACATATGGTAGAGGTCCGGAGTTTGATGCCTGGGTCTGCATGATCTCTGCCTAAACCCAGCTTGCTAATTAGAAAACCAAAAGAGTTTTTGGTGAAATGGTAGAACCGCAACCCCAACAAATCTTGGTCCAAACAGGGTTCAGGCACCCTGAGCTGGGTCTGGGTGTGCCCAAAGAAACCTGAGCCCAAGCGATCGTGTGTATGTATGTGTGTCCACACATTGGGTTGACCCAGAACCATCTCGAACCTGACCAGGGTCAGGTCTGGGTTAAAAAGATGACCTGAAAGGAAAAAAAGAGTTGGATGAGGATCAACCTAATCAAAGTCAGAACCCAGAACCTAAAGTAGCCTGACCCGCTGACCTGATTTGCCAGCCAATATCGTACCTTCAAGTAAAAAGGTAGCAACAATTTCTCAAGTAGCCAATCCTTCAGCAAGTCATGGTTAGAGAAGTTTCATGACAAGAATGAAACTTTTCAAACTGAATTCAGATGATCTGGAGCCAAGTTCAGTTGCAAAATTAAGTGAGAAGCAGAAAAATAACACGAAGTCTTTGACAAACTGCACAAAATCAAATGCATACTTTACATATCAATATTCATCAAGCTGCAACCAGCGTGTACCATCTGCAGTGGATCTCCACAACCTTCTTTTTCCTTGCAAGCTGAGACTTCTGATGAACGCCGGTGTTCCTGTGCAAGGTACCAACCTTCACAGCTTTATAAATTGTTGAATATGCTTCGCCAATCAGTTTCTCAATAGGTAGAAGTTCCTCAAATTGTGCATCTGTCTTCTTATAAAGTTCATCAAGTGCATCAATGATCAAACACCTGCTCAGCATGACGAAAGATAGCCAATAATGGACATTATTATATTCATTGACACATTAAAAATAAGTTTTATTGCAAAAGAAATGGATTGCAACTCTATTGGCCGTTTTTTACGGATATCTTATATAGAGTTTATAAAATGTCAAGCCTAACAGTGACATGCACAATAATAACCAAGCCCTTTTTCCACATTAAGTGGGTCGACTACATGGATTCTTTGATGCCAATAAGCTTGGTCTTCTGTCATGTTAGCATGGATTATTTGACCCTATAGCTTGTTCTTCTATCATATTTGTAGTTAACTCCCAACAAGCCAAGTCATATTTTGTGTCTCTTGGATGCGGAATCCGGTTTCTTTTTCGAATCCGCATCGCAAACAACAGACATTCTTCTCGGGGCGATAATGTTTCCTCTAGACAACAATGCGCCGAAAAGAAGATGATGAAGATCTATCAACCATCGAGCTAATTCACTGAAGATATAAAATTGGAAGAGAGAAAAACCAGGAACTTTTCGTACTATACGTCATGATAGATCGATTTGGGGAGTGGGTACGACAAGAGGAGGGAAATGGGATTCATCTTGATGAAATGGATTGCTGTGAAGGTTAGCGGCGAAGGTGAACGACGGAAGAGAGAGGGAATTTTGCGGAGAACGCATTGAACACGCCCCACCAAGAAGCTTAGGCTTCATTTGGAGCGCAAAACAAGGAGTTGCAGAGCCATCTCTCTCTCTCTGGGTTTATCCTCAGACTAGGCGCAGAGTTCACTCCGAGTACCGGTTATGTCGCGGGAGAAGGTCTAAGAGTCTATCTAACCGGCGTACGTACGGGTACCGGTGATGTTGCAGGTAGGGTCATTTTCAGAAAATCGATGCAGCAGTGAACAATCATACGCTCCTTGGAGCCTCTAAACAGAAAAACTCTCCTTTAATAAGTTTTGTGTTGGTTTTAGCTCAAAATTCAAAACATTATTTTGGTGCATGAAGGGGAATGGCTCCCCTAGCTCCGGGTGGGGTTAACAAGTTGAATGGCACGAATATGAAGAACATGCATCTGGCTTCAACCTCCACATCATACATGAAAAAATATTTTGCTGTTTCCTAGAAAATCATGCACATTGGCCTATAAATATTCTATTGTAAGTTTATAACCTTAGAAGAACCATTGGTGTGACTGCTGCTTATTAAACCATCTATTTTCTAAACATAGAAAGAATTCAGTGTATAAAAAAGAGATTAGAGAAATGTATAACTATTAACTTTTTTAAGGTTATTCACTGCCACCGGTATCAAATACTGTATACTATATGTATATATAGAACTTTGGCAAACACCTTCGAAATAGGACGAACTTCAGCTCATCTTACAACTTCTGCACACAGAATGGTAAAAGGAAAAGGAAGACAAGGTTTAAAGTGAACGCATATATGGGAGTGGAACTACTTATGTAAGAACCTGATGACCTTAGCCAATGGTTGGCAGGTAGAGGTAGCAAAGGTCAGGTTCGTCTTGAACTCGACCATATGAAACCCATTAAAATAGGGTTTGAGCAAGAATGGATCCATTGAATATCTGAATGAGGCATGCAAGTTATGGACAACAATCGGAGCCGGGTATGGTTAATAAGAAATTATATAAAACCTGATTCAATCCTGAATTCTGATTACGACCAAAAAGTTTCATGTTTGCCTTGTGCAGAGACATGATACTGAGAGGAGTCGATCCTTGTCGACCAGGGCCTGCACCTACTATGCCTTGACACCAGCAGGACAGCCCTGAAGTGGAAGACAACATGAAAGCATAGTGTTTTTACATTTCAGCAACAAAATTTTGTGATTCTCTTAGTACCATCTTGCAATCCAACCAAACGTCAGACACACATTGCATTCTTTGAACGAGCCAAGCCAAGCCGATCTACAGCTCGGTTTGGACCGATTGGGATCTATGCTCGGAGAAGAAAAGCGAGCGGGGTTTGATCCATATCCAGACCCGATATCCACGAAAAGGCTCCCGAGAGAACCCTCGTTCGTGCATTCATTCGCGAGTCTCGCCGATTATAAAACACGCAAAAGCCCTAAACCCTATTTCTCTCTCTCTCTCTCTCTCTCTCTCAGCAGCGGGGGATTTCTCGTCCGAAGGGTCTGTCCGGTATACCTCTTTCTCTATATAAATGCTTTCGAAACTCTGTCGTTGCTTGATTTTCGTTATTCTTACCAAAATTTTGTTGCTGTAAGCGGTCTGTAACATGTAATTGATACGGCTTCTCCTGTTTCTGATTTCTCTGTTGAAATGCTTCGTAACAGAAAAGATACCCTTCAATATGTCGGAAGTGAGGTTTGCGAATGTTAAAGTCGTCGAGAATCCTTGTATTACTGTATGGACTAGGGAGTGTCATGGCAATCGAGTTGAATTAGTACTGATATTCTCATTGTAGGGAATGCATTTTTTTTCTAGTGCGGGCTAGCTTATGCTGATTTACGTTGTTATCTTTTTGACCGGATGGGTATGTTGAGAGATTTTTATTCCTTCCTTCTTAACTTGATTTAGGGAGTACTCCAATACATTTGAATTTTTATACTTCTGTAGGTAAGCTTAACTAAAATGCGTTTTTAAGAAAACTCTATAATCGCGTATTCTGGACGTTGGTGTGCCAAAGACCCCGCGGAATCTGCAAACTTATCTTATTAACTCGATAAGCACTACCTGGAAATGCCCCTCTTGTGGATGTTTCTTGAGTATGTTGGGAAATACATAATATCGATGGATTAGAAATATACCTGGTTGAGGCCATCAAATTGATCAACTTAAAAAGAAAGAAATGAGACCATTTGTCAGCCAACCTTTCTCAAGGGCGAGCCTTGGTTTCCCTCATCATCACTGTGTCATTGATGGTGCAACCTACATACCGATCGAGAGGAGGAACAAGACGTATAATACTCCTCAAGCATCACATTAATGCGCTCTGTTTGGCCATTTGTATGGGGATGGTGGAATCCCTTATTTGTAATATTTTGTTCCCATCAAACAAAATATAGAAGGTTAAAAAACAAATGGAAAACCTTCTTAAAAGGTTATTATCAGGTTAAAATTCATGCGTTCAACACAATGTTTATCAAACCTTTAAAATTTAAATTCGAGTTACTTAAGTTAGATGAGATCAGGGTCACATGCAGGTTAAGTTAACCATAATTCCAGCATAGTACATTGTTGTCTTAAAGTCTGGCACCATGTTGGACTCTTTTACACTGCCATGCCTTTTCTTCTTTCACTTTTCAGGTTGTTGATTTTATACTGGCGTATCTAGGCACCCAAGAATGTTGTGGAGGATCTACATGATTTATAAGCATGAAGGTCAATTTTGTGATCCATGCAGCGATTTCCTTGTATGGTAGCTGTTTCTAGAGTATCGTTACAGCTTAAAAATGACCAGTGGCTTATTAAGCTAAATCTGTGACATGCTTGGGAGTTGGGAGTCCAAAATGGAGTGAAAACACAATTCAGTTGTGGGGATGGGAAACTCTATTGCCACCTACTTTTTCAACTTCACTCCCATCTCCAACCTGTGACGTGACATGCTTGGGGGTCCAAAATCGAGTGAAAACGTGATTTTTATACTACACCTTGTTGGTCCTGGGAGATGTAGGGGGCTAGGTTAGCCAAAAATTGTTACTGGTTCTAAACATAGTATAATTTTATGATATTTTGTGCAGCCTGAAACAAACGGAGCAGAAAATGCTCAAGTTTTAGTTTGGAAGCCATTATTTACCAGATAGTGATGTTGGTGGTATCAATAGCTTAAGTGCTTTGTGGCAAGTTCATGAGAAAACCTTTGGGTAAGGAAACTGGTCCTGTGTATCGCTAATCCCTGCTTGGTTCTGTTGTTGGTCTGTGCGTAAATTCGTGTTTAGGTGGAGAAACCAATGGGGTTAGACACCATGACAATACACTGGTGGTGAATTTTTCTTGTTTACTATTTTTTTGGTTTTCTGGGAGAAACATCCAGCTATTGTTTACAGAAAGTCAAGAAAAATATCCAGCTATTGTTTAGTGAAGATATCTTTAGTTTTCCGTTTGATGTTTATGGTTTTTGAATGGTCTTACCATGACAACTTCTCCTCAATTTGTTTGCAATAAATGTCCACTAAGCTGACATGTATTGATAATATGCCATCTGGAATCAACTCCAAGCCATTATTTTGCTATTTTATCAGGATATCATGTGCTTAATATTGATTATATAGAGATACTTCTGATCCACTTGTCTGTTTACCAGTATATAAGTCTTTATTTAAGCAGTTGAATGATTATGCTCATGTTGTTTCCTTCCTTTTAATTATTGCAGTGGAACCATGGAGGATGATGCAAATGTAAGTTTCCCAAGTGCTCTGGCATGTCTAATTTGCTTTGCTAACATTTCAAGCTGTTTGGTTTGAACTATTCTGGTTATATCTTTTTTTTTTAACAATGCAGATTGATTCTTTCTTACAGTCTATGAAAATGGAAACCTAGCCTTTTTCCCACGCTAAGTGGGGTTTGACATTTTGCTCATTCTTGGATATTACCCGCATTAACACTTTGGCCCTTCTTATCTTCTTTGCAATGTAGCTCTATTTGGCTGTCTCCTCATATGTTCAAACTGGCTTCTCTCTCGTTTTTCTTTTTGGTTATAAATTGACTTTTCACCATAAATCTCATTATGGGCAATGATCCTTTCTTGTGGCGACACATCTATCTCAACATTCTTAGTTTTTGTCATGGCAATCTGCTTTCTTAATGATTAACTCACACTCGATGTTATATGAGATTTGCTGGTCATGTTGTTTTCCTATATTTACTTTTCAATTTAGTTGGTATCTTCAAACACCTTATGGATCTCTGTTGAGACCAGCTTGGGTTAATTCTCTAAATGACATGTCCATTAATCTTAGTGATTATTTCATGCAGGCAAGTCACTATTCTTTTGTTCCAGTTTTATCTCACAGAATCCATATGTTTAGCATATTAGTTGTACTAATGATTTTAACCTATGAATTCACTTTTTGATCGATCCAAGTTCAGATTAATAATGAGAGTCGTGTTTTTAAACGGTGCATTAGGTCTGTTGTTAAAAGTATCAGAAAATTTGGTCCTAATATTCAAAACCCATAGCTGTTGTTTTGGTTAGTCAGCAGGAACTGCAGTCCTAACTCTCTCTCTCTCTCTCTCAGGCCAAGAAAGAAGAGGAGGAATTCAACACTGGACCTCTATCTGTGTTGATGATGAGCGTTAAGAACAACACTCAGGTGAGTTGTGCATGTGCACTTGCTGTTTTGGGAACTCTTGTATTTTGGATATTTGAGTACAATAACATTCTGAGTGAGGTTCAACTCGATAACGTGCCACCACCTGATTTACGAAGGAAATCTATTTATGACTTGTTAGGTACTTATCAACTGCCGGAACAACAAGAAACTTCTTGGTCGTGTTCGGGCCTTTGACAGACACTGCAACATGGTTCTTGAGAATGTTAGGGAGATGTGGACAGAGGTACGTGTACTGGATGCATTTTTACTTTGCACCTGCAATTTTCCATCCTTTCTTTTTATAGGAAACCCTGCTTTAGGCAGAGCCCTATCAGATGCATGCCCGATTATGAACTCATGATCATCCATTCGAAGGTTCGTGCGAGTCTACCCCCTTGACCAGGAGAGCGGTAGTCCTTTGTGCGCATTTCCATTCTCTTAACATACTTCGGTTATGCAGATTCCAAAGACTGGTAAAGGCAAGAAGAAGGCCCAACCTGTGAACAAGGATAGGTTCATCAGCAAGATGTTTCTGCGCGGCGACTCTGTGATCATTGTCCTTAGAAACCCAAGCTGAGCTAGGGAATTGTTCTCTTAGTGGAATGTTGTTGATGGCCCTTTTGAAGTGTACACGAATTACTGGTACATCCTTTCGGTATAAAACCCGTGAAATGGTTATGCTTGATTCTGTTTACTCGTGCCCTTCTTCTCTCAACTATTGTTTCTTATGGGTCTTGTGAAGATTATGTATCATGGTTTATACTAATATCACAAGGGTTCTGCTGGATTCTTTGTCTGATAGCCGAGTTGATAATTTCTCCATCATTCGTAGGTTTCCCATAAAGCCTCTCTATGGTTAAGTATATTGTTGTAAAGCTTAAGTTCAAAAGCTTTACATGAGACCAAATTAGTACTTGGTTACAATAATCAAGGGTCAAAGTCCAGTTCACAGAAGCAATTTTGCACTCAATTTTCTTTAATAAAGATCTCAAGAGGCATACGACGCTAGATAGCCATCATATTGGTTCGTGGATAACTAACATGTAAAAAATGGTATTTATGCATGACGATATATTATGATAATAGGTTTATCTAAACACTCCCTCTGGCAGTCAGTCTGCATCAAATATTCTCCAGAAATGATTTAAAGGCAATAATTAGATTCTACAGTGGATTGACCCATTCCATTATAAAGCTTTTAAGAAGTATATGCGAATCTCATCAAATTATCAAACCAGTTTTGAGCCAACTCCGGTCTTTAGGTGTGAGGTAGGATTCTCTTTCTCTCTCTCTCTCTCTCTCTCTCTATATATATATATATATATATATATAGACACGTTGAGTTCCTATTGCCAAATCTAAACCACTAAACATGATGTCATCCAACCACTAAAATGCTGCAGTGAGAGCAGTTGTCATAAATGCATAATTTGTTTTATCTATAACAGGTTTCTCTTTTCATTCATGTAATCAATTATAATTGAAATAAATCTTTTTTGTTTTCATATGCCCTATTGGATGAAATCTTATTCAACTGGTCGTCACCTAGGAAGGGAAATCACGATGATTTCCTAGATGCATTGGAGTCACTTCTCCGACGTCTTGACTTGTCTCTCAACCTTGTGATGAAGCTAACAGGAAGTCCCCAAGCTGTTTGGCTCACCACAAGTTGAGGGTTAAAGCAAAACAATTACCACTTTAAGTTAAGTTCTACAATAACAACTAAGCCTTTTCTCATACTAGACGGGGTCCATTACATGAATTTTTTGTTTCCACAGAGCCTCCACTTACAAAATGTCATGAAAATAATATACACCAAAGTACTTCATCTTGAATATGTTTTGTTAACTCATCAATCACCATTATAAATAAGTATAGACTTAAAGTTGATCCTTGATGTAACACAATATTAACTTCAAAAAAGTATGTCATTCTTTTATGAGTCCTCGCACATGTTTTTGCACCATCATACATGTCTCTTATAAGGTTTATTTATATCAATGGGATACCTCTTTTTTTTCAAGGTTCTCCAAAGAACATCCATTGCTATCCTATCATAAGTTTTTTCTAGATCCATAAATATCATGTAAAGTTCTTTCTTTTTTGCTCTAAAATGTTCTATAAGATGTCTCAAAAGGTGAATCACTTCAATAGTAGATATGCCTGACATGAATCTAAATTGGTTCTCTGTTTTACTCGATACTTATCTTAACCTATGTTTGATAATTCTTTCCCATAATTGTATAGTATGACTCAATAATTCGTACAATTCTAAATGTCTCCCTTGTTCTTATATATAGCTACACGTGTACTCGCTCTCCATTCCTCGAACATATTTTGGTTTCTCCATATTTCATTAAATAGTCTTGTGAGACAAGTGATTCTTATTTCTCCTAGGATTTTCCAAACTTCTATAGGAATATTGTCTGTTCCTACGGATTTACCACCCTTTATATATTTAAGAGCCTCTTTGACTTCATTCTTTTGAATACGTCGGTAGAAATTGTGGTTTATATACTTTTCTGATTTGGCTAACTCTCCTAAGCTAATACTAACATTTTTATTTTCATTAAAAAGCTTATAAAAATAGTTCTATTTTTATATTATTATTTGTCACTATAATTTTCTCATTCTCGTCTTTGATGCATCTAACAAAATTAAGATCCTTATTTTTTTTTATCTCTAGCCTTAGTTATCCTAAAAATATCTCTTTTACGCTCTTTTGAGTTTACCTTTTTATATAAATCCTCTCAAATTTTAGCTTTTGCTTAACTGACGATAATTTTTGCTTTTTTCTTTACTTTCTCATAAGCTTCTAAAGTTTCATTAGTCTTCTTACTATTATGTAATTTATAACATGCTTTCTTTGCCTTGATTTTATCTTGCACCACTTCACTTCACCACCAAACTTCTTTTTTTGCTGTTACATCTCCCTTAAATTCACCTAATACATCTTTCACCACTTTCTTAATATGTATAGTCATATTGTTCCACATATCACAAGGTATATCAACATAATTCTAAGCATCTCCTTAAAAGATTTTTTGTTTAAATATACATTCTTTCTCACTTTTAAGGTTTCAACATTTAGTCTGAATAGCTCGATGCAATCTTTTTTTTTGTTCACTTTTTTTTCTCTAAATCGATTACTAAAAGTCGATTTTGGGTGTTTAAGCTTTCTCTTATAATTATCTTGCAATCTTTACAACATGATCTATCTTTTTTTTACAAATAAAATAATCAATTTATGTTTGTGATAAGATGCTCTTATAAGTAATTAAATGTTGATCTCATTTTTTGAAGATTGTATTTACTATAAAGAGATCAAATGCCATAGCAAAATTTAAAATCTCCCTACCTTCCTCGTTTATATCCCCCAAACCAAACTTTTCATGAATACCTTGATATCCTAATGCCTCTTTACCAACATATTCATTCTAGTCTCCTCCTAAACAAATCATCTCCCTTTGTGGAATTCTTTGAATCACCTTATCTAACTCCTCCTAAAAAGTTTCTTTATAGTATCTTCTAGCCTTACTTGGGGTGCATAAACACAAACTATATTCAAAACCTTTGCTCTTAGTACTAATTTCAACATCATGATTCGATCACCTTATCATTGTGTGTCTACTACACTATCCTTTAAATCTTTATTTATAATAATACCAACTTAATTTCGAGTCTTTTTCCTTTACTGAGTACTATAATTTAAAACCTTTATCCTCAATCTCCTTTGCTTTTCCTTCAACCCACTTTGTCACTTGTAAATATATAATATAATCTTTCTCCGAATCATAGTATCTATCACCTCCATTAGCTTACTCAACTATGTTCTGATATTCGAAGAACCAATACAAATATTATTATCTAGGAGTAGCTTCCTTACCCTTGCATTCGTCCATACTAAAAATAAAAAGAACTTCTCTACAGTTTGTTCACATGATGTGGAAACCCTTTTTACAATTGATTCACTACATTCAAACAAAAATATAGAAGCCCTTGCTTACTTTTCACTGCATTCGGGTTATAAAGTAGGTTGTTAAGAGGAGATGCCCCCAACGCAATGCTTATAATTTGTATAATCCATGATATAAAAATTCGACAAAGTTTTACGTTGGTTATCAGAATCTTAACGTAACCCTCCTCCTTTATCCGGGCTTGAGACCGGCCATGCAAGGGTGATCCCTTACATGGGCAAAGTTACTTTACGTTAAGTTCTAAAATTAAAAGATATAATTTCTGTAAGATTTAAACTTCCAGCTTTTTGAGATGCAAAATTTTAATTAAACTTTTATAATCAAGTTATTCTAAGTTTTCTCTTTCAATTGATAATATGGCTAACCAATTTGATCTTTCTTGAGATATTGTTGACGTGAAATAAGATTTTATGAATTTTAATGCTTCAGCCTCCCTTGTAACAAAAAGAGTCATTGAAAGTCGTGCGTCGGGGGCATGCATTATACAGCATGCTTGATCACAGCTTGCCCCAGCTAAAGAAAAACATGAAGTGCATGTGTACCACTGTTCTCAATGCAAACTAATGCAAGAATTTTTTTGTTTCGTCTTTCTGTTCTACTTTTTTTTTTTGGTTACAAGAAGAGGCCGAAGCCTAACACCCACACCCTCTGGGAGCCGAACTTCCCACCAGGAGCAACGCCGCTAGAGCACCCTGCGATTGATCTAACGCTCTATGCTCTTTCTATTCTACTTTCACAAACACCCCAAAGGCAAACATCTAATTCATCAAGCTGTGTGTGCACATCGATAGTCCTAAAAAATTGATTTTAAATAAGAATAAAAGAGAAAAATGTAAATAAGTTTACATAATGTACCACAGGATCCGAAACAAGGCGTGTTGCCCATTGGCTCATCTGAGCTTGATCAAATTTAATTATATTCACAAAATGTCATAAAAAACGAGAAAAACTCAAGGTGAGAATTGAGTCACCTGCCTGCATTTTATATAACATATCCAGGCATCTTGTGAGGATACAATCTCTGATTCACATATAGAACGACCGATCCAACCAGTTATGGGAAGAACAACAGACACAAGAACCCTAGAATTTCCACTGTGAAACCAAAGTAATCTACATTTTTTGAATGTTGTACAACTCTAATGTTGATTTTTGTTGGGCATCACCATCTTGCAGTAGTGAAGGCATATCGTAAGGTTCGAAGCTCACGTCGAGAAATGTCGTGACGGATGGCACGATGAAGCTCGTGATGCATGCATATATCTCAGCTTCATACAAGTCATCTTAGAAATCATATTGCTTCAATATGTAGTGAATCCCTCTGTATATAGTTCCTAAGAGAAAATAGTTGAGCTGCTTGTTTCAACTCATGGTCTTGTTGCTCCTCTTTAAATGATGATTCATCACCGCAAGAAAAAGTTAATTACATCATATGAAAAGAAAAAAGATTATGAATAAAGATGACAAACATTCAAATAATTTTTCTTCTTGTTAGAATGGAAGTCTGAAGCCAGAAGCACGCCCCGGGTATCAAACTCATGGCATTCGGCTTGTGAGTCGACCAGGTGACCTATTGCTCTTCGTGCTCAAATAAATATTTTGCATGTTCAATCCATTAACATATTAAAAAACAATAATTATGGTATATAAGAATCCCTATCTGCAGTACTGTCTCTTAGAAAGAAGTGACACTTCATATATATGTTCTTAGTTCTCTCATGATACATAAAATTGGAGACTATCTCTATAGCTAGCAGCCAGATTATCATAGCAAATTAGAATCAGTGTTTCGGCTTATTCACACAGCTCCCATAAGAGTGATAAATAGTGCCATCGATAACTAGATATGAAGTGTCACTTCATATCTATGTTCTTAGTTCTTACCTTCCCAGGTGCTGTTCGATAACTAGATAGTTTTAGAACATGTTATATGACCAAACAAAATACTAGAACCAGTGGTGTGTTTGGTTCAGCTTTATATTGGTTTCTTTCTGAGGTTTCTCTAGGAAAGTAACAGGAGTATGCACACGTTTTACTACTGTTGTGGGTGATTGGGATCAACTCGGTAGATGGTCCTTGTATCAGTTTGCTGGTTGGAGACTCGGACCCATAAGAGTTGGTTTAGGACCACATTGCAATGAACAACAATGCTCCTCCAATGTGTTGAAACCACAAATAATAGCAAATTGTCAATGGCAATGACTATAGAGTTCACCCTCATCCATCCATCATGTGTATCGTTGTTAGATGCAACCAGTCCCGGATTTGGTTTTCCTGCAACCAGTAATTAGAACCGGGCCGGTTTTGTTTCCGAGTTGAGTGCTAAACCACCTCAGAATTGATTAAAACAATAAGAACAGCTAAGCCTATTATCATACTAGATGGGGAGGGTATACGTGAATTCTTTGTTTTTATTAAGCTCAATTATTCGCACTGCATGCTAATACTTAATTCAACATATGCATCGTTCTTTATTGTTTTCTTCCAACACTTTTATGGTATTTCTCTTTTTCATATTTTAATTATCTAGTTTCTCATATTTTATTATTGTAACTTTCTTTGATCATCTTTTCATGTATTGAAACTATGTTAAACGATTTTCTTTCGTTTTATCATTTTTCAGTCTTAATATGTTTCTAATAATATCACAATGTATATAGTTTTCTCTTACATGGCCACACATCCGTATCAGCATGTTCATTTCTGTCACAAACATATGATGATTAACTACCTAACACTCAAAACCATAAAACATTAACTGCCCATCACTCAAGACTATAGAACATAGCAAGTCTAAATATTACTTTATAATAATTACCTTTCAACTTAATAGTATCTTCTTGTCATACAATATGTCGTGCACCTCTCCATTTTAACTAACCTACATTAATTCTATATGTAGTATCTCCATCAATTTTTCATCACTTTAAAAAATTATTCCTAGATATTTAAATCTTTTCTTATGAGACTTAACATGTACCAATCTTAATTGATATATCATTTGAAGTAATCAAACTTGTATTTCATATGTTTTATCTTTCTTTTACTAAATTGGAAGTCTTTACTTTATAATATTTCTGTCGACAATTCTAATTTCTTGTTAACTTCCTCTTGAAACCAACTAAAACCATAAATGGTTTAAAACTATTGGGCTGGTTCCGAGTCCGCCTTTTCTATCTGTTGTTACTTCCCAATTGGTGTTCCACCTGGTGTGCCACGAAAGTGTAATGGAACCAAAAGTGTTTGAGTTAGCATGCTTGCTCATGCCAGAGGTCAAATATAGCTCGCCCCATCTTAAATGGTCAAATAGTATCCGCCGCTGGCGAGGGCGGCACTCCATGAATTTCTTAAAGGATGAAATCCCGAAGCTTTCATAACCAAATCTTTATTGCACATGAAACCCAAAATCCATTATAAAGTAAAATGAGATGAATTTGCCACACTAATAAAGAAACAAATGATATCTGAATGCAAGGCTATGTTCACATATTCCCACACTATTAGGCTCACAGGGGGATAACTCACTGGCTAGGGGGGTGGCTCTCTGGTGGAAGGTCACACGATCAATACCCTACTGAGCATCTGGTAGCGATCTGCCTTACCCAGCTTGGCCATACAACAAAGAAAGAAGACGGTACTCCCAAAATATATTTAAGTGCACATCACTTATCTCCAAATACAAGCCAAAGGCATCCGTAGGTTACAGAACCTACTCAATGCTGACAATTATCTTTCCAGTAGCATGTCCATCCATGAGCTTAATCCAGGCTTCTTCTGCCTTTGCCAGCGGAAAGGTCGAGTCCACTACAGTCTTAAGCTTTCCTTCCGTCACCAACTTAACCAAGAATTCCATGTCCGCACTATTCCATGAAACCATTATAGGAACAATGGTCTTTTTCGAAAAGGTCACCTTCTTTATGGCAAAGGTTAGCAGAGATGATGCAGTGGGGGTGGCATCTATCACAATGCCTTTCCCGCTAAGATTGGGCTCGAAAGTCGACCATGGTATGCCGGTCCCACAATGGATAACAGCATCATACTTCTTGCCGGAGGGACTCTTCAGTGATAACCCCTCGGGCGTCTTGTAGTCGAGTACTTCGTCAGCTCCCAACTGCTTGATCAGATTGATGTTTCGAGCCCCGCATGTTGCAGTGACATGATTCTTACCGAGCTTCGCCAATTGGACTGCATAGTGGCCGACGCCACCAGAGGCAGCAGTAATCAAAACGTTAGCAGGTGTGCCACTAGGATCAAGCTTGATTCCAGCCCGTTTAAGCATCTGCACTGCTGTAAGGCCGGCCATGGGTAGACCTGAACATTCAAGTGGAGACACTTCACAGGGTATCTTAACTGCCATCTTGGCCATTGTCACAGCATATTCTGTCAGCCCACCTCCCTTCTGCGAGTTGATTTTAATAACATAACAAGAAGTCTTATCGAATGCAAAGAGTGTTGCAAGGTATAATGTAGATTGAATTTGACGGTTTTGCAGTAAAATATGACACAGATGTCAAATAAAAAAAATTGAACGGTTTGAAAGTGTGTCAGTAAATTTTCATCGTATTTATAAGACGATGCTTAACTGTACAATATCATATCTACGATGGTTAATGCATCTTTCTAATTTTACTCCATTGATTTAACTGTTCTATGAGACTTCAGTATAATGAATGGCATATGTAGGAAAATATGAAAGCACACGTTCTGTGGAAAATGAGAAGGAAGCATAAGAGGATGGCATTGCAAACTTACAGATGCGGCGAGCATGCTAGAAACTTTGTCACCGACTCTGAAATTCTGAACACCAGAACCGACCTCGACTACTTCTCCAGCGATATCAGAAGCTGCTTCCCACAGATACCAAAGTTAACTGTCAGCATCTTCCGCATGAAGTGGGAGGAAGACTAACGAAAATAAGGTGTGACATGCACGCTTATAGTAAATATGCAATTTTAATAAAATTCAACAGCAATAGATTGAACTATACTCCCCTGCGAGCTACTTCAGCTGGGGAAATGCATTGTGCTGTAAATGGGTCACTACAAACTGAATCCACGGATTTCTTAACTGCTGGATAATGGCCGTATTGCAAGGTCTACCAAGAACGCCATGAATTTGCATAAACTAATTAAAGAAACTCTGATTCAAATAAAATTTACGCATTTACATAGATTGTATGGCAAATTCATCTACATATTTATATGGGCTTGATGCATATTAAATCAATGAATTGTGAGATTATAACCAAATTAATGGGAGAAAAAGTATGAAACAGTTCATGGATGACCAACATGAGTTTTCAGGATTAGATTGCGAAAATTTTAGGTCTTTAACACTATTACCTGGAACAAATGGAACTTTTCCTGGCAGAAACGGCCTGAGTAAACCTTTCTGAAGCTTCCAGTCTAGGGGATTCAAGCTTGCTGCTTCTAACTTTATCAGAATTTCACCTTTACCCGGGGTAGGTACTAGAATGTCAACATGCTGCAATATGCATGAAATACTCAGTCAAATCAAAATAGTATGCAAGATCTATATTTAATCAACATCTAATTGGTATATTCTAATTATCGCAAGAAAAGCGTAACGATATGTTTTTCCTTGGATTTCAAGTTGGTGTCTTTCAATAGATTTATTGGTGGTAAGTTAACACTATTAACATGTTTTTTCATATATTTAATGAATATGCAGATTTCATTCGCAAGAAAACCGTAGAGATAGCATGCGGGATCGATTTGGTGGTTTTCAAGCTGTCACAGCGACACTCCATTTGGGTGAGGTGTCGACGCCGACACTGTATCGGTGCAGCACCGAGATGGTATCAATCACCTTTGACACGGTCAACGTGTCTAAGGTCGTTTGTGGGTGCGCGCGTTTTACCTGGTTCGCTCTCGCCTCTCTCCTCTCTCACCTACACCTCTCGTCTCTAGCCTCTCAGCACTCATCTCTGCGCATCTCGTCTCTCCTTTGTGCCTCTGCACCTTTCGTCTTTATGCCTCTCACCTCTATGTCTCTTCACTTGTGTCTCTCCCCTCTCTTATTGTAGGAGGAGTTTAAGAACACAATATCTATCTCTCAAGTAGTCCTGGTTTATGTCCATTCAAATATTGATTTCACAATCTAATGTTAAAGGTAGGTCATTAAGTATTTTATTATTTTCTTTTCTATTAACGGTTTCATTTATTATTATTATTATTTTTGAATATATTGTAATGAAAGAGTATTAAAATATTGAGATATAAATCCTAACGAATATGATTTAGATGACAGTCATACCTTTAATACTCACTAATCCTTTAGTCTCTTCCGTTGATAGGGAAGATCTATGATTTATGAAGTACAAGTTCATTTTATTTATCAAACATTAAGATTTTCTTTTCATCTTAATGAAATTAGTAATTGTTTACTTGTTTTGTTTTAATATAAAGTTGTTTGTCTTAATTACGGAGTTTGATTATTATATATAATATTATCCCGCACCCGCACCCGCATCCGTGTCCCATAGTTTTCAAGTTCCTTTTATTTGAACGTGAAGCCCAATTTCCGAACAGAAAGTATGTGTTTGATTATGATTAAACAGATTTCACCTTACGAAGATGAATCGAAGGTGGGAAAACAACAATAATGAGACTCATTGAAAAATAAAAAACCGATAATACCCGACTGGGGGAGGTGAAAAGGAGTTAAAGAGAAGGACCTGTAAGGCAGAAGCGCCACCTCCAAACTTCTCGTATCTGACTGCATGCATCACCTTCGGCGAAGCCATGGCAATTCTTCAAAGTACACAAATCTAATCTCAGCAGAAGAAATATGAGAGAAAGTTCTGTTATTCTGCTTTATATCATTGTGTTCTTGGACAACAAGTTACTTGATTGCTTCCTTGCTTGGGATGGCGGCCATCAGTCAATAGAGCTCAGCCTCCAGCACACATACAGACACATACAGAGAGAGAGATGACAAGGTTGATGTGGGAGGACGATGGAGGGTTGAGATGATCAAACATCACATCACAATGAAATTCAAAGGTGTTTTGATATCTCAGCCTTCGAATTTTAGAGATTTTCTCAAAATACTCTCTGCCATAGGGACGAGATAAACCGTCGTAATCCTTAATCAACAGCGTAAGTATATGTGAAAAGGAGGCACTGAAACGTCATGGCTGGCGTCAATATGACGCCACGGATGTTTCTAGTTCGAGGAGGGTCAACCAGCTGGCGCAATTACGTATGGAGACTTGGTAGTTGCTTCCTCATGAATATGATTAAACGCAATTGATCTCGTCTCTTTGCCTTTTTGGTTATTTGCATGACATTGACTTCCATTTTTGGATCATTTTATTCTTCAGGTCTCCAATAATGATGTTAAGTGTGAGGTTATTACATTTGGAATTTGGCAAGTAAAACATGATCATTTATCACTTCATCATCACATCTGATAGAACTAGTCCAATAATTTGGCTATTATTTTTCTACACATATAGGATATCAATAACTTTTTCATTATTAACAATTAAATTATCAAATACCATCAATACGAAGTCGAGTTCCATCATCAATAACTGTAAATACTCATCGAGTTGTAGATTATTTTGCTTAGCTACCCACAAGGACTTGTCGGTAATTTTCATTAGTAACACAATAATTTATCCATACATAATTCAAAATTGAGTCATGCAAGTGATAGTTTCGGGTGATTGAGCATACCTCAAGGTAGAGCTAGAGCAGTTCGGTTCTGGCCAGAGGAGGTCTTCTACATGTTCCTGTGGAATAAAGCAGTCTTGATCCTTCCCCTTTGTGTCTTCTTCTTCAGTTAGTGCATCACCTATGGCGTGCGTGTGCTGAGAGTCAGGTAGAGCCAAGGAGGAGCTGTCCGCAATGTAGGGAAGTGCAGTCATGCGTAAACCCCCTTCGGGTGTGCAACAGACGGTGGTTGGAGTTGCGGATGAGGTACCTGCATTTACGGGCAGGAAAGCCTCTCTTGTGACAAGAGGCGTGACTCTGCCCGTGACTCTTGTGACAAGGAGGTTTCTAGCTTTCTTTTCCTTTCTATTGCAATTGGAGTAGGGTGGCAACATTTAGGCCTTGAGTGTAAGTGTCATTGGGATATGTCTTTTTCACATTTGAAATTTTAGGCACTTCAATTTTTTTGTTTTTGTTAACTCCAATACACATATTTTAGAGTTCATTTTTTGTTTTATTGATAAAAATAATAATAAAATGATCTAAAAAAAGGA
This sequence comes from Brasenia schreberi, assembly GCA_036023115.1. Taxonomy (NCBI): domain Eukaryota; kingdom Viridiplantae; phylum Streptophyta; class Magnoliopsida; order Nymphaeales; family Cabombaceae; genus Brasenia; species Brasenia schreberi. The sequence goes on along the minus strand of JAYKKT010000090.1, from coordinate 2,995,290 downwards.
GGAAACAAACAATTACTTATGTTAAACAATAAATAACAGAATGCTAAAATGCAATTTGTAAAATATTAGGTACTAAACTAAGTACCTAAGACTAAATTCAATTGATACTTAGGTACAAATTTGAAAATTCTCTTATCTTATTTTGTTATTTCAGAACCAACCTAGGAAAAAAACAATAAAATTTTCCTTTATTTCTTGTCATTGTAATTTCTTAAAAATTTTAGAGGCAAACTAAGAATTTTACCATTTTGTTTGGTTTTGTAATATTTCAAAAAGACCCAAGGTAGAACACTAAAATGACGCCTAACTTTCTGTAAAATTCACAATTGATCGAGGTTAAGACTGTAATTTTGTCCCTTAGTCTAAATTTATATTTTTCTTTAAAGATAAGAGTAGTACTGTTTTTTTACACATTGATACCCCTGTGAAAAATTATGCTCGCAAAGGAGCAACAATGTAATTTCATAGGTCGATATTTCATAATTTTTATAAACTGTTAGAGGATAGTTTTTTTCGTCCATTAACGACAAAATTATCTTTTTACTTTAAAATATATGAACTTTCCGTAATTTCTCATTGTGATAGTTTGGAAAAAAATATCGAAGGGCATAACAAACTTTTCAATCTGTTGCTTGAGGCGGTTTCTGCCAGTGGTTTTCGAAAACCGTAATTTCGCTTTGCGGTTTTGTCGAGAACAACTTGGTTGTTTTCTTGTCATGTAGAAACCTACGAGAGACCGGTGGAGAGAGAGGGAGAAGTAGGTCTCTGCCTTCTCTTTGTCTTGTCGTTCCACTCTTAGGATCCAGTGCTTCGCTGCTTCTTGGGCTCCGGTCTCTTTGGGCTTTCGACCCCCTCTTGGGCTCTGTGTCTGCTTTTTGGGCTTCCCTCGGCTTTTGGGCCTCTCTCAGACACTGTTTGTTTTTCTATGTCGAAAAAGAAAAATTCTCGGCAACCTCTATATTCTTTCGTGCATTTTTTATTATTATTAATTTTACCTATTTATTTAGGTTCCATATGAACTAGGCCCACATACAGACTGTTGAAACAAAGATTTTCACGCAGGTTTAGGCCCACATACAGACTGTTGAAACAAAGATTTTCACGCAGGTTTCGTGTCAAAGATTTTCGCGAAAAGATGAACGGGCTAAGAACATGTTCATCATGTCTGGAGATACGAGAAAAGGAAGAAGATGATTATCGACGTTTTCCAAACGGTTTTGTAGAAAAGATTTCTCTAGTTTCTCACTTGTTTTACCGTCCCTTTCTATACAGTATTTATAGAGATTGAGTCTGACTTTATCTTCCTCATTTTCGTTTAGGCTTTCCGTTATCAACCGTTTATCATGTGTACTCATATATCTTTAATACATTTTGTATGGAACATTTTTCTCGGATTTACAGCCGAGGACATATTCTGCGTTAAACTTGGTACTAGTAGAAATCGGAAATGTACTAGTGGTAGAAAATTCCCGGTGGTTTTGTCTGCGAAAATGTATCTCAAACTAATTCCGACAGCAAGACTATCACATTGGATACGAAAACATTCGGAAAAATTACAAAGCATTCCGATCATGTCAAGGATTTCATAGAAAGTCGAGCGGGGAGAAGCTATTGGTGATGAACTTGGATTCTCTCCGATCATGTGTTGGAAAATTTTTAATGACAGATTCCCAGAAAGTCGTATGCTGGATTCCTGTTAGTAATGGACGGTGTTAACAATAAGTAAATTCTAGTTTGTCATGTTACAAGGGTGTGACCAGTATGTGTTTACAGAAAACTAATGTAAAAACTAGGCATTGAATTGCCTCTTGTATACCACTAGTCAAGCCCTTTCCTGTAGAAATGCAATTGCATCCCTGAAGTTGTTCCAAACACTAGAAATGGAAGATAACAACAGGGATAAGTCCTCCATGAATCCCCTTGCCAGCGCTGGTATGCTCTCCACCACACCCTTGGCCTTTCCGGCAAGCTCAATCAAACCAGAACCCACCATGTCGACTGAACCTGTGATCAAACCCATAAGAATCTCCACAAAATTTGATATAGCTGATGCCGCAAACTCTGAAACTGATTCAACGACTAAACTGCTGGCGGACTCCAAAGCTTGCTCAAATTGCTGCAGAAGCAAGTTGATCAAGGTGCCAGGGACCCTTACAGCCTTGATCACGAGGACGGAAATGATGGACGTTAACTGGAAGGCGGCCAAGGAAACGAGATCGACCATAGTGCAGAAAACGCTCACCAAGAAGCTAACAAGGAAAACCATCTTCTCTTCTCTAAGGAAGAAGAAGAAACCTTGTTTTAAAATGTTGGCTTGATTCAACACTATTACTTAGCTTGAGTGGAAGGAGAAAATACTGGCCTTGACTTATCCTCTGACCTCATGGAGAGGTTGGAAAAGTCTTTATTGGTGTTCATGATGATCTCATTAGGCAGAAAGGAAGGTGAAGGATCATATGATCTAACATAAGCTGGTGGACAAAAGGTTAAGATCCTGATCGTTCAATTAAATGTATGTCTGAGATGCACCCAGATGGACGTCCAGTATCTAAGTTAAGATACTACCATCTTCCCCCCCATGCCAGACATTGAGAAAGGTTTACAAGGAAGCTTTAAATGGCTTTCAGTGAAAGGTCTTAGAAATTCTTGTAGGTTGGGGCCGATTGCGGACCTAACATGGTAAGTGTGTAGCCCACGGTTTTTCTGTATGCTTTGTACTACACCAAGTATTAGATACGTGAGCAGAGGTTCTCGTGGGTTCAGATACGAGACGGTTTAAAGTCATAGTCCACGAATTCAACCGTAAACTATAGTATTCTTGTAAAATTTTCAAACTTTGGGTCGGTTGGACAGATCGCCCTTCTTCTTCAAAAGTACAGGCAAACCCTCTCGTCTTTGATGTAGATCCTCATATGTTTAAGACCCAATACCAACGCAGAACCAGAATCAAGCGTTTTTCATGCTAATAAGGTTAGTTATATGGATTCCTTGTAGCCTTTGAGCTCGATCTTGTGGAATATTTAGCTTGTAACTCTAAAAGAGCAATCGTCGTAGCCTTCATCAACTCCTTCCAGCCCTTCAGAGGTTTTCATCTTGGTCATCGCACCTGTTCGGGTTGCATGTGGCTTCTTTACCACCTTAGCGGTCTCACTCAATTTATCATAAAGCACTAAAAGGCTTGTACAAGTAATATTCAGGCTTGAGAAGGTACATGCACCCCACTTAATCTATGTGGGACTTGTGATCATAAAGCCAATTCTCCTTGCAAACATGAGAAGTTGAACCTATGATTGCAATCAAAGGCCTAACATTCACAGGCTATGTGTGGGTGTTTGTGTGCGTGAGAGAGAGAGAGACCTCACACCAACATTGTTTGCTGTTGACTGACTTTAGTGCATGCAACTATTTGACAAACCACGTACGTTGGAGTTGAAGCGATTTTGCATCTGAAATCCTTCATTTTGACTTCTCTTTGTCAAACCCAGATTGCAACCATTGCTCTATTCCTAGAAATTACTTTAATAAGATTAGTTGCACGTATATAAGGACAGCCAGTGTATATAATAAAGACCCCTTGATTTACTAAATCCCGGATTAAGTTTTCCGTTGCTTATCTCTGACTTCTGATCAGAACCTTAGTATATTAAAACACACAGTTACAAACATCACATTGGTAGCATCAGTTAGAGGAATGAACCCACAACTTCCATGGGTCATAATTTTGCTTCACCATCCCAAACTTAGATGAACCAATTTGGATTCATGCCAGGCTATTGAAGCGATTCACCTTTTGAAACGTCTTATGAAACATTTTAGAGTAAAAAAGAAAGACTTTCACGTGATATTTATTGATCTAGAAAAAACTTATGATAGGGTACCAAGGGATGTTCTTTGAACAACCTTGAAAAAAAAAGGTATCCCGTTGACATACATAAACCTTATAAGAGATATCTACGATGGTGTAAAAACATGTGTAAAGACTCAAGAAGAATGACAAACTTCTTTAAAATTAATATTGGGTTACATCAAGGATCAACTTTAACTCCATACTTATTTATAATAGTGATCGATGAGTTAAAAAAACATATTAAAGATGAAGTACCTTGGTGTATGTTATTTACATATGATATTGTGTTAGTGGAGGAGCCTAAGGAAAAAGTTAATAAAAAATTGAAACTATGCAGAGAAACATTAGAAAATAAAGGCTTCTGTCTTAGTAAAACAAAGACAAAATATATGAAATGTAAGTTTGATAATTTTGTTACTTTAGAGGACATAAAAATTAAAATTGGCATGCATTGCATCCCCAAAAAGAAAGTTTTAAATACCTACAATCAATTTTTCAGAGTGACGAAAGAATTAATGGAGATATTACCTAAGTCACACAGACGCCTCTAGGAGGTGGAGTGTCAACCCCAACACAGGTGCAACATCGACATCGACACCGTGTCGAAGCGGCATGGATACACAATTTTTTTTTTAAAGGTAACTCACGGTTCTGCCATCTATATGAACACTAGGTATTGAACTCAAGACATGCATCTTGTGAGTCGGGATCCCCTACCACATGAGATAATGCTCTAAGTGCCATGATACCCTTAAAAATTTCTTCCTTCACATCTGGGTTCATATCCTCAATTATGTCCATATTCAAATCCTTAGGAGTAACACCAAAAGAAGATAAAATGAAAATATCGTTTAAGATGGTTTGAACATATAGAAAAAAGATCAAAAGAAGCACCTGTAAGAAGGTATGAAAAACTATATTTTAAAAGTATTAAAAGAGGCAGAGGACAACCACAAAAGTGTTAGAAAGAAACAATAAAGAATGATCTAACTTATTGTGAGTTAAGTGCTAACATGACACATGATAGGGCTATGTGGAAACAAAGAATCCATGTAATCGACCAAGTCTAGTATGGGAAAAGGCTTTGTTGTTGTTATATCCGAAACTTAGGTACTCGACAATTGATGCTGCTGGTAGTAGAACAAGAAGATGCCAGCCCGTCCTCTATCACGAGTCATCCTGTAACACTCTTTGTAGAGGAGCAATGGACCAGGATTTCCCCAAAAGTATCATCCGTGTACTAGCTAAAGCGTTGCGTATGTCCGGAGGGGAGGGGGGGATCATATTATTCACTCTGGTACCGTAGTAAGTAAACTGGAAGGGGAACGAGATGTCACTTTGGGCTTTGTTGATTTACTGCGTGATAATTTTATTGAAAAAGACCGGAGTCGCGACAAGGAGACAACTTTCTTTGCTAGGCTTTCGACTTGAAAGAGTCAAGTTCGAAACCCAGGGTGCGTATATCTGGTTGATAAAATCACAATAAGATGCCAAATCGGATCATCAACTCAGATTTGGCTGTCAAATAAAAGTTAAAAACTTTGTCGAAGCTGACTGTAAAACTTCCGCACATAACACAAGAGAATAAAGAAATAGAATTATTCCAAGCTGATCAAAAGCTTCAAAACCACCATTAAACAATATACATATTCAGATGGAACTTACACTAATATTAACATAAAATCTCAAGTCCAAGTTCTTCGCAGAAGAACCTGGCCCATCTGAGTACCTAAAATTATTTTGAAAGAGAGAGACAGAGGCTACCTCTCATCATCAGTTATCTTGTAAACCATATACAGAACCAACGTAGCCTTCGACATTCCAAAGAAAAGAACCAAAAGCAATGGCCTCCAAGAGTAACCTTCTTAGGCTGCAAAATGGCACTGTGAGCACCTCATCTTCTTCAAAAGCTCCATCCATACCGCCTGTCTCAGATCTCCCAAACAGAGCCCAACTGTGTTTCTCTACAAGGCTTACTGCTTCCTTCGTTCTCAAAGTCGCACACCTCTGTAATGAATCCATATTGAACGAGAGAACATACTTTTTGAAGGTCTCCCTATAGATGCTTCCCGTCTGTTGATATGCGGAGGGAGAGGCACAGGTAGAACGAGGCTCAAGCCTTTCGGTTGCAGCAGTGGCAATTACCACATCATCTGATGTTCCCGGCCAGAAACCAGTAGACGGCAGCTGGATGGTACAGGTAACTGGAAAATCGTGATCAATATGCATCAGGTTATTCTCAAGGAGGTGTCTCTGCCAAGCAGACTTGAGAAAATAACCATATAAAATTGAAGCAGCATAAACTCGTCCAAGGTGAAGTCTTCGTATTCTAGTTGCAGTCCAGTTATCTGTGACAGCAGCTTCCCCCCTCTGTCCGAGGACCCTACACAAGTGATCGTCTACCATCTCCAGAATCTCACATACATGAATTGACTCTAGCTCCCGGTCTTTTGAGGACCATGTAGGAAGTCTGCCATTACGGATGCATCTGTTAAGCCTTGGAACCATAGGCACATTGATATCTGCAAACTTCTGGGCAACTATCATGTACATGACCTCCTCAACTGCTACATTGCATTGTTCTCCTTTGAGTTCGGCTATCCTACTGCATGATGATTGTCTTATTAAGAAAAGCAACAGCCAAACTTTCACAAGATCGCACCGAATTTAAGATTTAAAATCTTCATCCACTAACTCCTGAAATGGAAATCTAGATGGAAAAAGGAAGAGCAACGAGCATTATCTGGTAACTTAGAAACAAACTAATACAACAACAACAACAACAACTAAGCCTTTTCCCATACTAGACGGGGTCGGCTACATGGATTCTTTGTTTCCACAGATCCCTATCATGTGCCATGTTAGCACTTAACTCCCAACAAGCTAGATCATTATTTATTGTTTCTTTCCAACACTTTTGTGGTCGTCCTCTACCTCTTTTAATACTTTCCAAATTTAGTTTTTCTAACCTTCTTACAGGTTCTTCTTTTGATCTTCTTTCTATATGTCCAAACCATCTTAAACAATGTTCTCTCATTTTATCCTCTATTGGTGTCACTCCTAATTTGTTTCTAATAACCTCATTATGTATACAGTCTTTTCTTGTATGACCACTCATCCATCTCAACATCTTCATTTCTGTCACAGACATCTTTTGTACATGTTGATGATTAACTGCCCAACACTCAGAACCATAAAACATGGCAGGCCTAATTGTTGCTCTATAATATTTACCTTTTAATTTTAATGGTATCTTCGTATCATAAAGAAAACTCCGCCCATGTAAGGGATCATCCTTGCATTGCCGGTCCCAAGCCCGGATAAAGGAGGAGGATTGTGTTAGGCTTCCGACAGCCAGTGTAAAGCTTCGTCGAATTTTACAATATGGATTACAAAAATTATGAGCATTGCTTTGGGGCGTCCCCGCCTAGCGACGTGCTGTAAAGCCCGAATGCAGTAAGAAGTAAGCAAGGGCCACTACATTTTCGCCCGAATGTAGTGAATCAATTGCAGAGAGGGTTCCCACATCATGGACGGGTGTGGGTAAAGAAGTTAGTCCCGCTACATTGCCGCCCGAATGTAGTGAAAAATTTTCAGAGAGGGTCTCCGCATTTTGATTATGGACGGATGCGGGGGGTAAGGAAGTCAGTCCTAGATAATAAGATTCGTATTGGTTCTTGGAATATCGAAACATTATCGGGTAAGCTAATGGAGGTGGTAGATACTATGATTCGGAGAAAGATTCATATTCTATGTTTACAAGAGACAAAATGGGTTGGAGAAAAAGCAAAGGAGATAGAGGATACAGGTTTTAAATTATGGTACTCAGGTAAAGAAAAGGCTCGAAACGGAGTTAGTATTATCATAAATAAAGATTTAAAGGAGAGTGTAGTAGACATACAACGATATGGTAACCGAATCATGACGTTGAAATTAGTGTTAGGAGCAGAGGTTTTAAATATAGTTTGTGCTTACGCACCCCAAGTAGGACTAGAAGATAGTATAAAGACAGTTTTTTGGGAAGAGTTAGATAAGGTGTTTCAAAAGATTCCACAAAGGGAGATGATTTGTTTAGGAGGAGATTTAAATGGACATGTCGGTAAAGAGGCATTAGGATATCAAGGGATTCATGGAAACTTTGGTTTTGGGGATATAAACGAGGAAGGTAAGGAGATTTTAAATTTTGCTATGTTATTTGATCTCTTTGTAGTCAATACAATCTTCAAAAAACGAGATGAACATTTAATTACTTATAAGAGTGGCTTATCACAAACACAAATTGATTACTTTATTTGTCGAAAAAAAGATAGAGCGTGTTGTAAAGATTGTAAGGTAATTCCAGGAGAAAGCTTAACCACCCAACATCGACTTTTAGTTATGGATTTACAAATAAAAAAGTGGACAAAGAAGAAAAGAGTGCATCGAGCTATTCAGACTAAATGGTGGAACCTCAAAAGCGAGAAAGAAGATATATTTAAACAAAAAGTCCTTCAAGGAGATGTTTGGAATTATGTTGGCACACCCTGTAATATGTGGAACAATATGGCTATACATATTAGGAAAGTGGCGAAAGATGTGTTAGGGGTATCTAAGGGAGGTGTACCGGCATAAAAAGAAGCTTGGTGGTGGAGTGAAGTAGTACAAAATAAAATCAAGGCAAAGAGGGCATGTTACAAATTACATTATGCTAAGAAAACTAGTGAAACTTTAGAAGCTTATAAGAAAGCAAAGAAGGAAGCGAAAAAGGCCGTTAGTGAAGCAAAAGCTAAGATTTGGGATGACTTACATAAAAAACTCAACTCAAAAGAGGGTGAAAGAGATATTTTTAGGATAGCTAGGGCTAGAGATAAGAAAACTAAAGATCTTAATTATGTTAGATGCATAAAAGACGAGGAGGAAAAAATTCTAGTGGCAAATGATGATATAAGAAATAGATGGAAAAACTATTTTTATAATCTTTTTAATGAAAATAAAGATGTTAGTATTAGTTTAGGAGATTTAGCCAAGTCAGAAAAGTATATAAACCACAATTTCTACCGACATATTCAAAAGAATGAAGTGAAAGAGGCTCTTAAACATATGAAGAGTGGTAAATCGGTAGGACCAGATAATATTCCTATAGAAGTTTGGAAAATACTAGGAGAAATAGGAATCACTTGGCTCACAAGGCTATTTAATGAAATATGGAAAAACCAAAAGATGCCCGAGGAATGGAGAACAAGTACACTTATACCCATATATAAGAACAAGAGAGACATTCAAAATTGTGCGAATTATCGAGGTATCAAGTTAATGAGTCATACTATGAAATTATGGGAAAGAATTATCGAACGTAGGTTAAGACAAGTATCAAGTACAACACAGAACCAATTTGGATTTATGCCAGGGAGATCTACTATTGAAGCGATTCACCTTTTGAGACGCCTTATGGAACATTTTAGAGCAAAAAAGAAAGACCTTCACATGATATTTATTGATCTAGAAAAAGCTTATGATAGGGTACCGAGGGAGGTTCTTTGGAGAACTTTGGAAAAAAGAGGTACCCATTGACATATATTAACCTTATAAGAGACATGTATGATGGTGCAAAAACATGTGTGAGGACTCATGAAGGAACGACAGACTTCTTTGAAGTTAATATTGGGTTACATCAAGGATCAACTTTAAGTCCATACTTATTTATAATGGTGATGGATGAGTTAACAAAACATATTCAAGATGAAGTACCTTGGTGTATGCTATTAGCAAATGACATTGTATTAGTGGAGGAGTCTAAGGAAAAAGTTAATAGAAAATTAGAACTATGGAGAGAAACATTAGAAAGCAAAGGCCTCTGACTTCGTAGAACAAAGACAGAATATATGGAATAAGTTTGATCATTTGGCTACTTTAGAGGACATAGAAATTAAAATTGGCACACATTGCATTCCCCAAAAGGAAAGTTTTAAATACCTAGGGTCAATTTTTCAAAGTGATGGAAGAATTGATGGAGATGTTACACATAGAATTAATGCTGGTTGGTTAAAATGGAGAGGAGCATCAGGTATTCTTTATGATAAGAAGATACCATTAAAATTAAAAGGTAAATATTATAGAGCAGCAATTAGGCCTGCCATGTTTTATGGTTCTGAGTGTTGGGCAGTTAATCATCAACATGTACAAAAAATGTCTGTGACAGAAATGAAGATGTTGAGATGGATGAGTGGTCATACAAGAAAAGACCGTATACATAATGAGGTTATTAGAAACAAATTAGGAGTGGCACCAATAGAGGATAAAATGAGAGAACATCGTTTAAGATGGTTTGGACATATAGAACGAACATCAGAAGAAGAACCTGTAAGAAGGGTAGAAAAACTAAATTTGGAAAGTATTAAAAGAGGTAGAGGACGACCACAAAAGTGTTGGAAAGAAACAATAAAGAATGATCTAGCTTATTGGGAGTTAACTGCTAACATGGCACACGATAGGGATCTGTGGAAACAAAGAATCCATGTAGCCGACCCCGTCTAGTATGGGAAAAGGCTTAGTTGTTGTTGTTGTTGTTCGTATCATAAAGAATACCTGATGCTCCTTTCCATTTTAACCAACCAACATTTATTCTATGTGTAACATCTCTATCAATTCTTCCATCACTCTGAAAAATTGACCCTAGGTATTTAAAACTTTCCTTTTGGGGAATGCAATGTGTGCCAATTTTAATTTCTATGTCCTTTGAAGTAACCAAATGATCAAACTTACATTCCATATATTTTGTCTTTGTTCTACTAAGTCGGAGGCCTTTGCTTTCTAATGTTTCTCTTCATAGTTTCAATTTTCTATTAACTTTTTCCTTAGACTCCTCCACTAACACAATGTCATCTGCAAATAACATACACCAAGGTACTTCATCTTGAATATGTTTTGTTGACTCATCCATCACCATTATAAATAAGTATGGACTTAAAGTTGATCCTTGATGTAACCCAATATTAACTTCAAAGAAGTTTGTCGTTCCTTCGTGAGTCCTCACACATGTTTTTGGACCATCATACATGTCTCTTATAAGGTTAATGTATGCCAATGGGATACCTCTTTTTTCCAAAGTTCTCCAAAGAACCTCCCTCGGTACCCTATCATAAGCTTTTTCTAGATCAATAAATATCATGTGAAGGTCTTTCTTTTTTGCTCTAAAATGTTCCATAAGACGTCTCAAAAGGTGAATCGCTTCAATAGTAGATTTGCCTGGCATGAATCCAAATTGGTTCTCTGTTGTACTTGATACTTGTCTTAACCTACGTTCGATAATTCTTTCCCATAATTTCATAGTATGACTCATTAACTTGATACCTGATAATTCACACAATTTTGAATGTCTTCCTTGTTCTTATATATGGGTATAAGTGTACTTGCTCTCCATTCCTCAGGCATCTTTTGGTTTTTCCATATTTCATTAAATAGTCTTTTGAGCCAAGTGATTCCTATTTCTCCTAGTATTTTCCAAACTTCTATAAGAATATTATATGGTCCTACCGATTTACCACTCTTCATATGTTTAAGAGCCTCTTTGACTTCATTCTTTTGAATACGTCGGTAGAAATTGTGGTTTATATACTTTCTGACTTGGCTAAATCTCCTAAACTAATACTAACATCTTTATTTTCATTAAAAAGATTATAAAAATAGTTTTTCATCTATTTCTTATATCATCATTTGCCACTAGAATTTTTTCATCCTCATCTTTTATGCATCTAACATAATTAAGATCTTTAGTTTTCTTATCTCTAGCCCTAGCTATCCTAAAAATATCTCTTTCACCCTCTTTTGAGTTGAGTTTTTTATATAAGTCCTCCCAAATCTTAGCTTTTGTTTCACTAACGGCCTTTTTCGCTTCCTTCTTTGCTTTCTTATAAGCTTCTAAAGTTTCACTAGTTTTCTTAGCATAATGTAATTTGTAACATGCCCTCTTTGCCTTGATTTTATTTTTTACTACTTCACTCCACCACCAAGCTTCTTTTTGTGCCGGTACACCTTCCTTAGATACCCCTAACACATCTTTCGCCACTTTCCTAATATGTATAGCCATATTGTTCCACATATCACAGGGTGTGCCAACATAATTCCAAATATCTCCTTAAAGGACTTTCTGTTTAAATATATCTTCTTTCTCGCTTTTGAGGTTCCACCATTTAGTCTGAATAGCTCGATGCACTCTTTTCTTCTTTGTCCATTTTTTTATTTGTAAATCCATAACTAAAAGTCGATGTTGGGTGGTTAAGCTTTCTCTTAGAATTACCTTACAATCTTTACAACACGCTCTATCTTTTTTTCTACAAATAAAGTAATCAATTTGTGTTTGTGATAAGCCACTCTTATAAGTAATTAAATGTTCATCTCGTTTTTTGATGATTGTATTGACTATAAAGAGATCAAATGCCATATGCCATAGCAAAATTTAAAATCTCCCTACCTTCCTCGTTTATATCCCCAAAACCAAAGTTTCCATGAATCCCTTGATATCCTAATGCCTCTTTACCGACATGTCCATTTAAATCTCCTCCTAAACAAATCATCTCCCTTTGTGGAATCTTTTGAAACACCTTATCTAACTCTTCCCAAAAAACAGTCTTTATACTATCTTCTAGTCCTACTTGGGGTGCGTAAGCACAAACTATATTCAAAACCTCTGCTCCTAACACTAATTTCAACGTCATGATTCGATCACCATATCGTTGTATGCCTACTACACTCTCCTTTAAATCTTTATTTATGGTAATACCAACTCCGTTTCGAGCCTTTTCTTTACCTGAGTACCATAATTTAAAACTTGTATCCTCTATCTCCTTTGCTTTTTCTCCAACCCATTTTGTCTCTTGTAAACATAGAATATGAATCTTTCTCCGAATCATAGTATCTACCACCTCCATTAGCTTACCCGATAATGTTCCGATATTCCAAGAACCAATACGAACCTTATCTAACTTAGAAACAAACTAATGACTGACAAAAATTAGGTGAAGTTGCATAAATAGGGATGTTCATGGGATGGGGCGGAGAGCAGATCAAGATCCCCAGTCCCGTTTAGGAATCAACTATCCATCCTTGCCCTGCCCCCCACGACGGGACCAAAAGTGCCCCCATCCTCCATGAGTCCCTGCAGGGTCCCCATGTTCAGAAACCATATCAATCCTTCCATTGCAAGAATCCCACCTCATTAACATTCATATCTAAAACTATGAATCTTCCAAAAGCATATAGAAAACAAAATTATTGACAACCAACCTAAATAACATCTTCACAATCACCATTCCTACAGAAATTCTAATGTTGCTTCACCTCATTCCAATTGATAGAAAAGAAGCCCTAAAAACTTCTCTTCTCTTACTTCCTCTCCTCATCATTTCTCTCCACAGCTATTAAGAGCAGGAGAATGGTGTGGGGGGTGTGGGTGGGTGGGGGGATATACCTCTTAGCTATGATCTTCAATAAATCATGATTGGGGAGCTTCTATCCTGTCTCCGCCCCAATCTCCATGGAGATTTTTTCAGTTCCCCCATCCCCAACCTCTGAATGTAACCTCCAAATCGGCCCCGTTTCAGGCAGAGCCCCACGGAGGGAGGGGGATTTCTGCCTCATAAACATCCTTAAGAATAAAACCATTGTGTTGATACAATAGATGATAGGTTTCAGGAATTTAAAATCATACCTAACCCAAAGTTAGCTACAGAGAAGAATGAGCTAAAGGAACAGCCAAATCATGGTACGTGAAAAAAATGATTTAGGCGCAGTCAAGGCAAGTATTAGAAAAGGTTTGAGGAAAAATTACAGAGCACGACAAGAGCATTTACTAGAAACCCATGTCCACATTTCTGTTTTCCCAAGAAATGAAAAAGAAAACAGGGTACAGTTAACATCCATGCTCTGACCAATCAAAAAAGAGACAAACCTAGCTGATCATAAAGTTTACAATTCTATTCAAATAAACTGGTATACACTAAGCCTATACAGCTCACTGTTAATGACTGCTAACCAAATTGCAGAGATACAAGTTATAACAGTTCTAGGATAAGTGTCTCTAACGAGTTAAGATAACCAAAACATCCATACCTATGTACCAAAATTACCATCTCCCTGTAGCAACAACACGGTCCCAGTCAACAGTGATCTTTTTTTCAAATCAAATTGAGGTGGCAGCCAAGGTGTTACCTATGATAGTCTTACTTTGATATAAGCGTCTTCCACCAGAATCTTAAATTAAGCAGTTTGTTAACTTAAAAACATAGTCAGTTAAAGATAGATAAGAATAAAGACGTTGGTTGTCTCTTGGTACTGGATGGTAGTATCCAGCAGGACCAAGCCCAATAGTCAATAAATCATGATCAAGAACAATACTTGATCAATTGATTGCAGGCACCGAATAAACCTAATGATTAACTTATCAAAGGAAGATACAAAATATAATCAACAGATATGCAACCAACCATCTGAATGTTAACTTTTAGAAGTACTTAATTAATTAAAGCAATACAAGTCCCAAAAATGTCATGAAATATTTTAAACTTTAAGGGCGATCTGTGCTGTAGATCTGTGAATAAATTGGATTTAGGGTATTTCAAGCTCCACTCAGTTCACCAATATCTACCAAATTCACTCAACTTACAATTCTAACGAACAGTTATGCAGCAAATCCCAGCAGGTCACCAGTCCAACTTGGAGCACAGGTATAATTAATATCTGAAGAGATGGTGTATGTGATGCATATAACCTGAATAGATCCGACTGACGACCAAGAGTAAATGCAGTTGACCCCATGTTAGAATGGAAAAAGGCTTGGACTTCATTTTATCTCCAATTAGTATCACATCCCTTCAATTATACCAAATTTGGATACGATTGCATGACCTACAACTTGATGAGTTAACCCTAGCAACTTGCTTGTTGCCTCCTGAAAGAATTGCAGTTGAAGACTGAAGAGGAAGCAGTGAAGTTATCGAACATGATACTTGCTTATGAGCGCAGTAATACCAACACCAACTTGATCATTAATGATTGGTAATAGAAAAAAGGTAAAAATAAGAAATGATGCAAAACCAGCAAATGTAGATACAGTAGGAATGAACGACCTTAATGAAGTTTACTAGCAATATACTCTCATTATCTTCATATAAATTCATAACTTAAAGAAAACCTCCAGACTGCTGTATTAACTTGATATGCAATCCAGGTTGATATAAGAAGAATCTAGACCAAACACAAACAATTGATCCAGAACATATAAAGACCACAAATAAAAAGAAGTCGGTAAAAGTAGGAAATTGATGCATGCAACTTCAATAGAGCACACTTCCATCTCCCAATACATTGAAACATGACTGAAATTGGTTCCCTTCTTGCAAGACTACTTTTTGAAACAAATGGGACTTGTCAGTCACTGTTTCGAAGGCCAATTGAACTCATTCAGTGGATCAAGGGAACTGGGAACGGTCTCACTTCCTATAAATAGCACAATTTTGATCAGAATTTCATTTCCTTCAGCAAAGAGTTAGACAATGACTGGAAGATAAAGTGTCATATAATCTACTGCTTCTGTTCATCTCAGGACTTTGTAATCCATAATCTACAACTACAACTACAACTACAACCAGTGTTGTCCGACGCATATTGTATCACGTATCGCTGGGCTCCACGATACGGGCTATCGTATCGTATCATATCGCACTTTAATATTAAAAAACTATAAAAATTATTTAAAAAATCAATAAAATTAGTAAAAATTCGAAAAAAATCAAGAAAATTCTGGAAAATTTTGAAAAAATCTGGCAATTGCTTTAAATTCATATAATGCAAAGTTTAGCACAAATTGAACATTTAATATTGAACAATTACATCCAAAATTATATATTTTGAATCAAAAAATGAAATACATTTATATTTTACATATTGTAAATTTGTATCAGGATCATTAACTAAATTCATCTTCTCCTTGATGATGTTGTTGCACTTCAAATTAATTCATGCAATGTCTTCTTCAGTTAGGACTTAGGAGTGCATTTTCTTCGTTATCTTCCATAATTCACTCATGTAATATATCAAAATTAACAAACTGCTATCTTTGTACATGTAGTTGTCATATTTGCTAATTTTCATATGTGAGCAAAACAAAGAGCTCCATTTCTTTGATTATTGAGTCTATGACACCTTAATGATGTTATATTATTACTTGATGATGTCCCCTTTTTCTCTTATTGGAGACTAGCTTTTTAACTAATGCATGAGCTTCATTTCTCACTTCACAGACTGAGTTAAGCCTCACACACATTGATCATGTTCAACTCAATGGAAGTCATGTAACATGAACCTTAAAATAGTGAAGTTGTGAAATCCCTACTCAATGAACCGAGGGAACTAAATGTTTTTAATTGTTTAGGATCTTATGAAATTAGAAACTGTTAGCAAAAATATACCTAAAAGTTGTAACAGAAAGGGAAATGATTTTGTCATAAATTTTTTTTTATACATTATTTTTATTAAATAAATAAAATTATAAACTCAAATTATAAGCATATTGGAGGATGCCTTTAAGGGAAGTGAAGAGAGGGAAAGAGAGGGCAGAAACATGCAAAAAAAATTTGAAAAAAAAAATTTTGAAAAAAAAAAAATGATCGTACGATACAGTACCGTATCATACGATACGCCACGATAACATGTATCTTACGATACAGGTTACCGTATCGTATCGTGGCTTCCCACGATACGAATAACACTGACTACAACTACAACTACACCTTTTCCCATACTAGATGGGGTCGGCTACATGGATTCTTTGTTTCCACATAGCTATCATGTACCATACTTGCAGTTAACTCAACGTAAGCTAGATCATTCTTTATTGTTTCTTTCCAACACTTTTGTTGTCGTCCTCTACCTCTTTTAATACTTACAAAATCTAATTTTTCATACCTTCTTCTTTTGATCTTCTTTTTATATGTTCAAACCATCTTAAACAATATTCTTTCATTTTATCCTCTATTGGTGCCCCTTCCAATTTGTTTCTAATAACCTCATTATGTATATGGTCTTTCCTTGTATGACCACTCATCCATCTCAACATCTTCATTTCTGTCACAAACATCTTTTGTACATGTTGATGATTAACTGCCCAACACTCAAAACCATAAAACATAACAGGTCTAATTGTTACGCTGTAATATTTACCTTTGAACTTTAATGGTATCTTCTTGTCATAAAGAATACCCGATGCTCCTTTACATTTTAACCAACTTACATTAATTCTATGCGTAACATCTCCATCAATTCTTCCATCACTCTGAAAAATTGACCCTAGATATTTAAAACTTTCCTTTTGGGTGATGCAATGTGTGCCAATTTTAATTTCTATGTCCTCTAAAGTAACAAAATGATCAAACTTACATTCCATATATTTTGTTTTTGTTCTACTAAGTCGGAGGCCTTTGCTTTCTAATGTTTCTCTCCATAGTTTCAATTTTCTATTAACTTTTTCCTTAGACTCCTCCACTAACACAATGTCATTTGCAAATAACATACACCAAGGTACTTCATCTTGAATATGTTTTGTTAACTCATCAATCACTATTATAAATAAGTATGGATCATTGGATCCTTGATGTAACCCAATATTAACTTCAAAGAAGTGTGTCATTCCTTCGTGAGTCCTCACACATGTTTTTGCACCATCGTACATGTCTCTTATAAGCTTTATGTATGTCAATAGAAATAGAATACCTCTTTTTTCCAAGGTTGTCCAAAGAACATCCCTTGGTACTCTATCATATGTTTTTTCTAGGTCAATAAATATCATGTGAAGGTAATGTTCTATAAGACGTCTCAAAAAGTGAATCGCTTCAATAATAGATATGCATGACATGAATCCAAATTGGTTCTCTATTAGTAATCCAAATTGATTAATTTCATAGTATAGCTCATTAACTTGATACCTGATAATTCACACAATTTTAAATGTCTTCCTTCTTCTTGTATATGGGTATAAGTGTACTCGCTCTCCATTCCTCGGGCATATTTTGGTTTCTCTATATTTCATTAAATAGTCTTGTGAGCAAAGTGATTCCTGTTTCTCCTAGGATTTTCCAAACTTCTATAGGAATATTGTCTGGTCCAAAAAATTTACCACCCTTCATGTGTTTAAGAGCCTCTTTGACTTCATTCTTTTGAATACATCGGTAGAAATTGTGGTTTATATACTTTTCTAATTTGGCTAACTCTCCTAGGTTAATACTAACATCTTCATTTTTGTTAAAAAACTTACAAAAATAGTTTTTTCATCTATTTTTATACCATCATTTGCCACCAAATTTTTTTCATCCTCGTCTTTGATGCATCTAACAAAATTAACATCCATAATATGCAACTTATTTAAATGAAACACTATTCTTCGAGAAGGATGCTGTCATAATTAGAAAACTAAACGAGAGAGAGTTATAAGGAGGGTTTTCTTTAGAGATAAATAAAGGGAAAGAAGGTTTCTCAACCTCCTCGTAAGGGAGTTACCTTTTAGAAGCTAATGAAACAAAAGAAAGGTTCATACATGCAAATTTTGCCGGAACTTCTCACAGGATCTCTTGTACTTCCCACTGTGAGAGAGAAAGGTTTCTTCTCCAATTAATCATCGATCTGATAGGGCAATATAAACAAGTTCATGCGTAGCTATGGCAAGACACCGGAATAGCTAAATTCAATCATGATTAGCTACAAGTACCGTACCGAAGTTCACTTTCATCATAAATCATGGATTCCCATCACGAAACACTGAAATAACTAAAATCCAACAATAAGAGCTAAGCCAGAGCATGCTAACCTGTGAAGAACACACTCATCGGTGCCGGCACTATTCCTCTTCCGCGCAACAGCTGCATCTCTCTCCTCTGCCAACTGCTCCAATTGCTCGGCAGCAGCAGCCGTAAAGAGATGCCGCTGGCTCTGGAGTACTCCGTTTAGGAACTTTCCCGCAGGAGATTGCAGCTCCAGAGGCGTAGCTATGGCATCGGATTCCCGCTCATTGACTCCCGCACTCGCGAAAGGGATCACCGCACTTATTGAACCTCCGTACGGCACTGTTTTGCCATAGTTCCCGGTTCCTTCCCTCAAACTTATACCCTGCAATTGAAAAGAACAATCAAAATCAAACCAGTCCAATCTCTTCTGGAGAGTGTAGAAAACGCGGCTTCGAAACTGAATTTTCAGCAACAAAGACAAAAATCTTAACCAAAACGGCTCAAACCACTAAAAATAGAGAATCGTTGAAGGTCCTCTGATCATTGGACAACAGAAACGAAACTTTCTTCCCTTCTTAAAGCAAACCGCAAAAGCGCATAAGTCCGTTTCCAGACTGATTTTCCAGAAAAAAAAGTTGAAATCTCGAGAAAGAAACTAATCGGATACGTAATTATTGGATAGTTATTGGTGACCGACAATTCGAAGCTAAAGGAAAACACATGACGAGCACGTCAAATTCAAAAGGCCAAAACAAACGCATAACATCCCATCTGAAAGGCCGATGATTGTCGTGGAAACTCACCAGGAAGCCCGAAGAGAAAGCGAACTTGGACGATCTGAACCCGGAAAAGAGTCGATTGCAGAAAGCAGGATCAACGAACGCGATGCCCGAACGATCAGGACGGAAGTTCGGAACCTTCGCTAAGCAAGCATAGGTAAGGCAACAGTCCATCAATCGCCTGACAGCACTGAAACAACGAAATCTAGAAAACTTCAAGGATCCCCAAATTGGGAAGAAACCCAACAAGAAAATTAGGGTTCTCGCTTTCCAAGGAGGACTTCCAACTCAGGAGTGAGCGTCATTTAGAGAGAGAGAAAGAGGCAGCCCACAGGAAGAAGCGGATGAAAGGCGAAAACAGCGGACGAGTAACGGATTTACAAAAGGAATCCGGAATCGCCGGCACTTGGGTGGAGCCCACCTATCTGGATAAGCATTTGAGAGAGAGGGAGTGTCGAGCTTCCATTAAAAAAAGAGAGAAAATCTGTCATCGAAATTTTGCAAAGTGCAGGACATGGCCGGTTCCGTTTTTTCTGGAATGAGGAACCGAGGCGGTGCTGGGTTTCGTCCCAGTTCAGAACCTTCGGTTTTAGTTCCAGTAATCAGGTTGGGTCTTAAACCATTCAGAAGTGATTAAAACCATAAAAGATTAAAAAAATTAGAAAAACGTATTGAATCGGTGATTTGGAACCACTGGTTTCGGTTCCCCTCAAACCAGGTGGCCTCCGAATCTGGATTTGATTCCTATTCTGGTTCTGACCGATCCTTGGCTTGGTTCAGTTCCAATTGGATTCGCAAGATGTTGCAATAAGGCTGGGTAAATGAACCAGGCCGCTTATAGTTTGGCTCACTTCAAACTCATCCTAGCTTTCTTGTTCTTGTTCGGTTTATATTTTATTCTTAATTCGGCTCATTCATTGATAATTTTTCTAATTTTTACCTTAACCATAACATATGGCACATAGTAGGGCTTTGTGGAAAAAAGAATCCATGTAGCCGACCCCGTCTAGTATGGGAAAAGACTTAGTTGTTTAGTTGTTGTTATTGTTTTGCCTTAACCACGCAGTCGAGATGATTGCATTTAAGGTAATATGAAATGTGATCACAAATGAAAATGAAAATAATTAAAAGACATTATATTAAGGTATTTAAGGCAATCCTTGCATTGCCGGTCCCAAGCCCGGATAAAGGAGGAGGGTTGTGTTAGGCTTCCGACAGCCAGCGTAAAACTTCGTCGGATTTCTACAACATGGATTACAAAAATTATGAGCATTGCTTTGGGGCGTTCCCGCCTAGCGACGTGCTGCAGAGCCCGAATGCAGTAAGAAGTAAGCAAGGGCCACTACATTTTCGCCCGAATGTAGTGAATCAATTGCAGAGAGGGTTCCCACATCATGGACGGGTGTGGGTAAAGAAGTTAGTCCCGCTACATTGCCGCCCGAATGTAGTGAAAAATTTTCAGAGAGGGTCTCCGCATTTTGATTATGGACGGATGCGGGAGGTAAGGAAGCTAGTCCTAGATAATAAGATTCGTATTGGTTCTTGGAATATCGGAACATTATCGGGTAAGCTAATGGAGGTGGTAGATACTATGATTCGGAGAAAGATTCATATTCTGTGTTTACAAGAGACAAAATGGGTTGGAGAAAAAGCAAAGGAGATAGAGGATACAGGTTTTAAATTATGGTACTCAGGTAAAGAAAAGACCCGAAACGGAGTTGGTATTATCATAAATAAAGATTTAAAGGAGAGTGTAGTAGACATACAACGATATGGTGACCGAATCACGACATTGAAATTAGTGTTAGGAGTAGAGGTTTTGAATATAGTTTGTGCTTACGCACCCCAAGTAGGACTAGAAGATAGTATAAAGACAGTTTTTTGGGAAGAGTTAGATAAGGTGTTTCAAAAGATTCCACAAAGGGAGATGATTTGTTTAGGAGGAGATTTAAATGGACATGTCGGTAAAGAGGCATTAGGATATCAAGGGATTCATGGAAACTTTGGTTATGGGGATATAAACGAGGAAGGTAGGGAGATTTTAAATTTTGCTATGTCATTTGATCTATTTATACAATCTTCAAAAAACGAGATGAACATTTAATTACTTATAAGAGTGGCTTATCACAAACACAAATTGATTACTTTATTTGTAGAAAAAAAGATAGAGCGTGTTGTAAAGATTGTAAGGTAATTCCAGGAGAAAGCTTAACCACCCAACATCGACTTTTAGTTATGGATTTACAAAAAAAAAAATGGACAAAGAAGAAAAGAGTGCATCGAGCTATTCGAACTAAATGGTGGAACCTCAAAAGTGAGAAAGAAGATATATTTAAACAAAAAGTCCTTCAAGGAGATGTTTGGAATTATGTTGGCACACCCTCTGATATGTGGAACAATATGGCTATACATATTAGGAAAGTGGCAAAAGATGTGTTAGGGGTATCTAAGGGAGGTGTACCGGCACAAAAAGAAGCTTGGTGGTGGAGTGAAGTAGTACAAAACAAAATCAAGGCAAAGAGGGCATGTTACAAATTACATTATGCTAAGAAAACTAGTGAAACTTTAGAAGCTTATAAGAAAGCAAAGAAGGAAGCAAAAAAGGCCGTTAGTGAAGCAAAAGCTAAGATTTGGGAGGACTTATATAAAAAACTCAACTCAAAAGAGGGTAAAAGAGACATTTTTAGGATAGCTAGGGCTAGAGATAAGAAAACTAAAGATCTTAATTATGTTAGATGCATAAAAGATGAGGATGAAAAAATTCTAGTGGCAAATGATGATATAAGAAATAGATGGAAAAACTATTTTTATAATCTTTTTAATGAAAATAACGATGTTAGTATTAGTTTAGGAGATTTAGCCAAGTCAGAAAAGTATATAAACCACAATTTCTACCGACGTATTCAAAAGAATGAAGTCAAAGAGGCTCTTAAACATATGAAGAGTGGTAAATCGGTAGGACCAGATAATATTCCTATAGAAGTTTGGAAAATACTAGGAGAAATAGGAATCACTTGGCTCACAAGACTATTTAATGAAATATTGGAAAACCAAAAGATGCCCGAGGAATGGAGAGCAAGTACACTTATACCCATATATAAAAACAAGGGAGACATTCAAAATTGTGCGAATTATCGAGGTATCAAGTTAATGAGTCATACTATGAAATTATGGGAAAGAATTATTGAACGTAGGTTAAGACAAGTATCAAGTACAACAGAGAACCAATTTGGATTTATGCCTGGTAGATCTACTATTGAAGCGATTCACCTTTTGAGACGTCTTATGGAACATTTTAGAGCAAAAAAGAAAGACCTTCACATGATATTTATTGATCTAGAAAAAACTTATGATAGGATACCGAGGGAGGTTCTTTGGAGAACTTTGGAAAAAAGAGGTATCCCATTGACATATATTAACCTTATAAGAGACATGTATGATGGTGCAAAAACATGTGTTAGGACTCATGAAGGAACGACAGACTTCTTTGAAGTTAATATTGGGTTATATCAAGGATCAACTTTAAGTCCATACTTATTTATAATGGTGATGGATGAGTTAACAAAACATATTCAAGATGAAGTACCTTGGTGTATGTTATTTGCAGATGACATTGTATTAGTGGAGGAGTCTAAGGAAAAAGTTAATAGAAAATTAGAATTATGGAGAGAAACATTAGAAAACAAAGGCCTCCGACTTAGTAGAACAAAGACAGAATATATGGAATGTAAGTTTGATCATTTGGCTACTTCAGAGGACATAGAAATTAAAATTGGCACACATTGCATTCCCCAAAAGGAAAGTTTTAAATACCTAGGGTCAATTTTTCAAAGTGATGGAAGAATTGATGGAGATGTTACACATAGAATTAATGCTGGTTGGTTAAAATGGAGAGGAGCATCAGGTATTCTTTGTGACAAGAAGATACCATTAAAATTAAAAGGTAAATATTATAGAGCAGCAGTTAGGCCTGCCATGTTTTATGGTTCTGAGTGTTGGGCAGTTAATCATCAACATGTACAAAAGATGTCTGTGACAGAAATGAAGATGTTGAGATGGATGAGTGGTCATACAAGAAAAGACCGTATACATAATGAGGTTATTAGAAACAAATTAGGAGTGGCACCAATAGAGGATAAAATGAGAGAACATCGTTTAAGATGGTTTGGACATATAGAAAGAAGATCAAAAGAAGAACCTGTAAGAAGGTTAGAAAACCTAAATTTGGAAAGTATTAAAAGAGGTAGAGGACGACCACAAAAGTGTTGGAAAGAAACAATAAAGAATGATCTAGCTTATTGGGAGTTAACTGCTAACATGGCACACGATAGAGATCTGTGGAAACAAAGAATCCATGTAGCCGACCCCGTCTAGTATGGGAAAAGGCTTAGTTGTTGTTGTTGTTGTTGTATTTAAGGCAATCTCTCTCAACTGTAAAAGGAAAATGATCTGTTGGTGAACTTGTTCGAGTATTAACACTCAATTAGGCTTCGTCGTGTGGAAAATGTAGGTTCTTTGCTGCGCCGAGAGCATTAGCTCAACGGCGTGACGCTCTTGAGGATCATTAGTGTTTGTTGTTGAAGCTTAATGGTAATTCTAATGAAATCATCTTTGCTGACAAACACAACTGGTACGTTAAGGTCTCCCTGTACCTTGAAAGAGGCCAACAAATTCTTGGATTTCTTTGCAAATCTTAGTCTCCATATGGCCATGGGGCTAACTTTTGAAATGGGTCTCACCCTCTTTCAATTGAGTCTCAATGTTAAAATGGGTGTGGCTTTTCCACATGCTTTAGAATCTCTGTTGTATCTTTTTACCCCATCAACCAAAAAGAAAAAGAGGAATCCACTAATATGAGGGCTAAACTGTTGGCTTTTTCTTCGTCAACTCACCGGCGGGTTCTGGGCTTCCTGTCGACTCTCCGGTACCCTCACTTTTAGCTCAAGTATGAAGCGGATCTTCAATCAGGTATGTGAGTTTCGATGTTTCCATTTTTCCTCACAGTAGGATTTACCTGGGAGGAATGTATGCGATTGATTTTTTCTGAGTATTTGTTCTCTTATGCTGCTCTGTATTTATAGAGCAACACCTACTCCTCTTTCCTCCCAGATTCCCTACTAGGCTTTCCTTTCAAGGAGCCCCTCATCCGGTCAGTTACGGATAAGCTCCGTAACCGCCTAGCGATTTCGGCCAGTGATGGCCGTTATGACCATCTTTACCGCATTGTATTTCCACAGATAACGGCTAGATGGTCAGTTTAGCCGTTTCTGTGCTGGGATCGCCGAGAATGGCCACATGCTTCCTTTACATAAACATGCAAGTTTATCTAATTTACAAAGCTATAAATTATTTTGGAAATTATACCTTGTTTCTTCAGTACTTTTAAAAAGATATACAAGATTTCAATGAAAAAACATTACGAAAAATTTTGTTTTGTAAGTTCTGTTTGTGGTTTAGATTTTTCTAGTGATTTTCCTAAATATGGATCAAATACAACTGAAAATCTAGGTTTAGGATGCTAACCCACCCACTTACTTAGACTTAATAGAGTTCAACATATTGATTCCCCAAGTTGCAATTCAGAAAACAAGATATTCATACAAGAATAGCAGCCAACATAAGGTTTTCTAATTTAAAGCAATACCCATGAAGCTAGTTATAAGTGTGGATGAACTGTGTCGCCATTGAACAATAGAAAGTGTGAAATACGGGTTTTCTAACATAAAGTAATGTCATCAAGATTATTATATGTGTTGATGAATTATGTTGTCATTGGACGAGAGAGAAAGTGCAGTGTCATACAAATAAATATAAAGAACATATTACGTGTTACTACATCTTATTGTTGTAACTTGTAATGAAATATTTTATAATTATAATACATTTAGCATCTTCTATTTTTTCTTTGTTTTCCTTTTTACCGTCTAAGAAGAGAAGAAAGACCTCAAGGATTCTAAGATAAGAGGAAGAACACGACTAAAGACACTCTTGTCGCCGAAATGGGTGGAAATCCGTTGTTTGATGGAGTATAGGGTGTCCCAGAGAGTGTTGAGTTCCCTCCTCAGAGAGAGTCAAACATGTTGGGTCCCTAGGAATTTGGTTCACTGTATTCCAACAAAGATTGACCATGATTAAGGGCATAGAGGCTTTCTAGAACTCTTCCCAAGCTTTCTCAAGCTGGTGTCGATGTTTGAGTCTGACTCAAGTGGAAACCTTATAAAAATGCCACGTTCGGGTCACCTTGAGACGAAAATCGGGTCGATTATAAAGTGTGTAATAGGGTCATAGTGTATGATTCATATCTCTCCTAATACTATTTTTGGTGCGTTAAAAGCTAGATATAATATATATATATATATATATATATATATATATATATATATATATATATAATACTATTCAAGAATAAAAAGTTGGTCAATTCTGATAAGAATTGAACTTTTGGTGAATTTTTAAATCTTATCGAGATTCTATTGGAAGCCAATTTACATGTCATCAAATAGAACAGACTTGTCTTTGCTATAACTCTCTCGATCGAATTCTAATTTGTATCTTTCTTTATTTCATAAAAAGAAGACGAGTGGGCCTTTACAGAGGATCAAAAGTTGGTGAAGTCAGGTTAGAAATGGATGAGTTAGAGCCATTCTTCACAAAAAGGTATTTGATCGGTTGAAGCCTCAAATGCCTCTAATATGGTCCACTTGTTTTTGCTCTATGTGGGTCGTCAAAGCTCGGATATGGGTTGTTTGTATTGAGGGTGAAGATTGTATAATTTTGATAGATAATTAAAATTGAAATAAGTTTATATCACTAGAAGTTCAGGTTCTCGTATGTTCTTTTTTTCTCTTTTTTATTGACCGAGTATGAGATTGGCCGATTTTGAGTTATTATATGATATTATTTGTAATTCAAGAAGTAGGCCATGAGTCGGCCTCAAAGTTGGGAAGGTAAGATCCACTCTAGCTTTTTCTTTTTTAAATATTGGCTTTGTTTATATATAATGATGATGTCCTCTATGAATTAAACAATTACAAACAAGTGTGCACAATATTACATTTTGTTGAAAAGTTTAAACTACTGAAGATCATGTAACTAACCAAATTTTTATGTTATTTATATGTAAAAGATTATTGTCATATATCTTGCATAAAATTTAAAATTTTCTATTTTATAACTAGGAGGCAAGTGATAACATTTCAATTTCATGGGTAAATACACAACTTTTCCATATATAGCAACTTTAAAATTTCCTAATACATAATTGACAAATATTCTTTTAAAACTTATAATGTTATTTGTATTTTAGAGTACTTATACGAGCAAATGACCTTTAAGTAGCCTCATATTTTTATGTCTTACACATGAACAATATTAAAGAGAAAATTCTCCTAATATGTAACTAAATAAATAATAAAACAAACTCTATTTATGGACTAGTAGATTAACCACTACTAGTCCATGCATTTCAAACTCCAACAATAACACAAATATATTATTGATGTAAAACTTCAAGCACTTAACCATAAATTTTCAAAAGTACATATAGGGCATTTTCAAATGATAAATGATAAGAATTTTATCTAAAAGGATTACATTTAAAATGAATGTAATATGAGAGTGCTATATATAAATCATTCAATTTAATCTTCATAATGCAAAACAAAAGATCCAAAATATCTTCAGCAATGTCATTACAAAATGTGCTTATATGTGCACAAATGCATGTGATAATTGTTAAGTTATTCGATCAATTTGTTTATGTTTAGTTTTCCACCAAAATTTTGCCTTCTTCACATATAGGTTCTTTACTTAAATGGTAAAACTGGGAACTAAAAACAAAGCTTTTTAAAAAGTAGTAAAAGTAAAAATGGTGCATAAGCCGTATTAAAACTTAAAAAATAATTATATACTCAAAATGTCTGTATCAAACTCTTCTCTAGCATCGAGAAGCACTTTGTTCATTTTTAAAAAGAACAACAATAACATAAAAGAAAATTACAATGCTTTCCATAAAAAATAGGATTATACTGGTAACTAAAAATGACAAAGATAAGTTATGTTATACAGTTAAATGATTGTGTTGTTAGATAATGGACAACTTGTAGAAATGAAAGAAAATCAACTATAACTTCCCTGAACTAACTAAATTGACAAAAAGTTTGTAGATGATCATGTTATAGAGAAATGAATGGGCACAAAAAACAGAAACATAAAACTCGTTCATACATATTTCATTCACGTTTTAATTAAACTAAAACCCTTCGTATGCAACCATGTCAAGTATCGAGATTCAAATTCATAAAGCTCCAAATTAGTGAATGTTATATATTAGTATAACATCACTAATTTGGTAGTGGGTGGTTTGTTTGAGAGTTGTTTAACTTGATCACCTAGGCATATAATTAAGAAAATATAAGATATTTATTAGATAATATTTTGCCATTTTTCTAAACAAAAAACTGACAAAGAGGACCTCGGCCTCAAATTTGACTACGGGATGATGAATCACCACCACTCATATCCGGTCCATTTCCACCCACAAGAAGAAAGAATAATCATGCCTACTAATTATTTTGATAGAAAATCTAGCTGGTTAATTATGATTTCTTCATGTTTTCGCTTATAAGAAATTCTAGTAGATGGAGATACCTTTCCATAAACCAATCGCGATAGGAGCATCACATCAAAATAATTCTAATGACGACGCATGCAATTACAAACATCAGTAACCCTTATTTTCAGTATTTTTTAATGCACTAATTGAAGATAACTGTACAACAACAACAACCATCGAAGATAACTGTACAACAACAATAAAAACTTCGCTCATGGAAGGAGCACCCTTGCATGACCGGTTCCAAGCCCGAATAAATGAGGAGGATTGTTTTAGACTTCTCACACCGAACGAAGAGGATTGTTTTAGATTTCTCACACCGAACGTAAAATTTTGTCGAATTTTTTATGCCATGAATAACCGTCGAAGATAAGTGTAACTAAAAAATAAAAAGAGTACATCGAAAATGACGTGTGGGGACTTTATTGTGCTGATATAAACAAGTTCCTCGTGATACGTTTGATTTTGGGTTCTTTTGAGCTGAAACTAACAAGTCAGGACATGTGATCCTGATTTCTAATGAGACAAACGCCTGACCAAACGGACCAAGCAAGATATGTCTGATACCGAAAGAGGAGGACGAAACGGCACGACTCCCCACTCGGCCGGGGCTTCGACAGAAATCCTCTCTCTAACGTTCGACGCACTCAAGCCCACCGACCGGCCGTGTCTCGTCTCTGCCCGGCGCTCTCTTCCGCCATTTTCCGTCCGGTTTCTCCACTCACTTTTCTCCACCATCGACCGGTCCGATAAACTTCTTCTTCTCCCTCTTTCTTCCCTTCTTCCTCCTGCTCTTCTTCTTCCTTTTTTTCTCCTTCTTGTCTGTGCACGCTTATATCCATCGTATCCTTTCCTTTTCCTGGTTTCTGATGGATCAGATGTGTGAAAAATTGCTTCATTACTTAATATTTGCTGAAACATATGCTTTTGATTTCCGTCAATGATGTAATGTGGTTTCTTGCTCTGAAGAATTCAGAAGGAAGGGTTCACCGTCTATTTGCTCACGGTATATTTGATTCCCATCTCATCCATTTCTCTGTAATCCAATCGGCATTTCCTTTCTCCTCATTTTCGTTGGCCATTTACTCCTTCAGTTCATTTTTTTAATCTGGTTTTTGTATTTGGGTATTAGTTCACTTCTTTTTTGTTTTAATCTACTATTGTTGTCGCTTACCCAGTTTATGTATTTGGGCATTTGTTGCATTCTTTTTATCACTCAGCCTCTTCTTGGTATCTAAGATGGACGGTTTGATGAGGGCGCATAAAGGGGTTCGCCGTACAGATTGGTGAATCACATGTATGCGATCATATACATGAGCAGGGATTCAATATCGTCGCTTTGAGAGGGTGCTTCAACCATACATTGAAGCTTATTGAACCTCAACCCCCAACCCCAACACTGATTTCCCCTGAAGGAATTCACCATACCATGTCGAATATTCGTTTGCATACCAGGTTCAGGTTGACATTTGTCCTAACCACTTCATGTTTATTCGATGATGGGTGATATCCTCAACACCAAGTTGTGGTAAATCGATGCTGGAACGTTCTTCTAAGTGTTGAAAATGCCAGCTGCTTGAGATCCTTGAAATGACTTAAGGTGTTGCTGATTGTAATTATCCATGTTGAATTTAGTGAAATGAAATCATACCCATGCGTTCAGATGCGTTGAAATTTGCTTAATATAATTATTCTAAATTCTGATATCTACTAATGCGGTTGCCATTATATACATACTTCGAAGCATGAAATTATCCATGTTGAATTTGGGAAGGCTGCATTCTGTTGCTAGCAATGTCTTGGGCATGACGCACGGCATATGTATCTCATGCATTCAATTGACCTAGGCTGAGTATGCATCAATGCAGATTATTTGCTGCACTTGACTTGGCTATTACATATGTGCACATGTATCCATGCTATATCTCCGGTCGGTTTCTGTGGACTAGATGTTTTTATTAAAATGAACCAAGGATGATAGTGAGCAAGCCCAGCTGGAAGGGAATGCTGAATAGTGAATAGTGAATAGTCTTATCTTCTGTAAAAATGTGTTTCTTTCTTAGGTTTGGGATGAATTTGGACATCCATCCTAGTAGGCTGGCCTTTGTCTTCCTTGTTATATACACAGGAAGTTCGATAATTTTGTTTATTTGTCGGACAAGAATGCTTCATTAAAATGCCTGTACATTAAGGTAACACCACAAGGTAGAGAGATCATGTCTATGACAAACACATTGATTAATACCAACATAAAATTGTGACATGAACAAACAGTGTGCGTGTGGGGACATCATAATGGCTCGAGTGTGAAACCTCTCTTTCTGTTGCATCACCATACTTTGGGTTGAAAAGTGACAGAACCACCAGAGAAACATCATGTAGAAGCAGGGACATCTCTGATTTCTGACCACCATGATCTATTTTGCACATTGTGCCCTGATATCGGACCTAGTTAGAATCTTTGTTTAGAAAGAAGTGTACATGATATTAACAAGTATAAGGATCTTAGTCATATGAAATGTCAGGAGACCCTTGTGAGTAGTATGAGCTGTTAACTAATTCTATACAGAATAGATTTTGCTGAAAAGCATTTACATTTTGCCTTACTGAATTACTTTATTAGATTCTTGAGAAGCATGGTCTGATAGCATCACGTGAGAATTTTTTTTCTTCCTTTTCCTAGCTGAGATAGAGGCTGCAATTGAAATGAGTCCATCAACAAATACGAAGTAATCGTGCTTCATACATGATCCAACCATGGGATCTGTGGCCACGATTTTAAGGACATCTTTATCATCTGAGATAATCAATAACCTTAGAGATTGCTTGTACTGTGGTTAAGGAAGACCAGCTTTACCTTCATGCTTCTTTTATCAAAGTTGTTATTCATACTAAATGTCTCGGCCCAGGCATTCAGTTGAAAGAAAAGAGAAGGTAATGGACACCGGAATGACATGATTTGAGTAAAGGGTGTTGAAGGTTGTTTGTAGATGTCAATCCAATCTATCACATCCCCATCGTCACTCTGCAGAAAAGACAGTATTAATGGATTGACATTAGCCTTGTCAATCAGTTATATATCTTAAAAATAAGGAGAGATAACAAATAGCATCGTCGCCTTGTTTTAAAAATGAGAGATGACAAAAAGTAGTGAATAATATGATGCTGATCTCGATGTTTACATGAATAGTTCTGACAGGAGAAGGGTTGTTGAGTTGAGTTGCTCTTCCATCAACTGAAAGACACAGAAGAAGAGAAACTATCACCAACTAAAAGGCTTACTAGAAGAGTGAAGCCCAACGTAGGCACCCACACATGCTCCCCTTGGGAATCGAACTCCTATCAACAGCAACGGCATGAGAGGCAAGTGTCTCATGTTCCAGCCTTCTGAATGGAGAAAAACAGTGGCATGAACTGGATTAGTAGGGGTCCTTTATGCTTCTTGATGCCGATGATCCTTCACCAGAAATAAGAAGCATTTCTAACTACATTAATTTGTAAAGATTTTTGCTACGCATGATAACACGGAAAATGCACCCCCCTCTTAGGGCTGTTAATCATAAAACTCGTCGTCTCAAAGTTGAAACCATGTAAAACCAGGGCTTCTAAGTAGTATTTTTATGAGGCTGAACTGCGGAGAACCTTGATGCATGAACTGTTTCCCCATGGCAAGAGGGGCTGACAGGCGCCTAGAAGAAGCAGACTCCAGGTTTGGGATGAGCAGAAGTCGATGGTTATAATCGAATAACTAAAAGTTTTATTTCGATTCATTTATTTCCTTCAGTTTTGTGTTGGTGACGAGAAACAGGAGAAAGCAAAATATATATAAGGTGAAGGTTTGGCTATAAGAGAAATGACGGATCCTTAAAACTTAGGAAGCTAGAAAATAATGATATATATATATATATATATATATATATATATATATATATATATATATATATATATATATATATGAAAGCAAAAGCATTTAATATTTAATTACATTAAACTGATAACTATAAGAAGTGGATTTATTTTTAAGCAGGAACTGAGTCCCTTTCTTCGCTGGAAAATAGAAATATCGATTCTCATGTTGAAGAAAGCCTATAGAAAAAAGATGATCGTGGGGTTTTACATTAAAAGATAAGAGACAGAGAGAAAGAAGGTGAAGGTTTGGCTCTTTGGTTGAGTAAAGACCAGCAAAAGTGACGGTATTGGATTGAAAGAGAAAGTTTTGATGGTTGGAGCTTCTTTCTTTCTTTTTTGGTTTTAAAGAGAAAACGTTTCTAGGAAACTCCTGGGAAACGTTTTTCCTAAACGAGAAACTCGAAACCTTAAAAGCATGCACTTTACTCGAAATCTTAAATTTTTTTGGGCCTTTTACCATTGTATATATACAAATACAAATACTTTATCGACATGAAATACCTCATCCTAAATACAGTGCGCTTCACCCTAAAAAATTTCTCTGTCTGCCATTGCATTGCATGCATTAAAAGTCCATGAACAGCAAAAATCTCTTTTATTTTGGTTCACATATATGTATATACTATGTATAGTCGTTTATGTATCCGTTGCATGCACACGCTTATATAGACAGCATGTAAAATATATGTTGTTATATTCGAACTCAGATATCAAGAGAGAGAGAGAGAGAGAGAGAGAGAGAGAGAGAGAGAGAGAGAGAGAGAGAGAGAAATCGCGGCCACTGATCTACTATAGCATTTACAGTGGACATTGTTCACCAAGTCGCAAGCATATTAATTAGACTCACTATATTGGGCGGGTCTAATATGCTTGCTGCATAAGATGCCTCACCATCTTTGCTGATTTCAACCATATTATCAAAAAGATTGATGGTGGATATCAAAAAGCAAAAAAGAAGAAGAAGTGAATGTTATGAATCTAGTACAACTGCAAAAAATACATATACGTGTATCTTTCGCTTTTTTATGATCTCAACCATACGTAAAGGATATAATAAGAACGTAACATGTCAATCACATCTGACTCTCTCTCACAGTATATATACACACATATACACACACACACATATCTATATATAGATACATATATATATATACATATATTAATGGGGCTAGTTTGGAATTGGGTTTGGGCTGACCAAATTTGAGATGACTCTTATTGGGTTCATTTGGGCCAACCCGGAGAGCTTAATAATGTGGACATGGATTTTCAGGTTCAGTGGGTTGTGAGCTCGTATCCAAAATTGCCACCCCTACATGTGTTACAGGGCTGAGACTGGCATCCTATTAGCTTCCATTCGCACGTTCATAGTAGTAGCCGGTACTAGTGCCGCGGAGGTTTTCACTTGTTGATGCTTCATCGGAGCAGCTTATTTTGGGTTTCTTAATTGGGTTGGGGTGACCTGGGGGTTCCGTAGGAATGTGCATGAGTTGGGCCTTTGTTTGGTTCGAGTCGGATCATGCTGGATCCACTGGGAGTATTGGTTCTTGGTCATTTAGTGCAGGAGTCCAATAAGGAGTTGGGTTGGACTTGCTATGCACTAGGAACCTTGTAACTAGATCCCACTTTATATGAGGTAGACCAAATTGAGGGTTCGGCCATTGAGGTTTGGGAGAGAGAGAGAGAGAGAGAGAGAGATGGGCATCTGGTAAAGCAAACAAAAGATCATCAAGTATTGAAAAGAACCTTTGCTAGAGAAATGGGCAGCAATCAAATTTATCAATCATTTCATGAAATCAATAAGTTATAAGCCTTAATTCTCGTCTTTCAGAACTTCTAATAGCTGAAGACTCTTAGGTGCAGACTGGATCAGACCCTCCAGGCCCACCGTAGAAGAAGGTGTAACCTATATTTCCATCCTTCGTCCACCATGGCACATAATCAAGCAATTTTATTTGCTCTTGTTTGTGATTTCTCCGTCCGGAGACTTGCAAACTCCGTCGCCGTTTATGTAACAAATGTTGCTAATGCGAGCTATTTTGCCGAGAAGTTCAGATGTTAAGCTAGCATGGAAAGGAAAATGGCCATTGCCCATTTAAGTTGCAGTGTGGTGACCTCCAGGATTTGAGTTCAATACTTCCCCTCCCCATTCAACATGGGTTCCATAATTTCTTCAAATAATTGAACAGTGGGGCTGGCCAATATCCAATAGGAGTCCCTTCTATGTCAAGCCACCAATTGCTGGTTTTAGAGTCCTGTAAAAATATGAAGCACGGTCGCACTAAGCTAGAGAGAGAGAGAGAGAGAGAGAACTCACCTTGTAGACCATCAAAGATAAATTGTGTTGTGGCCCTTCATAAATTGAAACAGGACGTACTATTGAACCCAAAACGTTGGTTTTCTCCACTTGGACGAAGTCAGGGAAATCTAGGTTATTACATCCCACGTTGGTTGCCTGATGCAAAGAGAAAACTTCGTTAGCTAGCTTCTTTTGTGTGTGTGTGTATATATATATGTGTGTGTGTGTGTGTCTGTTCATATATATATATATATATATATATATATATATATATATATATATATATATATATATATATGTTTTTATTTGATAACCTTTGGCTAATTACTTTATTTACCATTGAAAGGAAAGCATGCAAGCCACTTGGAAATGCTAATGGCATCACTTACAGTCATATATATATATATATATTGTTTTTATGGGATAACCTTTTGCTAATTACTTTATTTACCATTGAAAGGAAAACATGCAAGCCACTTGGAAATGCTAATGGCATCACTTACAGTCGTACTAATGAAAATTCTCTTGTTATAGTCTCCATATAAATCCGGATAAACCTATAATACAAGAACCACAAAAATTGTTAGACCAACATCGATCACCAACAAAGCTTACAAACTTGATGGTGCCTCACCCACCCACCCACACATATAGTGGCAGATCTTGAAACTCTTTTGGGATGGAGCAATTATCCTCTTGAATGGTTTTGGGTGGAGCAAACTATGTGTTATAGCTTATAGATTTCACCATTGGCTATAGACTTTAAGTTTTCTAAAATTTTGGATGGAGGTATTTGCTCAATGTAGATCCACCACAGTGATATATATATATATATATGAGAGAGAGAGAGAGAGAGGGAGATTACATGCACCTCCAGCAAAGAGTATTTCCTGTGAGCCTGCACCACTGTTGGCGGCAAGGGCAAGTCTGCTCGTACTGTCTTCTTGGGGAACTTGTATGTACGGGATCCAAACGTTGATGGTCGTGTAGGTTCCAAAGTAGCCAGAAAATGACAAGACCAATTTTTTTATCAATTAATACACAAAACCCTCAGAAAATGACAAGAAATTCGCTCATATTTCACGCCGAAATTGAATGTTTAGTGACAGAAATTCAAATTAAAGTGCAACTAAAAGTTCAATAATTAAAGCACCCAGATCAGTAGCTCAACGGCAGACCGCACTGACGGCGGGAGTTCGACTCCTAGAGGACGCATTCCTTGGCCTCCCGTTGTAACCAAAGAGTTCAAGTAATTAATTACCTCTCATTCGGAAAGCCGGGATCATTAGCGTCTGGTGAAAATGAAGCATCATAATTCTTTGCAAGCAATGGCTGTTGAATGGTTTTCTCGTTGACTGGTTTTGTTCGAAGAATGGAGATGGTTCCAACTGGGCAACTGCTCTTATGCCACACCTGAGGAGGCTCCGATGTAAATGTGGTCGACGACCTTTCAATTCCTTTTCCATAGGAACTTGGCTTCATCTGCACCCCTCAAAACAGGTTTCTCAGGCCATTAAAACCACACATACGCATACATACGCATATATATATATATACACACACACGTGTATATACGTATATATACATAAAAATGGTTAATGAGATTCGATTCGGTTTCTTAAACTCAAACCCAAGAAATAACTAAACGTGTTTGTGTGGGTGTGTATATACATATAAATGTATGTTGTTGGTGAATACAGTGCAAGATCATTGTCGGAGTTTTAAAAACAGTTATGGAGTGGAGAGAGGAAAGGTGCCAAAGGATGACTCGGAAACATAGAGGAAGAGAGATGGGTGTTTGAACGGTTTCCCACATAAGGTTTTCATAAAGAAAACTTCTTCTTTTTTGTATTATATATACTATGTTCACTGTTATCATATTTATAATGAAAAACCTCTATTAATGTTCAGCCTCGCCTTTCTTGTCTTACTATTTTGAGTTTTCCGTTAAAGGCCGTTTGTTATTATCTAGGATGTAACATACAATGCTTTTAATGAAAAATATGCTTTTATTTTTTCTGATAAATACGAATCTTGTGAAATTTGGAAAAGAACTCTCTTTTCAAATTTTACAATAATGGATGCCTCAAGTGGTCATCCATTACTACTATAACTTAAATCTCTCACTTGGCCACTTGAGTCAAATAAATATGATGCCGGTTTTACCTCCTACTTTTGAGGGTTTTTCAAGTTGTGCCTTTCATAATTACAAGTATAAATGCAAATTATACCTGCTGTGTGGTTTTTTCGTATCCAATGCATCATTTTCTACACAACAATCATTATAGTATAATTTAATACATTAAGTAAACTCTAAACAAATCTCAAGCCCATGTCGCAACATGCTTTGAGAAAAGATCTTCTGTTATGCCTTTGGTCAAGGGTCAACCAACATATCATTAGTTGGTATATAAGATATATGTATCTCATTTCTTTTAATCATATCATGAATGTAGTGGTATTTAATCATTATATGCTTACTTCTAGAGTTATGTACTCCACTCTTAATAAGAGTAATTGATGTATTGTTCACAATAAATGACAACAGAATCATTGGTTATATTCAACTTCAAATCACGTATGAAGCGATTTATCTAAATGATACTCATTACAGTCATATTGCAAGCAACTTAATGAGATTCTTCTGTATGCAATGTTACACAGCCATGTTTCTTGCAAGCCCAAGAAACAGTACTATCTCTAAATAAAATTATTTGTCAAGAGGTTAATTTGTTGTCATCTTTAAATCTAGTTAAATCAACATTTGAGTATCCTACCACTTTTAGTTCATCTTATTGAAAACATAGGTTTAAGTCTTTTGTTACTTTAAGGTATCTTAGAATCCTTTTAACAACTATCTAATAGTGTCAACCAGGATTACTTTGATATCTACTTAAAATACCAACGACAAAATTGATATCAGGTCTTGTATATGATATTGCATAGGTCAAGCTACCCACATCTTATGAATAAGAAACATTAGGCTTGTTATCTCCCTCACTGGTACAATCAGTCTTGCTCACTTTGACTCCTTTTGCAATAAGTGTAGTTGTAGGCTTACACTCACCCATTTTAAATTTCTTGAGGATATGGTCTATATATATCTCTTCACTTAAGTATAAGAGTTTAGATTTTCTATCACACGAAATACTTATAATACTTATTCACTGAATATAGAATGTCTCTCCCATATCCTTCATTTCAAATATTGAGTTTAACAATGACTTGGTTTTGACAAATATCTCATTGTCATTCCCAATCAATAATATATCATCTGCATACAATGATAAAATAACAAAGTGGCTCCCACTATTTCAAACATATACATAGTTGTCAAGGTCATTAGTCACGAATCCAAGTTCACAATGCACCCTTCTTGTTATTGTATATAGCATTTTGAAAAGTTAAGTACCATTGATGAGGTGATTGTTTAAGGCCATATAGAGTTTTTTTCAACATATATATTTTATCCTCTTCGCTTTTAACAATGCACCCTTCTTGTTATTGTATATATATATGATTTCATCTCAATCACCATTTAAAAAAGCAGATTTTACATCTAACTGATATAAATCTAAATCATAATATGATGAAATTTCTAAAATTATACTTATGGATGAAAATTTCTCAACAAAGAAATATGTCTCAACATAATCTATCCCCTCCTTTTTCAAGAATCATTTTACAACTATCATCGCCTTAAAGATGTCGATAGATTCATCAATTTTATATTTCTTTTCAAAAACTCATTTATAGCCAATGACTTTCCTTTGTTTGGTAAATTATTCAACTATGAGACTGGATTTTTCTCAATGGATTCAATTTCCTCATAATGGATTTTTTTCAATCTAAAAATTCAAATGAGTCAATAGTTTGTTGATATGTCAAGTTATTAATCAGCTCATCTAAATCCACTGAATTACACACTTTCTCTATGAAGTAAGTGTGACAATCCTTTAAGTAGGACGATGTGACCCTATGTCTTTTATATCTACTTAAAGTTTTAGTTTGTTAGGAAGATCATTTGGATTATTATCAATGAGTTCAAATCATGATAGATATAGATCTACTAGATCATCATCATCATCGTTTTAAAGGATGTCATTTTTAGTCTCTTCTAAGAATTTAACATCACTCATTTCTATTAATCAATGATCCTTGTGATAAAATCGATATCCTTTAAAACCTTTAAAATATCCAATGAAAACACATATCAAGGACTTATTGTTTAGTTTATCCTACATTATTTAAGGATTTTCACATATGAAATAGATCCTCACGTCCTAAGATGATATAGATTTGGTTTATTTCAAACTATATCTCCTATGGTGCAGAGAATACAACCTTATAAGGTACTCTATTTAGTATATACGGTTATACTTATCACTTCTCCCTAAAATACCCCGAGTAGGAAACTATCTATTAACATAGACCTTGTCAATAAGATTTTGTTATATCATTTTGCTACACCATTTTATTGAGGTATCTTAGGTATAGTATTTTGTTTTGAAATCCAAAGTCTTTAATAGTATTTTAAGAATCTTGTAGAGGTTTATTCCCTATCTCGATCAGACCTTAAGACTTTAATTATATGTTGTAAATAATCATCAATAAAGGGTATGAAATAAACCTTACATCGATATTATCCCACTCTAAATGGTCCACATAAATTAGTGTAAATGATTTCTAATAGAGTTGTTGCCCTAGTTGTGTATTTGAGAAATAATTTTCTTGTAATTTTTTTTGTATATAAGCTTCACACTTAAAGTGTTTTAGTGAAATCTAGGCAGTCATATATTTACATCAACATCAAAGGTACAATCGATATAAGATATCCTATCATGTTTCCCCATGGTTACCTTGTAAGGAACAAACCTGACTTCAAAACCTTTCTTAGTTAAGGCAATGAATAATAATAAATTATATCGGATAGAGGGCACAATCAACACATTAATCAACAATATTGTGTGCCTTATACATATATTCTAAAGGACTCAATCCGAAGGATATTTGAGAAAGTGTTATTTTTCATATATACTTGATGTTTTCTTGGTTTTTATTCATTTAGGTACATAACTCTTTTTTTTGCTCTTAGTGATATGTCGGGTTGCTCGTAAATTGATCTACCAATCAATCATTGGGTAATCCATATAAAAGCACTCTTAAACTATGCAAATTATATCTTGCTTTTCCGTTTGGTCATGACTCTAGGTGTTTCCATCATTAGTCTTTTTGTTTGACAATCTTTCTTATAGTGCCTCATTTTGTCACCATTGAAACACTTGATCCGATAAGAATTTCTTACGATTTTTTAAAAGATTAACCCCCTTTCTTTTTATTTTTATCAAACTTTTTGTTTGGTTTATTTATTTTTATTTGGACTTTGAGGTAGACCCTATCTCATCTTTAACTGTTAGTAAATTTTCTTTTTTCTTTTTATTTATTTTCTTTTGTTCAATTGTTAGTTTCAAGAGTAGTTCAAAAAGTTTTAGTTTTGCTCATAATCTAAGAGTAGTGGCAACATCATTCCATGATGAAAACAACTATTTAATATAGTGGATATTTGCATATCATCATAGATCACTCACTTTCTTACAATTAAATCTCTTGCCATTATCCATATTTGGTTCACCTTATCCAACTATCAAATTCACTCCCCTAGTCTTAATGCGAACTTCGTCATGTTCGGTACTCGAGCCCGTTTCTTTGATACTCAATCATAGGCGATCAATCGAACCGGCCAAAACCGATTCGATACACTGCGAAATTTGGCGAGAGGGAAAAATGAAGGATTTCATCGTGGAAGGTGGGTCCCGCATTCTACTAACCGTCATCGGAACTTTTTATAAGTAGTGGCAAAATCCTTATCGGTTCTACAAAACAAGCAGTTTTGAGTTATCCGCCACGTGGTTCCACACAGCGACTTTTCGGCTGCTGTTGCTTTTAAGGGATACGTGGCGGTTTGTTTTGCAAGGTCTTTTCATTTCGGTATTATAAAAAGTGCTACTAAATGAAGAAGAATTTTCGGCTATAAATACCCCAAGCCGTCGTTTCCCGACCACCGTTGCATGCTCTTCTGGCTTCTTTTCTGCGTCTCTTTCTGTGCTTTCCTCTTTCGCTGGAACCCTAAGCTTAATTGCTCACCCGGATCCCGGTATGGCGATGACAAGAAACGCCGTCGCCTTCCTTCTGATGGCAGTCTTCCTCGTCTCCTTCCTTTGTTCCACCGTCAGCGCTGCGGACTCTCCTGCATTTGCTCCGGCGCCGAGCCCCCAAAGCGGAGTCGCCGGCTCTTTGATCCCAACCTTCGGGTCCTGCGTCGTCGTATCTCTGGCCTCTTTCTTCCTCGCGCCGCTGCTCCGTTGAAGGACCGTTTGCTGCTGAGGCGATTGGGGCGATTCATGCTGCATTTTCTTTTCTAGGGTTTTGGTTTCCTGCATCGACGTTTATGTGTCTTGCTTTGGAGCATAGGTTTTGCGTCTGGACAGTGGGGAGGTTTAGTGAGAGATGGAATAGGAGGAAGCTATTGCTGCATTGGTGTGGTTTCTTCCTCTCTGTCTTTTTGTTTTGCGTTTATGGGATTCTAGATTTCGTGTCATTGGTTCTTATTCTTGATGAATTTTGATATTACGTTCTTATGATGTGGTAGGACGTCTCCCTAAAGGTTTTTTGATAGATTTTGACTCCTTTCTTATCGTAAATCTGATATAGTTTCTCCTTCTTGCTTGGTATCATGCGATTCAGTTTACGTACTTCGTAATTTCTGTTGAGAATTCTCGTTGTCGTTACAATTATTTGATTTCTTTTAGCTGTTCGTCTTAATATGGATCGGGTACTTTCTGTTTTTGCTGAAGACGAGTTTTCGTGTTTCTGAGCCCAGATAGTATTCCCTGTATGGTGTTCAACAGGGTTGCCCGGGATACGGTAGCGGCACCATATTCCGGTCATCGGTTCCGTCTAACGAATCATGGGGTTTCTCGTTTTTGTTCCTCTAGTGGCTCTTATATTGGAAACTAATGAACTTACCCGAATTGTGATTTTAAACAGGTTAGTGCAACTGCATCTCCTTGAATAGGAATATTTTAGTTTATTCATATGTATATGAAGATAACTCTTCATTCATTGAGTGAGAGAGGGAGAGAGAGAGACCGTAAAAGCCTCAAGAGCATGTAAACAATAAGGTGGCGGTTTCAGATGTAATGTGGGAAAGGGAAGTTGAAGTTGATAAACACTAAAATGGCAGTTTCAGGTTCGGTGTTGGATAGGGAAGAGGATTGATCGCTCTCTATCCTCTCGTGTTTATCGAAGAGGGAGGGAGAGAGGAATGAAGAGTATAGAAAAAGGACGTTGCAAGAGGTTAATCGCTTATTCTCAATGGTCTCCTACTTGTTTTTTAAGAAAGAAAGAGTTAGAGGAAGAAAAGGGAAGATTGCTAGAGATTGATCAGCAGAAAGCGAGCCACCCTTCTCTCTCTCTCTCATGTGTGTGTGAGTGCGTGCAGGGGCCAATATGAGTGTATTGGTCAGGACCGAGAAATCAGAAAGGGCGCATCGCATGGATCCACTTGTAAAGATTTATTTATTGAAATCGGTTCAGAAAATACTCCGGCCATATGGATCGGTTATTATGGCAACCTCCCGAAGATCTGCGTTGGAGCAGAGAACTGGAGTATGATCTTACTTTGGAGGCCCCAATATTATTTCAAGGTGTCAAATTTCTCATAGAGATCCCAACTTTGAGAGTTTATTTCTAATGATGCTAAACCTTCTTCGATGTGAAACCTAAGTTGGGGAACACGGGCGCTAATACGCCCGATATGGCTACGATCAGCCATGCCAATGAGAATCAAATTATAAACTCAGTACCTA
The DNA here is from genome assembly GCA_036023115.1 of Brasenia schreberi. Taxonomy (NCBI): domain Eukaryota; kingdom Viridiplantae; phylum Streptophyta; class Magnoliopsida; order Nymphaeales; family Cabombaceae; genus Brasenia; species Brasenia schreberi. The sequence goes on along the minus strand of JAYKKT010000090.1, from coordinate 2,953,224 downwards.
ATGATCACACTTATCTGCCATGGTGCTAGAGGCTGAAGTTAGAGGACCATTGCATCTCAGCTGCATGTGGAGTTGAAGTCCTGCCTAACAAGAATTATCAGAGAAGAAAGATGAGACGTCATACATGATCGCTACGACTACTCCCACTTTTAACCAGTGCACGGTGAATCTTCCGAACTTAGATGAAAATGTAACGCGCAGTTGAATTCGTGTCCTAATTATACTCGATGGCTTGTGTTATATTTTAGCCGCCGGCCAGTGACTCTCTCTCTCTCTCTCTCTCTCTCTCTCTCTCTCTCTCTATATATATATATATATATATATATATATATATATATATATATATATATATATATACGTGGAGAGAGTGGGGGCTGTTAAGTGCGAGACTGCGATATAAATATATGTATATATACATGTAGAGAGTAGGAATTTTAAGTGCTAGATATTGTTACTATTATGATTGTTCGTGTGATTATACTATGTTTATTAAATGTCATTAATATTAGTATCAATGTTGACACAAAGTTCAATGTGAATCATCATTTATCTAGTAAAGTATGGTATGACAGCTCTATCTATATATATAGAGAGAGAGAGGGAGGGAGGGAGACTGTTATATATTAATACCTGCTACTATTATTATTGTTCGTGCAATTATACCATGTACTTTAAATGTTATTAATTTTTGCATCAATGTTGATGCAACAGTGTGACTGGTAAGAAAGATTAGCTACAACTCTATCTTTCTCTCTCTTTATATATATATAGAGAGAGAGACTGTTATATGCTAACGCCCTTGAAGTGCTAGTACATATACATTTTATTTAAACAAATATTTATACTTTAAAATTTCAAATCTCAATCACTTTTTTAAATTTCAAATCTTAACCGTTTATCTTGTAATGTATTTTTTTCATGTATACTTTATTAACACTTTTGCCTTTTAAATTTCAAATACATTCATGCATTTAAATTTGCTAGCACTTAAGAGTACAAACATCTCTCTCTCTCTCTCTCTCTCTATATATATATATATATATATATATATATATATATATATATATAGGCGTCGGCTGAAGAATTTTTAGGTTCGACTACGGCTCAAAAGTTCAACTTGCGAAAGAAGAGGGATTCACCTACCAATTTGATGCTAATCTGCGAGCTTCCAATGTTTCACTATTTGATGAAGTGTTTAGAACTTATTCTATTTTGCTCCTCCCCACCCCGGTACTATGGTCCTAAAATTGAATCGAAGGGATTGCTTTACGATATTAGCAATGCAAACCGGTATTGCACCACACATTGCTTATTTACAATGGGAATGTTAAGTGTACAAGAGATTCAACACATTTATCTTAAACACACCATTAGAGAAGTCTTATCCCAGATCAAGTATTCTGCATTGGATGCCTTGAAGTAGGCTGCAGCAAGCAAGGGCTCTTTAAGCACTGAAACCCTTGTGAAGAGAACTCCAAGGGACTGAAGGAACTCTTGTGCAAGCTTGGGAGGAAACCTCAGCCATGGTCTCCTTTTTAATCCCTACGTTACAGATGTTTGCGATTGAGTGCATGTGCTTCATACCATACTAAGACAGAGACCCACAGTGTGTTTCGAAGGCGCGAACCTACATCAATACAAAGAAAATCTTGAGTCAAAGGCAGAGGCTAAAGTTGAACCAGAACAATGTGCAGGGTTGGGGTTGGCTACATGAGGTACATGGATTCTTAGCTGCCATTGTGCTCTATCTTGTGTTATAGTGGCATCGAACTAAGGTTAAAGCATAAATTAGCAGAAACAAAGATCTGTTTCGCCAAGGAATAACAAGCTCTATGTAAAACGGAATCATACAAACAAGGATCAATGAGTATGTCGGAATTCTAGCCATGATGGATGAAACAAAATTGGCACACAGAAAAAAAGAAAACACATTTTCTCAAGGTCAACGAGAGAAGAAACTGACCATAGACTTGAGGCAGTCCAAATCATCAACTAATGGCTGCCCGGATGGCCTTACAGTTTTGAGCACTTCTGGGCCTTTCTCGGAACCAAAAAGAAGCTTCCCTATAAGCTCCATACTACTGTCTACATGCAATCGATGGGCCATCATGTTGAACAACCCCTTTCGAGCATTATGCTTTTTTGGAGAGCCCTCTGGCATTCTTTGATACTGTCCAAATAAGAAAATCATAGATAATTGAATAGAGATTAAATAATGGGTGGTTTTATCTAACATAATCAGACAGGTGTATTGGAAACTTCGTGTGATTTCATCTGAAAACAAGACTTAGCCAGCAATAGATGACCTGCGTAATTAATAGTTTACAATTGCAACAGATTCAATTTAACCAACCTTATTCCAAAAATAAAGAAGCTCAGCATCCGGTTGGTTGACAGCCGCTGTACGCACAGGCAGCCTGTTATCTTCGACGAAAGAAGAATTATCATTTGCAGGATTTGAGCCCATATACAAGAAGAGTTTTTCTTTGCTAAGCACTACATCTCCGTATTGCATTACATGAGAACCTGAATCATACGTTTGATGATTTGAAGTCCTTTGCTTAACCTGCAATATTTTCAACTGCAGATGTCATGCTTAGTTTGCAAAGCATTCATGCATCTACAAACATGAAATAACAACTTTACCAGATGATATTGCTGCTTTAGTGTCTCGGTCTGTAAATTGTGAACATGACTGAGGCAAACATTGAATAACTGATAAAGTTATAGAAGTTCGGAGACGAATGCATAAAGAAATGACATCAACAACTTAAGAATTCATAAATGAGGCCATAGGATATATAACTCTATTGTGATTCAAAAGCATTTTGGTTCAGGGATCTCAAGTTTCAAGATGTGGAACTTCTCAATCCTAGGACAGCACTTATATTTTGTATATACATGAAACATATCTCAAAGATGAGAACACTAAGAACCAAACCTGTCTTCCATCCGAGAAATACTGTAGAGGTCTCCCAGACGTGTCAAACTCTGGTGGAGGACTCGGCGTGCCCCCATGGCAATATGTGCCCCAACTGCTTTCAACAGCATTTGCTGCTGTAGTAGCATATATATTCAGACCTTCTGGCAGAAGACCTTCGAAGATACTCCCATATTCACACGCTTCTAAATAAAACACCTAGGAGAAAGAAAATGGTATTACATAAGAGAAATATGGACACAACAATAACTAAGCCTTTTCCCACATTAGACGGGAGTCGGATACATAGGATTCTTTGTTTCTACATAGTTCTATCATAATTCGTAGAATCCATGATAAATAAGTTTGACAAAGTTTTAGAAACAAAAAAATAATAAAGATTTATACTTTATAAAGGAAATAATATAGGAAAAGGCTTGCAAGAATCATATACTTTATATGATAGGACTGGCCATGCAAGAGTCTATCCTTACATGAACGCAGTTAGTAAACATGGACCCAAGCAACAAAAAAAAACTATGGATGCATTAAAGGAAATAATAAAGGTTTATACTTGTGCCAGAATCATGCTTTTTCTTCAACACATTCACAAGATCGTTGGCATAAAGGTAAGGGTAAGTGGGCATTCCTACACAACACATCGAATTCATCTTAATAGTCAAATCATTGTCTGCATTTATAATGACGAGAAACTACAAAATGCTAAGGCGGTCATAAAGAATACTAATTTAGATTACGCCAAAGTTATTCAAACATGAATAGAATTGCCTACCAAGGACTCCAGAACCCCATGGTCAGAATAGAAGACAAAAATATGGTCATCAGGACCACTGTCCACAACTTTGCCACTTCCACCAGTAACAGCACTCTTAATCCCAAGGAGAACAGAAAATAAGTTCTCCACAGTAACAACATTTCCCACATAGTCCTAACGAAGTTTGAAACAAAGAAATCATGTCAATGTTGTGACCGAGAACGCCGGGGTGATGCGACGGAAGCCGCAGCATATCCGACCAGGACGGAATCCCCCCTCAGAAACGACAGAGACGATCGCCAAGAGGAGAGGGAGAAGCGCACCGGGCCGCAACAAGTGTTCCCGGCGGAAATAACGATCTCCAGACGCCGGGAAACCGCTCCCAAGGAGCTACCAGGCTTCCTTTTGTGGTCTTTCAACGCAAGTTACGGAAGCGAGCATTTTGGAGCAGAACAGGTACGTGTCAACCAAAATCCGACTTCAACCCAATATTAGATAATCCGGGTTGGGCTTGGATTCGAGTTCGACGCAGTAAATAATGTAAATATAAGATCCAAATTAGGGGTGGCAGTTTTAGACCCGAACCGCACATGAAAAATCCTTGTTGGACTTAGGGGTTAGGCAGCGGTCCGACGGTACTTACCCAAAGAGAATAGGATCCAAAATTGTACTGTTAACTGATTTATGGACAGTCACATTAGAGAGATGAATAATTTATATTAAAAATAAATATATATATATATATATATATATAACTTGTATTTTTTTTCTAAATGTAGTTTTGCCTTTTTTATGCTGATTATCTGATTTTTTCAATCTGAAAGTTGAAATTAACATGAATGATCTAGTAATTTCTATTATATATATATATATAGAGAGAGAGAGAATTGCTATATTCTCGTACATGCTAAACCATCAGTATTAAACTTGATTGTTAGATTAAAAAGATGGATGATCTATATTTAAAAGATAAAAAGTGAAAATTTATAAGTTATATTTTATATTTTATGTTTTTTTATCTAAACCATCTATATTTCTAATTAGATTGTTCAAGTTAGCATATATATATATATATATATAGTTTAGTACATAGGAGAGTGTACCAACTAGCATCTTCTCTCTCGCATATATATATATATATATATATATATATATATATATATTGCTAGAGTCGCATACACACTTGACAACATGTTAATGGAAGTCCTTCACTTGGAGAGGTAGATGGTTTAGTTTTAAAAGTGGAAAATGTCTATTAATGCTTTATAGTTTTTGTCTTTTCAAAAACAATTTCTACTTTTCCCTTTTTGAATCTAGATCATCCATTTCTCCACTTAAATGATATTAATTAGCATGAATGGTATAACATGTATGAAAGTCCAATAATTCTCTCTCTCTATATAGTTATCTATCTATCTTTTAATTATCTATTTATCTAATATATATATATATAAGGTCGAAACGGATGTATTTATATGCTAGCTCTATATTGATCCATCTCCTTATGGTTAAATCGTGTTTATGGAGCTTGAGAGCCTTTGTCTCCATCAAGAATGAAACCTTATTGGATTAGAACTATATAATGACACAGACCCTTCTATTTTTTCTTGGCCAAAGAAGTATGCAATCACTGGGCGTCGAACTCACAACCTGCAACTCAGGAGTCGAACCCCCTAGCCAGGTCATCTATCCCCTTTTGATGATAAGCCACTGCTTTTTCATAAGGTAAGATCTATTCATAAAGAAAAAATGACTTGAAAGCCTGTAAGACCCAAACTGATCCAACCAAGTTCCATGTTAATGGAACCCCTCACTAAAGGCTTGCCACCCATGGTCTTCTATGAGCATATTTCCCATATGGGTGTGCCATATCATGTTATGATATGATGGTCTAATCAGAGTTTATATTCGATATTATTTGGTTGTTGCAACTTTCATAAATAAGTTTTACAAAATAAAGTTTATGTTTCATATATTTTATAAATTCTTTAGAAGTGGCTGCTTTTTTTCCTTTTACGGTGAGAGGCAACACATAGACATGTTAAGTTCCGATTTGCCTTGAACAATGAACCAAAACCACTGGATTCGGGCATGTTCCGGTTCTGGTTCAAGGCAAATATTGAGTAATAGAGAGAGAGAGAGAGAGAACATCTTAGTTGTACCTTATCTTTAAATTTTCAGCGTGGTATGAAAATCATACTGTGAAAACGTTTGTGTAAGATTATGCACCAATCAATAGGCTTTTTCTTTATATATATAAATGTGAAAATATTTGTGTAAGATTAAAAAATGACTTACATGTGTTCAACATCTTGGTGAGTGACTCTCTGTGTGCCAAACGTGCACTAAAGACCAGAAGCATAAATGAAAGGTGAAAAAGAAAGCAACCGAGAGATTTGATTCCAATAAACAACGACCAATGGCTCAACTGGCCAGGTTGTAGACGCAAAAGAAAAGGTCATGAGTTCGATTCCCGGGGTATGCATTCAGCTTTATGCCTTCCCATCTCACCAAGACAAAAAGAAACACGATTCCATCTTCTTTTTGCACTATAGTTTGCCAAATGAACGGCCAGCATTGCTTGGGACCTTCTCACAATTTGTCAAAAAAGGTACGCCAACGAAAATAATAGTACGTGCATAAAAGAACCACAATTCCTAGAAGGCAGACGACTCTAAAGAATCTTTAATTGAGTTGAAGGTCATGAGTTCGATACCGCAGGACGTACCTAATAGGTGCTTTAGCCTAAGGCCAACCCAAGCCTGCCAATAAAAAAATTATACGAAGTTGATAATCTTCATTATACAATTCCTTGCCAAAGCGATGAATATCAACTAGATGCATCCGTATTTCGGGTGAGGTTTAATTGTGTTTCACATCCACAAAGCAATTCTCTCTCTCTCTCTCTCTCTCTCTCTCTCTCTCTCTCTCTCTCTCTCTCTCTCTCTCTCTCTCTCTCTCTCTCTCTCTCTCTCTCTATATATATATATATATATATATATATATATATATATATATATATATAATAACGGGAAAAAATTCAGATTCGGTGCATGTCTCATTTTGCCTTAAATTGGGCCCGTCACTACTGAATATAAGCATATACATTTTTGTAATATAAATTGTTATTTATATTATTCTGCACTTTTTGAACGAATCTGATGCTAATACGTGACTCCCATACTTTCTTTCTCTTTTTCTCCTTATATATACCACCTCTTTTATTCATTCCAGCACGCTTTTATACTTCACCAACTTCCATCTCTCATATTAGGAAGTTCAGCTCTCTCTCACTGTGTGTGTGTGCGTGTGTGCAAGCACAAGCAAGCTAGCAAGATGGTACGTTATAATTCTACAGTTTTTGTTTGTCTTTGTCTTCCTTTTCCTTTCTCGAGAAACATCAAACAGGCAATAAAACAGAAACCCGTCAGTTTTGGCACCCAAAGCGTATGCAAGGGCCATGAAAGACTTTGCGATTGTTTTGTGTTTGTATAGAAGCACATTAACCTCATCTTTTCGTGTTACATTCCATGGACACGAAGCATGGAGCTTCTCGGTCATCTTCATGACAGGTTTTTTCATGTTTGCTGTTACTACCGACACCGATTTCATATTTTGTATCAGAAACAGGTTAACCCCGTTACAGAATTTTCAAGTCGTGTTCAGGTCAGGTTTTTGTGTTGGGTGTTACTGCCAACAACAGTTCCATTTCATAAAACTTCTTTTTTAATAGATCAGCGCAAAATTATCTTGCTGTTAGTTCATATCTATGCGTAAAATCATGCTGTTTCATACATTTCAAGCACCTTCTACGTCTTCTAAATGAAACCTGATAATAAGATCTCCGTTGTATTCAAACCTAGCTCAAGGTGGGAAATCAAGTTCTAAGTGAGCCATATAGACAAGAATGATAAAAATATGCTCTCTCTCTCTCTTTATATATATATATATATATGTGTGTGTGTGTGTGTGTGTGTGTTGATAAAGGATAGGCAGCACAAAATTGGTAAGTAGTTTGACTTAAGCTTGGGATTGTGTTTGAAGGAGACCGGGAAGAGGCAAGACCGAAAGGCCATTAGAATGAATGCTCACGGTGGGCACGGCGGAACTGCATGGGACGATGGCTCCTTCACTGGAATCCGTGAGATATCACTGACCTACGGCCACTGCGTCGACTCCATCCGTGTTGATTATGACCTCAATGGCAAGACCGTCCAGGGTGATAAGCATGGTGGTGCTGGTGGATATCATACAACCCAGGTAACTTTATATATACATACATATACGTACATATATTTTGCATCTAATATAAACGGATATATATATATAATTCTCCAAGAATATATACTGGACTCATCCAATCACCCTTGATGACACCTTGCTCATTGGCCCGGAAGAGAAAAAAGCATTTGGATGTCGACATTTGTCACTGGCCATACACTTCAACATAAGACCTACAAGCATGACAATCTACGTATAGAGGGAGGGAGTGATTGGATAATACTCATTAGTAGTGCTGCACACTGTGTTCGATCATTTTTTTTAAGAATGACGGTAATAACATTATACTTTATATATTTTCAAAAATCCTTAAAAAATTATAAACTGTATCTTATGTCACCGAAAAGTAATAAGTATATATAATATATGTGTGCCCAACATACACCAGCTTTTAAAGGAAACCCTTTGCTCTTATTTGCTTCTTTTTTCTCCTGTTTCAGGTGAAAATTCAGTATCCGGAAGAATTCCTTACTACAGTTAGTGGGTATTACTGTCCACTAGTGAACGGGGGAACCCCAGTCATCAGAGCCCTCACATTCAAAACTAACCAGAGGAGTTGGGGACCTTTTGGTATGGAGCATGGCACCCCTTTCACCATCTCCATGGATGGTGGCTCCATCGTCGGCTTTCATGGGCGCAGCGGCTGGTATCTTGACTCGATCGGCTTTTATCTTGCACCTATGAACCGCGGCCTCCGCGACATGGTGCATCAGAAGCTCAGGAGCTTTAGTATGTTGGCTTCTAGGACTTTGATTCATAATGGGGATGAAGACAGGGAACATGTTAGGACTACCAAGGTGAGTTCATAAATCTAGTGCTATACAGTTCCAGCCCGTTCTAGGCCGGGCTGAGTGAACCTTCTTTGCATGATCGGTGTCTACTCGTATTGCTGATCGAGACATGTAAAACTAGTATGTATTTATGCATCTTGAATGAAATAAGGCAGCTTCTTTATATTAATATTGCCAGCTTCATTATCATGAATATCTTGTAAGTTACCGAGCAGCCACTTTCGGCCCTCAGTAGTATGCACTCGCAAAATCAGAAAAAGGCCCTCGGTAATTATTTTATAAATTTCTTTGACACGAAATTAGTGTTTCAGCCTCGAAAAAATTATCCCCACCCTAAAAAAAACAGAATCAAAATTCAATTATGAAGTATTCAAAATTAGATGAATTTTGTAATGCGCTCGAGTAGACATGGCCGGTTCGGAACGAGTCTATCGGTTCAAACCAGAACCAAACTAGCTCCGAAACAAAAAATGTTGAAACAAGACTCAGGCTTGTAACCAAAACCGGGAACCATCTGGTTCGGTTACGGTTCAACAACACTGGAACCAATCAAAATCAGGCTGTAGTAGAGACGTGAGACAAGGCACATTTTATATAGGCTTCTAAAGTGCTGGTACGGCCCATATATATTTCCAATTACATGTATATATTATGTGTATAAATTTTTTTATTACATGTATATATGTATATTTTTTCTCATTACATGTATATGTATAATTATTTATTATATATATATATATAGTTTTTTCTATTATATATATTGGCTTTTGAACCATGAAATGTTGTGATTGGATTTGGATTTTAAGTAGATTTGGATTGGATCTTATAGGCCTGATCTAATATCAAGCAGACCAGCCCAACCCATTCAAGAACATGATACTACTAATATCCTCCTAGGGCAGCTTGACATCAAGAAACTGCATTTATATGTAAGATTTAGCAATTACATTAACCTTCAAATCAAAGTTTCAAACGTTTAGGATCTCATGAACATTATTTCTTTACATGTATCAAAGCCATTGATAAACCTTGTTGGTGAAAGAAGTTGGCCCAGTGCACGCTTAGGGTTTTAAACTCATGACCTTTAACTTGCGACATGATTAGGTGAGTTATTGCTCTTTTAGGAGGCCGAAACCTAACACACTCACACCCACACATGCACCCTTTGGGAGTCAAACTCCCCACCAGCAGCAACATGTCAGAGCTCTCTGCCGTTGAGCTAACGCTCAGAGCATTTCAAAACCAAGCGTTTTCCCATATTGGCGACATGGATTTTTATATTAGCATCTAATCTACAACAGAAATATCATGAAATTAGCTAGAGAATTATCAACCAGTTTGGATCTACAATCAGCTGAGATGGGGTGGCCGCCCTACCCGATTTGGGGGGAATACTATAGCCCACGGGTGAATCGGTGGGATGTCATGGTTTATTTCCTATGTGATACTACAACTTCAAGCATAATGTTCTGGCTTGGCTAATCGTGGTTCAGGGATGACAAGGAGTGGAACAGCCTTCTTCATTACAATTCCAGATTTCTCAGAGAGTTCGAGCTTCCCACCGGCCGGCAAGCTCCAGTTAAAGGAGCGAATCAGAGAAGCTAAGGTGAACCCCACCGTCCTTTCAGCCATGGCAATGCCTGCACATATCCTCCTCCCCGATCCGAATGGAAAATAACGAAAATCTGAAATCCCATTCGGGTTCTCGAAGAAACCTTTCTGGATCGAAATCCAGTGGATTGATCCAAAATTCAGGGTCTCTATGGATTGCCCATACATTGATGAAGACTCTTGTTCCCTTTGGAGTGATGTATGTGCCCACATTGCAGAAAGAGCTTGGACAGTGAAGCACCAAGAGTGGCAGAACTGGGTGCAGTCGGAGTGTTTCTTTGATAACTTCCTTTTGATAACGAAGCTTCAGCACGTCCGATTCCTCGACTATTCTGTCGACTCCGACTCGAGTTCCTTTCGTGCTTTGGCCAGTATCTCTGGTTTCTGCAGCATTTCTGCCATGGCCCATTCTATTGCGTTAGAAGAGGTATCGGTCCCTCCTGCCACTATGTCCTGTAATTCAGCAGAGACATTTTCTCAGGTTGTGTATAGATGGACTCAGTGTTTACTTTTAAAGAGCTATCCCGCCTACGATAACAAGGTTTCTTGAATGAAGGATCAAAGATCGCTTCGGGATTAGACATGGCTGATTTGGAACCAGCACGGGGGTTCCAACTGGAACTGAATCATGCAAGGAACCAACTGGAACCGAAACTGCTGAAGCCAGACCTGAAACAAGGGACTACCCAATTCGGTTCTGGTTTCATCTTTCATGAAACTCGAACCAGAACTGTTGGTCCCAAAACGCTGGTTTGAGGTTTAAGGTATGGGTGTTCAAGAGTTTCAGGTTTAAGGTTCAAGGTAGTAAGCATGAGAAGAGATAAAGAATGAGATGTATACCATGAGTAGGGTTTTGACATTGTTCATGTTTAATGGTGTTTTCTCATCTCCATCATCCATGACTTTGAGAAGATAATTCAGGAAATCCCGTTCATCTTCAGTCTCTTCTCTATCACGGCGTTGATGAACCCGTCGAACCGAGGGAAAACCCTTTTGAGATCTTTCTCCACGCCTTGTAGGTCTAACCATGCCAAGGCTGGCAAGGCATCCCCCAAGTTAGGTCTCCCTAAGAGTTCAATGATCTCACATACCAAATTCTTGAACTCAATCCCAACCTTGGTATCATCTTGGTCCTCATTAGTCCCTCCCCACAACATGCTGGTTATGGTCCCAAGTATCGCCATGAAAGCATGCTCACCAACACTAACCGGCGTGCCGGATTTTGAATAAACCCAACCGACCATTCGCCGGACTTCGTGCCGGCGTACTGCATAAAGTGTGTCCAAGGTCGTCTGGCTTAGCATCTCGCGCACAAACACCTTGCGCAACATACGCCATCTTGAACCATAGCTTATGTGCTTACCAACCGGGGGGAGGAGGCTTGTGATGCACAATATGCATGAAATTGGTTGGATAATCAACGTGCTTGGGGCCATCCAAAAGCAAAAAAGATACTCCGAATTGTAATTCAAGGCTTCGTTTTTTCTTTTCCTTTTTAAGAAGAATTGAAGGCTTAGAACTTTTAAGAAGTCATACTCACATTGCAAAATTGTATCATAAAAATATGACTCGTGTACATACATAAAAGTTCGCCATCAGTGGTGAACCTACTCATCGGCGAGGTACCATAGACCCCTCACCGGAAATCTGAAAAAATCAGAATTGGTAAAAAAAATAGAAAATTATACTGAAATATATAAGGTGGTGTGTTGTTTTGTTCTAAACCATTCATTTCCTTTAATTGAACATTCATGTGTTATTTGCATCAATTTACTTAGAAACTCGCTTAGGAACACCACACTCATTCATACTCAAATCCACTTAAAGATTTTCATCATTTCATTATCATGATCAACGGTAATAATTTGAATTTAAAAAGAAAATATATCATTATATTTTTCGTACTTCACATTAAATAATACTTACTTAATTCAAATCTTCACCATCGATTAATGTTGATCAAATGACGAAGATCTTTTAAGTGACTTGAAACATGAATGAGTGTGTGCATAAACACTCTCTCTCTGCTTAGGTTTTCGAGCGAAGCCCCTGAGTCCAATAAAAGATTCTTATGTCCAAACTCGAATATGGTGCCGAAGTTTTTGACTTTGGACGTATGGGATCACAATTCCACACCACCAGTGGGTCCTGCTTTTGATGAAACAAACCTAACTTAAAATTGCGAGTACCAAAAATAAGGGTCCATGAAACCTTATATCAAACACATTATCGAGGACTCCACGAAACCTGCTGACACTAAGTCTTTTTTATTCAATATTTTGGAAATTTGGAAATTCTTATACTTTGTCATCTAATCTTGTCATATTTCAAGCATCAAATATACAAAAGCTGCATAGGGTTTCTTCTCACTTTATCCATGCTCTTTTGTCACTATGAACAACCAAACCCTAAAGGAAAAATTATTCATAGAGTTGAACCAGAAAAGGGTCATAGATCACAAGGTAGGGGATTGGTTGTCGACAAAGGGTCAGGAGTTCAATACCCAAGTGTGCATCTAGTGGGGGATCGGCCTAACCCAGCTTGCATTTTCAAAAAAACAAGTAAATACCAATATAGCAGCACAAACCCTTTCCACTACACAAACCCCATTTAGGTAAAAACTAAAACCCTAATCATCAAAAAGAATTCAAACATAATCACTTTGCAACTACCCATGTAAGAATTAGCCCCGAAGAGCTCGATACACGGGTGCGCATAGACATGGCTGGTTTCGGTTTGTCTAGAACCAAGAACTGGAACCGAACTGAGATCGGGCCTCTTCGGGTTTTGCATTGTTTCTGTACCACAGAAACTGGAACCAGAACCAAAACGGGTCCTCCCCAGTTCTGCATCCTGGCCTGGCCTGGCTTGGTTCCAGTTGGAACCGCCAACTGGTTTGGAGCCAGCCATGTCTAGGTGTGTGTCTATTATGGATCTATCTAACCCCCACATTCATATCCATGACTAATAATCAACCCGGTGCGCTTGTAGTTCGGCTTGTTCCGTTCGACCCTAGCGGTTAGCTAGGCTCATTTGTATAGACAACGAGTCGAGCACCAACAAGTGTGGTTGTTTGGTTCATTAGGCTCGTTAGTTACCATATTTGTTCGACTGCAAGCAAGCTCGAACAACCAAACGCTGCGGTTGCAATAGCTCGAGCCCAAATCAGCTTCGGTCTTCAGGCTTGGTTTCGAGCTTGAATTCAAGCTAGGCTCTCTAGGCTTGTTTAAGTTTAGTTAAACCAAATTGACTTTATTAAGCGTGGCTCGTGATCGAGTTCAGTTAAATTGAATTAGATCAAGTCCAACTGAGCTCATGAAACAACGCGAATACATAAACTTTTTAAAATAAAATAAAACATATATCTATATTACAAAGTTTGATTAGGCTTTCGAGATACTCGAATTGAGTATTGGCAAGGTTGAACCTAGATTACGAGCAACTCAAGCTGAGCTCAAAATGATTGAGCCGAGTTTGAGTTTTTTTGGAGCCAAGCTCCAGTAAGTCGTGAGTAGCTTGCTCACTTGCATCTCGACCATCTCTATTTCAAAAGGGAAAAGTAGACGTTCTAGATCAACCAAAACATGCGGTTTCAAACAACCAGTTTAGGTTTACCCAAAACCTGGAATCTGAATTGAACCGTCTTATTTAAGACGGTTTGTATGCATTTTCAAAAAAAAAAATGTTACAAGATTCAAAACCATGAGAAGGGCCCTGTCATTGAGGCACTTGGAAGACCCGTTTTAAAGGGCATGAACCGCAACCGAATTAGAGGATCCTCGGTCCTGGAACCAGTTCAGCTGGTTCTAGTTATCATCGGTTCCACAAGCGATTCGGTCGAAACCGACAAACCCATTCTGAACCGGGCAAGGGAAAAAAGAGAGTACTCACGTAAGTCTTTCACAAAATCTAATTTAGCAATATATATGTATATATATGTATGTATATATGTATATATATGTATATATATATATGTGCTAAATTAGATTTTGTGAATTTCGGGTCTACCATAATCCGGGGTCAAATTCGAATGAATTGCATCACAAACTCAAGGGGCAGTATGCCAGATAAGTCATTTTCTCGGACATCGTTTCCGCTGCTTCTATATTCCAATTTCCAGAGAGTAAGCAACCTTTTGAGTGAATCGTCGAAAGTCTAAATCCTCTTCTTTTGGCTACGATTGGGGAAAATGGCTTGCCTTCATGACCATAGCTGCGAAGAACACGATTGCGGTTCCGAATGGTCTCTCTATAAGCACATCGATATGCCCAAGGTAGTCGCTCACGTGCTTTTTTGTTGTGCAATTTCTCTGTTTTCCTTGAAATGATCCACGAGTGGCAGCACTTTGTACGTCGGTGTTCTGGTTTTTATCATGTGTTTGCTCTCTTAATTGCACTGAATTGAGGGTTTCTGATAACTACTGAAGCACCCATTTTGATCACTTATGCACTGCGTCGATGCTTTTATTTTTGTTCGTTTTCCCATTTGGGTGACAACTACTCGGTGTATAATGCTAAATATTAGAGTTTCGTTTGTTGCTGTATGTTTCAGAAGCACTTGATAAAGAGTGAAACGTTCACCATATTGATGATTTTGTTTGTGTTCTTTTCACAATTTGGTATCAGCTAGTTGGTGTCAAATGCTAAATAGTATATTTCTGTTGTTTTTTCAGAAGATCTGGATAACGAGTGAAATTTTCTGATTTAAATTTCGTAGCCCTTCTTCTGGTTCTATTAGTTGTTTTTTCTTCTTCTTTGTGTGCTTTCTCCTCTTTGTTTGCAGAGTTATTGTGCGAGTATGTGATTGCGTGCATGTGTGTGTTGTTTGAATTGTGCTAAATTGTAACGGAGTAGAATTTTCTTATCCACAACTAGGACATGCACATAATTGAACCCAACTGTGATAAAATCAATATTTTAGATGCTCATTTCATCTTCTTTTTCTAAAATTTGCTTACCTTCGTTGCCCATTGTTCTTTTTTCCTAATGGTGTCAAAAGTCAATGTTGATATTTTCTAGCTTTCTCTTCAGTTCTTTGGTCACTAGTATTTTCTCCTCTCAATGTTCTTGTGATTCCAATGATATTGCTAAGTAATAAATGTTTAATCTCTGTGCAGGCTGGTCGATTTAGCTTTCAGTTGTTTCATGATTGCAACTACCTCTGCTCTTTGTGGGAACATATTTCTGGTTTCTTTCAAATTTTCTGCCTTATGCCCTTGATGGATCCTTTTCTTTTCTCAATCCAATTGACTTTGTTTTCTCTCACTAGTGCAGAATCCTAAATGTTGTAATGTGTGATTTCTTGTGGATGAACTAGCATCATTACTTGAATGTCTACAATCAATTTCACATGATCAAGCTATTTACTTGATAAAATTTCAGTTCTTTGTGCGCTTGCAAGCTAATTGCACCATGCAAATGAAAATTTACATCATTGATAGGCATTTTTGCATACTTTTTATATGTCCATATCATTTATTCATTTGTACTTCTTGTTCTTCCTCTTCAGCACTCTCATGTCATTTTTGTTGTGCGAACTATGAAGCATATTCTGGTTCACTGAGCATCCAGAAAGATGTAATTTAATGTTTATTTTGCCTTCTATTAGTGTTTAACAAATGATTTACGTGACATAATATACTTTTATCTACTAGGTATCAGCACTGAATGAAGCAGTTCCTGGAAGTGTAAAGTCTGTATTTAAAGCATGGGAAGCCCGTTTGGATTCATCACAGGTACTTCATATGTTTTGTTATTGTCAGTATAGTATATAGTATAACATGAATTTAGCATAGCATCTGAATACTTGACAAAGTTCATGAAACTTTGTTGTGTTTCACATGCTAAAACACGTTCTTATTCAATCTGCTTAATTTTCATCTTGTATTGCCTTAATTGAAAAATTGTTCTACTAGTTAGTTTTGTTTCTTCCTGCTTCCTGTGATGTTCACATAGTGTAAAGTACCTGCTGGACCAGCAACTGTTTCCATTAACCATTTCTTTGTTATCTACTTTTGTCAATGAAAGTTCAGAATTTGTGAGTTTTTTGGGGAATGAATTAAGTGGTGTTGGATATTTCTGTTTGACACTCTTGGTCTTCTGGCGGACTTCTTATTATTAATGTGACTAAATGATACATCAACATAAGCTTTGTGAGAGCTTCCAATTCAATGTCTCTTTTCAATTTATCAAGTTGAACACTCTTTCACCAACTCATATAAAACTGGAAAAGACTCCCTAAGTTGAAAGGTCACCATGAAAAACAACCAATAAGCAATGTCATGGCAACTGGTGTTTTCTTTGATTAGCCTTCGCGAATGAAGCAAATAATTTATTGATAAACATCAAGTCAGCTGAAGAAGAGAAATCAAATGTCGTGAACCATTCAGACCTCTTAATTGACAAAGAGTTTGCTATGGTGGGTGTACAAATTTGTATTTCATTGTTGTGAAACTTTTAGTCTTTGTTCTATCTGAAAGAAACCCTTACAATTTCATTCAATCAGGGTTGCTTGGAAAGCAATGATGGTGATCCAGAGTTGCTTGTATTTATCCCGTAAGTTCTTTCATCCTTACATACGTGCTGGAGGACTTTAAAATTCTTGGGACATGCATTGGGATTTTCTAGAGAAGAAACGGAAGCATAATTATGCTTCCAATGAAATCAAAACTATTTCAGTGCATGTAAGGCATCTCCTGTGTTTCGTAATAACTTTATCTGACAAACCATGACTTTTGACGTGTGGAAAGGTACAATTATCTAATTTAAAGAAGCACCTCATTTTACACCTAAACTCATATAAGACGTTTCCATGATCTATTTTTATGCTAATATGTGTCACCATTTTAACTATTAGTGTAATAAAAGTCATCTTGTATTGTCTCTTACTTTGCTAGTATCTTGTTTCACGGTATCTATTATTGCTGATTTCTTGTGTTAGAGATGTAGAGAATTTCTAATGATTGTGTCTATGTTGTAAAATATTATTATCCATTTGTCTATGCATTGATTATTCAAGTGTTTGTGATTTCATGGTGTAGATTTACGGCAGATGTTAAGCTAAAGAGTATTTCAGTTGTTGGTGGCACCGATGGAACAAGCCCTTCAAAGATGAGAGCGTATGTCAAAATATATTGTGCTTATCATATGCTTATTTCCTCCCTTTTCCACTTAATGCAAAAGCTTTATACGAAAGGACAATATTTCCTTCTTAAATACAATATTTTGTAACCTTGAAGTCTCTTAGGTGCTATTTTTAGATTTTGTGAAACCAGCTAGTTTTTTGGTCATTTGAAAAGGTGTAAAAACTTAGTTATCTCAGACGTGTGAATGTGAGGAAGGGGATGGGGGGGGGGGGGGGGGTGAGACTTAGGGGTATATTCTCCTTCCGTTTATGATTCATCCTCCATTTGGCATGACGAGAAACATGGAGAAAATTGAAACACAAGATGAATTTATGATCTTCTCTTCCTCTACTTTATTCTATGTTATCAATAGGATAACAAACGCGTATCATATCGTGGATCATTTTTGTCCACGATACGATACATATTGTATCGTTCGTATCATTTTTTACTACTAAAAAATTGGAAAAAATAAGAAAAAATCATAAAAGTCACGATAATTGAAAACAATTCATATGATGCATAAGTTGAGTAAATATTCATCAATCACCTTACAATTTTCAATAGATAAAGCATTTAAGCAGTACATCCTTAGCAAAATTACAACTTTCATAATTGAAAAAGAATTACATATTGTAATCATGGTCAACTACTAGGAATAGATGCATCAAAGACGATGATGAAAAAATTCTAGTGGCAAATGATGATATAAGAAATAGATGGAAAAACTATTTTTATAAGCTTTTTAATGAAAATAAAGATGTTAGTATTAGCTTAAGAGAGTTAGCCAAATCAGAAAAGTATATAAACCACAATTTCTACCGATGTATTCAAAAGAATGAAGTCAAAGAGGCTCTTAAACATATAAAGAGTGGTAAATCGGTAGGACCAGATAATATTCCTATAGAAGTTTGAAAAATTCTAGGAGAAAAAGGAATCACTTGGCTCACAAGACTATTTAATGAAATATAGAAAAACCAAAAGATGCTCGAGGAATGAAGAGCAAATACACTTATACTCATATATAAGAACAAGAGACATTCAAAATTGTGCGAATTATCGAGGTATCAAGTTAATGAGCCATACTATGAAATTGTGGGAAAGAATTATCGAACGTAGGTTAAGACAAGTATCAAGTACAACAGAAAACCAATTTGGATTCATGTCAGGCAGATCTATTGTTGAAGCGATTCACCTTTTGGGACGGCTTATGAAACATTTTAGAGCAAAAAAGAAAGACCTTCACATGATATTTATTGATCTAGAAAAAGCTTATGATAGGGTACCGAGAGAGGTTATGTGGAGAACTTTAGAAAAAAGAGGTATCCCATTGACATACATTAACCTTATAACTTATAAGAGACATGTATGATGGTGCAAAAACATGTGTGAGAACTCATGAAGGAATGACAAATTTCTTTGAAGTTAATATTGGGTTACATCAAGGATCAACTTTAAGTCCATACTTATTTATAATGGTGATTGATGAGTTAACAAAACATATTCAAGATGAAGTACCTTAGTGTATGTTATTTGCATGACATTGTATTAGTGGAGGAGTCTAAGGAAAAAGTTAATAGAAAATTGGAACTATGGAGAGAAACATTAGAAAGCAAAGGCCTCCGACTTAGTAGAACAAAGACAGAATATATGGAATGTAAGTTTGATCATTTGGTTACCTCCGAGGACATAGAAATTAAAATTGACACACATTGTATCCCCCAAAAGGAAAG
Organism: Brasenia schreberi; assembly: GCA_036023115.1. Taxonomy (NCBI): domain Eukaryota; kingdom Viridiplantae; phylum Streptophyta; class Magnoliopsida; order Nymphaeales; family Cabombaceae; genus Brasenia; species Brasenia schreberi. Next base: position 2,933,990 of record JAYKKT010000090.1, on the reverse strand, counting down.
TTTTAAATACTTAGGGTCAATTTTTTAGAGTGATGGAATAATTGATGGAGATGTTATGCATATAATTAATGATCGTTGGTTAAAATGGAGAGGAGCATCAGGTATCCTTTGTGATAAGAAGATACCATTAAAGTTAAAAGGTAAATATTATTGGAAATCAAGTTGCATTTGAAGTTTTATATTTCTTTATAGTTTAATTCATGTTTTAGGTAATTTGGGTCTCAATGGATCAAAATCTAATCCATTGAAATAGGGTTTGTTTAGTGTCTTTAAGTAAGAGCAAATGTGTCATTTAAGTTATAAAGTCTGTATTATAAAACCCGTGTTTATTAGGGTAATCAGATGAATAAGAAAAAAGGGGCGGCAACCAACTGGTGTCGACCTCTCCTCTCATCTCATCCTATCTTTGTTTGATATAATTCAATCATAATATTTCTCAAAAAGCAACATGGTATCAGAGCGCATTATGTGAAGATTCAGCGGCGAGTAGAGGAAATCTGTCCCTGAGAAGCTGTGGAATAAGAAGTTCCAGCATCTGTGCAAATCTAATACAGAAATCAGACTATATCGTCTACCATCATACAACGTTTAAAGTGTAAATCTGATACAAAGATGAGACAACGTTATTGGGTGTAAGATGACAGATTGGATTGAAGGTTATGCTTGACAGTCTAAGTGCAGAGACATGTTGTCAAGGTACTTATGTACTAATGTGCTCAGTTGATTTGTTATCTTAAACTTAGGAAATATCTTATTGTTTTTGTGTCAAATTTATTGGTATCCCTTTGCTTCATGTTGGTCGAATGTTGTTAGCCGATGGTAGTTATTGTCTTCACAATGTGACTACTAAAGATCACGGTCCATTCAAGTGAATCAGATGGGGTTGCACCTATTTATTGGTACTTACGTGTAAGTCTAAACATAGTTGCATGTCTAAAGACATCAAGAAGATTGTGCAATACTGAATACAACTACACCTTGTTAAGTTATACATTGGCTATACAAGAAGGAATCAGATTCTGATAAGAAAAGAAAATGGACAGAAATAAAATAGTAGACGGTGGCAACAACTCTTTGGGCAAAGGAGATGTTTTTCAAATCACAAATCTGAAGCTAGATGGAAAGAACTATCTCCAATGGGCCAGATTCATTGAACTAGCTATTATGGCAAGGGGGCGATGGGATTACCTCACTGGCGATATTCCCCAACCACCTACAATAGATCCTCTTTATTCTCGATGGCATAGGGAAAATGCACTTGTCACTGTTTGGCTAATACAATCTATGATACCTTTGATTGGCAGTACATTCATGTTTTTATATTCAGCAAAAGATATTTGGCTAGCAGTTCAAGATGACTATGCTCAGAAGAAAAATATAGCAAAAAAATATGATATTATTGAGAAGATTAGGAAGTGTAGACAAGGAGGAAGATCAGTAAGTGAACATTATGCAGAACTAAGAGGCTTATGGAAAGAATTATAGGTTTATTCCAAGACGAAATGCCAAAATTGCATGCAAAAACGCAATAAAGAATTTGAGGAAAGAAAGGTATTTGATCTTCTTTGGGGGATTTCTTTTCAATATGAGACAATCAAAAATAATATTCTCAGCAGAGAAGAGCTTCCTTCATTGAGCACAATGTACACTCTCTTACTTCGAGAAGAAGATAGAAAATATATGGAGAAGGAAACCAAGATTAACTAAGAGACCACTGCATTTGTTGATAGGAATCCCTCAAACTCCTCATTCTCCCGTGTAAGAGGAGGATATGGCGTGGCAGAGGTCGGACCTCACTTACATCTGAAGAAAATGATAAATTGTCTTGTTCTCACTGTGAAAAATCAAGACATACAAAAGAGACGTGTTGGGAATTAATTGGTAAACCTACTTACTATCAGAATAAGTCTAACAAAGCACATTTCAGTAGTGACACAGGTGACAAACAAAATGCAGAAAACAATGCTACTTCTTTCTTTGACATGAAGAAAGAGATTGAGATGCTCAAGGCCGTCTAAGTGATTCACAAACTCCTTCTACCTCCTCGAGTGTTGCTCCTCAAGATACAATGACATACCCATTCTCTTTTATTGTTAAGGGTAATGCATGCATTTCTCATTTCAGAGCATGGGTTATTGATTTAGGTGTCACAAATCATATGGTCAGTAGTTGAGATTTCTTTAATGACTATGAGTTGACTCAAGACAAAATTAATATTAGATTAGCCAATAGATCTCATACGCCAATAGTTGGAAAAGGAAGTATCACTACACCATTTGGAGTATTAAATAATGTCTTACATGTTTCAAATATTTCCATAAATTTATTATATGTTTTTGTCATGGCATAAGATTTAAACTGTCGTTTAATTTTTTATTCTACTGGATGCTACTTTCATGAACTGAGGACGGAGAAGATCTTTGGTCAGAGTAGTATGCGGAAAGGTCTCTATTTCTATAATAAAGTAAAAAAAGCAGCAACGCAGTGAACAATAATTACAGAAAAACAGAAGGGAGAGCTATCTTTATGACACCATATATTAGGACATTTACCATTATAAAAAATAAGGATGTTAATGCCTGAATTTACTTATTGTAATGATTTAAATGTGAACTGTGAAACCTGTCAGGAGGCAAAAATCATCGTGTTTCATTTCCTTTGAATGAAGAAAAATCCACAAAACCTTTTGAGATTGTTCACTCTGATGTTTGGGGGCCTTGCTCTACTACTTCACTACATGGTTATAAGTACTTTATTTCTTTCATTGATGATTGTACTAGGTTTATCATGATATATCTTATGAGAACCAAGGAGGAAGTGAAAGATATTCTTTCCATTTACTATCGATTTACACAAACTCAATTTCAGCACCAGGTTAAGATTATTCGCAGTGATAATAGAGGTGAATATATGTCTCATTCGCTCCACTCACATTTCTTAGATCATGGTATTTTGCATCAAACCTCATGTTCACGTTCTGCACAACAAAATGGTATTTCCGAGAGGAAAAATAGACATATCCTAGAGGTGGTCAGAACTCTTTTACTTAGGTACAAAGTTCCAAAAGTTTATTGGGGCAAAGCAGTCTTAACAGTTGTGTATCTCATCAACCGTATGCCAAGCAGAGTTTTAAAGGGTGATACTCCATTTCACTCCTTATGTCCTTCAAAAAGACAATTTCATTTACTGCCAAAAGTGTTTGCGTGTACTTGCTTTGTTCATATATATTTTGGTATGAGAGATAAATTAGATGCTCGGGTTGTGAAATGTATTTTCTTGGGATATTCTACTACTAAGAAGGGGTATAAATGCTACAACCCTATAAAAGGAAAATCACATGCTACTATGGATATTACTTTTCATAAAGATACACCATTTTATAGCAAACAAGAAGGTCAATCATCATATATCTATTCACCTTATGTGATACCACTTCCACGAAAATCAACCGGTGAATGAAAAGGAGGAAGAGGAGATGCACCCTCAACAAGGAAAACAGTGGCAAGTTTATAATAGGGGTGAAAGAAAGACCTTCCTTCCGCATAAGTCTACTACTCTGAATAAAGATCTTCACCCTGAATCTGATTCGACTCCTTCTTAGGTAATTTCTCAAGATTAAATTTTTGATACTGATGATCTCCCAATTACTCTTAGAAAAGAAAAACGTGAAACTGCAAAGTATTCCTTACAAAAATTGGTCTCATATGCTAATTATCCAAAAGAGAATAAGATGTTTGTGATGAATGCAGATAATATTTATATTCTAAAAACATTTTCTGAAGCAGAACAATATGTAGAATGGAGGACAGCGATAAAAGAAGAAATTGCAGCACTAGAAAGAAATAACACTTGGGAGCTTGTTAATTTATCGAGAGAGAGGAAAATAGTGAGATGCAAATGGGTGTATTCAGTAAAGTACAAAGCAAACAGAAATATAGAAAGATATAAAGCAAGATTAGTAGACAAGGGTTACAGTCAATCATATGGTATTGACTATACAAAAACTTTTGCACCAGTGGCAAAAATGAATACTATCAGAATTATCTTAAGTGTGCCCGTCAACAAAGAATGAAACTTATGGCAGTTGAATGTGAAAAACGCCTTCCTTGAGGGTGACCTTATTGAAAGATATCTACATGGACCTACTGCTAGGGTATGAACATGGACAAATGCAAAATAAAGCATGCAAACTAAAAAAATCAATTTATAGTTTAAAACAATTTCCTCGAACATGGTTTGATAAATTCAGTGATGGCGTTATGAGTTTGGGATTTAAACGATGTTAGTGATCATACACTATTTATTACCAAAGGGGAGAAAACTATTTTACTACTGATGTATGTAGATGACATTATCAATACAGGGGACGATACAAAAGGCATAGCTATTCTGAAAAAACAACTAAGTGCACTGTTTGACTTAAAGGACTTGCAAATTACACTATTTCTTGGGCATTGAAATAATTCATAGTAAAGACTGTCTATTATTGAGTAAGATGAAATAAATTCTAGACTTATTAAAAGAGACTAGAATGGAGGATCGTAGAATATGTTCTACTCCAATTGAAATTGCAAAAGAAGAGAATGATGATTCAAATGATCCATATGAAGATGTTGGTAGATATCAGTGATTGATGAGAAAACTAATATATATTATTATTAAAAGACCATATATGAGTTTTGCAGTTGGATATGTTAGTAGATGGACGCATTCCCCATCTAAACATCATATGAGTATGGTGTTTAATATTATTAGATATTTGAAATCTTCTATTACCTATGGTTTACTATATACTCCACATTCATCACTTTGATATAAAAATTTATTTAGATGTTGATTGGGCAAGTTCCAAAGCTGATAGAAAGCAGTGTTGTCTGACGCGTATCGTATCGTGTATCGCTGGGCTCCACGATACGGGCGTATCGTATCGTATCGTACTTTAATATTAAAATAATGCAAAAAATAATTAAAAATTAATTAAAAAATCAAAAAAAATCAAGAAAAATCTGATAATTGCTTTAAATTCATATAATGTAAGTTTAGTACAGATTGAGCATTCAGCATTGAACAATTGCATCCAAATTTACATATTTTGAATCCAAAAAATAAAATACAGACATAGTTTACACTTTACAGTATACTACAGTTACATATAATGTTACATTTTACAAATTATAATCAGGATCATCAACTAAATAATCTTCATCTTCTCCTTGTTGCAGATCCTCATCATCATCAGCCACGCCCACACCTTCTTCTTCAAAATCAAATTCTTCATATCTCCATAATGTTGTTGCGCTTCTTCCAAATTAATCCAGGCAACGTCTTCTTCTGTTAGGAGGGCATTTTCTTCAGTGTCTTCCATAACCCAATCTTCTAATATATCAAAATTATCCAAACTTATTGGATCAAAATGACTTTCTTCTCTATTTACTTTTTTTAATTGCCTACGACACAAACAAAGATAAACAATTAGTAAGTAATATTAACAATTGAAAACTGAAGTTAAATAATATCGAATTGAAAATTTGAAAGTAATACAACATTACCTTTCACGAAGACGCATGTTACAACGAATATAAACCAAATCATTAAGCCTTTTGTGTTCCAACCTGTTGCGCTTTTTTGTATGGATGTGTTCAAAAACACTCTAATTTCTTTCACAACCTGTTGCACTACAGGTTTGGCTTAAGACTCTAACTGCAAAATCTCTAAGGTTTGGACAATCACTTCCAAACCTGTTCCACCAAACATCTGCAAAAAAAATATAAACATTAGAGACATAATAATCCACAGTAATGTAAGATGCAACTTAAATATGAAAATAAACAATGTACCTGGACGCATCGTAGAGCGGTTGCGAATTGCAACAGGCAAACCCATCAAGTGAAGAGCATTATCATATATCTCCATCTCTCGATGTATTGCATCTACTATGCTCTCATCAGGGACTAATCTGTCGATGCATTCAATGATTCCTCAATTAACCTCACCGTCCCTTTTGAAGGTTGCTGAGTACCTCAATGATGGGTTTAGATAGTAGGCTGCTGCATGAATAGGCTGATGCAATTGTTTATTCCATCTACTATCAATTATTTTTCACACGGGCACATAATCTCTCTTTTTTCCATTAAAGTTATTTCTGATCGCTTCTTTTGCACTGTCTATGGCTTCATAAAGGTAGCCCATAGATGGTTTCTCCTCGCTGTCAGCCAATCTCAAAACTTTCACTAAAGGACAAGAAATTTTTAATAATCTGATGCATGCATTCCAAAATGAACTTCTAAAAACCGTTTCTGCAATCTCATTTAACTTTCTGTTCCTTCTGTTTTGTGGCAACTCTGCAAATTGTTGCCACTCATCTGAGGAGAACATTCTCTTTAAAGCTTGCTTCTGTCTTACAATACTTTGTACAGATAAGAAGTTTGTTGCGAACCGAGTTGCAGCTGTGCGAAGAAGCTCTGCACCTTCTGTGTATCTCCTCATCATACACAAAACAAATGCATGGTTGTAAATGAATTTTGTAATATCTTGGCAACACTCAGTTGCTGCCTTTATTTCATCCATCTCACCAATGTCCTCGAGGATGAGATCTAAACAATGGGCTGCACATGGTGTCCAGTAGAAAGTCCCATAAATATCAGCTAACTCCTTTCCAGCTGCTTTGTAGTTAGCTGCATTATCTGTAATCAATTGGACTATATTTTCTAGCCCAACCTCTTGTATAACCTTATCAAATTCCTCTCGTAGGATCTCTGCAGTGTGCCTCTCCTCTGACATATCTAGAGATCTCAAAAACATGAGTCCTTTAGGACAATATACAAGAAAGTTTAGCAATGTCCTTCCTCGCCTATCGGTCCATCCATCTGCCATGATAGTGCATCCTGTTTCCTTCCACGATTGTCTCAAAGTCGAACAGTATTGCTGCACTTCAATCACGGTCTGATCTAATATCTTTCCTCTCAACTTCTGATAAGAGGGCATCCTGTATCCTGGACCAATGTTAGCAATTGCATCTGCCATTGCTTGAAAATGAAAAATGTTTGTTGCATTAAATGGAATGCATGCATCATAAAACCATCTGCCCACTGCAAGGTCTGCTTGATCGTGCAGTTGTTCTGAAGCCATAGCATCACGAATTCCTGGCTGAGCACCAGGTGTAGTGGAAGGAGGAAAGAACGAATGTATGCTAGAAGAAGCTCTTCTTCTACTCCTTCCTGAACTTCCTCTTCTGCCACCTCCAAAGTCTTCAGCTGCAGCCCTCTTTCCTCTGCTAGGTGCTCACGAACTGCTACTACCAATATCTGTTCTAACATCTGAAGGCAAACTATCAGTGAATCCAACTCCATTGGCAGTAGCATCATCAGCTTCTTCACACATCTGAAAATCATCCTTTTGTTGTCTCCTTTCCAGTATGCTCTCAATCATCTGCAAGCATTGCCATTTAATACCTTCTGGCACACTTCTAACTCTGCCTGTGCATGGAGCAACTTCTTTTCTGGTTCTTCTTTTCTGGTTCCTGCTAGGTGGTGTTTCAACCTTGAAATTTCACCACTAACCACCTTTTCATAAAATAAACATCTGATTTTTAACCTTGAACCCTCAACTGGTATACCCCACTGCCATGCCAGATCATCAGACTTTGTATGAGAGTCTCTACCACCCCTTCCTGCCATCTCAATGGAGTACTTTAATTCAAACAAAAACCTGAAAATAAAAGCACTTCGTAAATCCCCCAATCTTCAAATAACACTCAAATCGAGTGTCTCCCACTTCATGAATGCAATAAAAATCGTATACACACACTTAATAACTTCATATTTTGTCATTCAAAAAAAAAACCGAAATAACACAAAAAACAATAAATATAAAAGAAAAAAGGGAAAAAACATTAAAAATATACTTAAATCCGAGTTTGGAGGCTTGGACGGACACCGTAGGGCACGATTTTAGAGCTTTGAACACCAAGGAGGCGAAAACCGACTCTTAGGAAGCTTGAAGAACCCAAAAGGAGAGAGGATTTCTCTCGAGCCGGGACCCTTTATAAGGGTCCCAGGGCGTATCGCCCGTATCGTATACGCACCGTATCGTGCGATACGGGCCGTATCGCACGATACGGTGCGATACGCCCGCATCTGCGATACGGGGCCCCGTATCGTATCGTGGTGGCCCACGATACGATACTGTGCGATACGGACAACACTGATAGAAAGTCAACATCTAGTTATATGGTGTCTCTTGGAGGTAATGTAGTATCTTGGAAAAGTAAGAGACAATTTGTGGTTGTCAGGTCAAGTGTAGAGACTAAATATCGTGTTATTGCTCTCAACATGTGTGAAGGCTTATGGATCATATCACTTCTTGATGAAATAGGTCTAGAAAGGAATACTTTAATCAAGTTTTTCACTGACAGTAAAGCAACTCTTCAAATGGCATCAAATCAAGTTTTTCATGAGAGGACCAACACATTGAAATAGATTGTCACTTTATTAGAGAAAAAGTCTCCAAAGGAATTTTCAATCTCCATTATGTATTTTCTGGAGTTGAATTGGCATATATTCTTGTGAAACCTATGTCAGTTAATGGGTTAAAGAGGACTCTTGTCAAGTTGGGTGTTTCCAGCCTTCAAGACCCAACTTGAAGGGGCGTGTTGGAAATCAAGTTGCATTTGAAGTTTTATATTTCTATATAGTTTAATTCATGTTTTAGGTAATTTGGGTCTCAATGGATCAAAATTTGATGCATTGAAATAGGGTATGTTTAGTGTCTTTAAGTAAGGGCAAATGTGTCATTTAAGTTATAAAGTCTGTACTATAAAACCCTAAACGTGTTTATTAGGGTAATCAGATGAATAAGAAAAAGGGGGCAGCAACCAACTGGTGTCGACCTCTCCTCTCATCTCATCCTATCTCTGTTTGATATAATTCAATCGTAATATTTCTCAAAAAGCAACAAATATTATAGAGTAGCAATTAGGCCTACCATGTTTTATGGTTCTGAGTGTTGGGCAGTTAATCATCATGTATAAAAGATGTCAGTGACAGAAATGAAGATGTTGAGATGGATGAGTGGTCATATGAGAAAAGACCGTATACGTAATGAGGTTATTAGAAACAAATTAGGAGTGACAACAATAGAGGATAAAATGAGAGAATATCGTTTAAGATGGTTTGGACAAATAGAAAGAAGATCAAAAGAACCAATAAGAAGGTATGAAAAACTAAATTTAGAAAGTATTAAAAGAGCTAGAGGACGACCACAAAAGTGTTGGAAATAAACAATAAAGAATGATCTAGCTTATTGTGAATTAACTGCTAACATGGCACACGATAGAGATCTGTGGAAACAAAGAATCCATGTAGCCGACCCCGTCTAGTATGGGAAAAGGCTTAGTTGTTGTTGTTGTAATCATGATCAACTAAATAATTTTCATATTCTCCTCCTTGTTCAAGATCATCACCACCATCAGCTTCAAAATCAAAATCATCTCCTTGATGTTCTTGCACTCCTTCCAAACCTCAACCCTCTTCTCCCTTTTTGTATGTTGATAACTACTACTACCAACGTTTGTCCTAGCAATAAAAGGGATGCTATCACCAAGTCCAACATCATCATCTTATTCTCCAAACATTCTATATCATCCTTTTGTTGTCTCTTCTCAACAATATTCTCAATCATACGTAGACATTGTCATTTAATGGCTTATGACACTTTTCTAACTTTGTCCATGCAAGGAGCAATCTCTTTCCTAGTCATTGCTGCATGATATTTCAAACGAGAAATTTCATCACTAATCACCTTCTCACATAAAAACACATGATTTTCAATCTGTTTCTCTCAATTGTTTTACCCCACTGTCATGATGGATCATCATACCGATATTGAGAATTTAGGAGTCCTAACACCCCTTCCTGTCACGTCAATTTAACACTTTAATCTTAATAAACCTAAAAATAAAAGCATTTTATAAATCCCCAATCTTCACTTTATAAACAACCAAAACACCCAAATAGATTTTCTCCCACTTCACAAATACAACGAAAGGATATTCACACACACTTCATAAGTTCATATATTATCATTTAAAAAAAGAAAAAAATAAATAACACAAAAAAACATCAAATACAAAGAGAAAAAATGAAAATAACTATACCACACGGCACAATCACCATAATGTTGACTTTGACACTAACAAAGTGATGGTGGCATTGGAGACCTTTTAAAACAGTTGGAGATGTTTCACACTAGCAGGAAGTCATCTTGGAGGAGCTTAAAGACCCAAAACGGAAGCAAGAAACCCCATAGAAATGTGGGTTTTTGTTCGGCAATGAACCTTTATTATGTATTGCAGTGTATCGTACGATATAGTGTGATAAGGATACCAGTGTAACAGACAGTTAACATTTGACTCTAATAGAGCGTTAGTGGGGACATAGGGATGATATACTAAATTTAGTGATGCACCATCATTAAAAGCATAAAATATATAATTATACATGAAGAAATATTAAAGAATAATTGTTTAACATGTTTCATAAATATAAACCATGTATAGGTAATAAAAAAGTTAAATCTTTTATAAGAACAAAATAAAATTTCTTTGAAAGCACTACACTAGCATAAAATGTATATATATCGGAATGATATCTAGTAGATTATAGGAACTAAGTGTTGAAAATGGAAGGGAAATGAATAGAACCTTCAAGCAGAAAAAACTGACTTGAAAAGATGAAGGAAATTGTATGAGATTTGAGGAGGGGCATGTCTTCCAATGGAGGTTGCCACCCCTCTTTCTCTCTCTATTAATTTGAATCCTAAACCCTAATAAAAGACGTTTAGTAGTGGTTTGTTCAATATAAAATAACTAAAATGCCCTTAGTAATAAGGACTATTACAATAATACATAAAATATTAAATAATAAAAAACACTAAACATCAGATTCTTCAACACCTCCTCAAGTTGGAAATGAGATACTTCAAACTCCAAACTTGCAAAACCAGCTAGATAAAAGCAATAACATATAAACTGCTTAATCATCTCATGATTATACTATTATTTTCACTGTGAACAAAAACGAGTTACTTCTAGCTAGTGGCCCTGCTCCACCATACATGCAGTCACAGACTCTCTATGGTTACTGGTTTCTTTTCTTTATGTTGTGATTGGGCATCAACACTACTACCCTCTTATGGCAACACTATCATAGAAACTTGATAGAAGATGGACTTGGGATAAGCATATTGTTCTTGATGCAGCCACCCCTCTCTCACTTTCTTCTTCAGCCTTTTTTGTTGCATACCACCTTTTTTTAGCTTTCTTGGTTGTCCACTTTTCAACAACCTTCTTAGTTGCAACAATTTTTTGAGTAACCTTCGTAACTATAAAACTTTTTTAGCAACTTTTATGGTTGTAATACTCTTTTACTCAACCTACATGGTTGTTCACTAACAACAACCTCACGCACTGCAAAATCACTTCAACAGTCCTCCTTACTGCAAATTTTAGCAACCTTATGACTGCAATAATCTTTCACTCACCCTTCATGACTGCAAACTTCCAACAACCTACTACAACCCTCATAGTTCAACAACCACTACTTCAGCAACCATTCTCTTTGCACCGTTTGTAGGGCTTCAACGATCCTTCCATGGGATCTGTCTTCCCAGTTCATTGACAGTTCTTTCTTGTATGCTTCATAATTGAGAACCTTTCGGCCCACATTACCGTAGATCTCTTTGATGACAACCTCAAAGAACATATTTATTCAGGTGTAGCACAAATGCATTTACCGTGCTAGGGAAATAATGCATTTTTTTTTCAACAGCTTTGCACGCCTAAGAGCATCCAATGCTTCAGCTTGTTTTCCAGCCCGTTTTAATTTGAGAGCATATACCTTTTCTGCTTTAATATGCTCTTCCTGCTCGGTTCGCTCTTGGCTGGGATTTTTACTGGGCCCAACTATTGAACCAGTTGGCTTCCTTCTTGTGGCCTTACCTTTTTCTTCTTGGCCTTGTTGAGCTATTCCCTGAAGTTCTAATCCCTGTACGCCAATTGCTTGAAGAGCAGACAGAAGCTGAGGATCAAGAAGATCCTCCACAGACACATTGTCCGCTGCTTCTGTATCAGCTTGGGAATGTCTTTCATTACTGCTTGATTGTTCCAACTAACTCTCGAGAGACTTTGCCAATTCCAACTCTTTTCAGACTCCTCCACTCACCTTCTCTTTTCAGTTGCAAAGCTCGGCGCTTATGAGCTAGGGCCTCTGCTGCAACTTGAACCGGTCACAGCTGGAAACTGGTTTGCCAGCTTGTTCTTGATTTCCCTTTCTAAGGGATGTTAAACCATCACCAGAAACAGAAATGCTTGGCATAGCAACAGTTTGATTGCTAGAGATCATCCGAGACTCTTCAATCCTGTCATGCTCAGACACAGAGGAAGAATTATTAACTAAATCATATTCTCCGCCTGCTTCTAGAGCTTTCTACAAGATTTTGCTGCGACATAGTTCTTCTCTGGATTCCACAAGCTTTCCCTCTCTCTTCAATGCTATGGCTTCTCTTTTGTGAGCCAGAACCTGTTCAGTTCCAACTCCATCTGTTTTCTTCTGGGAAGATGTATTTCTAACATAAGGTTCTACTTCCTCAGTTCTAGCATAGGAAACTCTTTGAAAGGTACCAGATGATTGTTCACACTTACTAGCAACAGCAACAGGAAATGAGTCTGAGAAATTCTGAGTCATTTGACGTGCTTTTTCCTGTGGAGGGTTGATAGCTGCAACAGCTTCAGTCATTTGCACAACATGCAAAGATGGGGTTCCACCTTCAGAACTAGAAAGCTCGTAATTTCCACTACTTTTGGGTGGCGTGAAAGCTAAATAACTTCCTCTCCGTTCCTCTCCTGTTAATTACTCTGGTAGATAAGTCAGCTGCCTTCCTTGAGACACATCACAAACTGGCAGTACCTGACTGTTGCCATCTTATCTGCTCCTAAAGCAAATGAATCATTAAATGTATTGGTCGATCAAGTCATATCTGCTCTTGTAGCTTGCGCCATTTGCTTCTCCATGTTTTCCAGCATCCAAATGGTGCTTATTTACATCAGAGGACCCTAATTTGATCTGTTGCAGATGTCTCATATCTCCATCTTCTGAAATATGTTTTGCATAGACAATACCTTGGTTTGAGGCATCAATCTTTTCAAGTTCCTCTTCCAAGAGTTTAGCTTTCTCTAACTCTTCCTCTGCCTCCTCTGATTTTCCTTGTCGTCTTAATGCAAGAGCTGTCTTCTTGATCCCCAACAATTCCTTCTGGATTTCTTCTCTACTTCTCTGTACCATAGCATCCATACCTGTGGCAGAGAACCTATTAATTTCTTCTTGAGCGTTTCCAGCTCCTTGTGCTACTTTACTTGGCCCAGAAGCAGCCTGTTTCAGGTTTATGGACTATGGACCTATGAGACCAGCTTTTGTGTCAATCATTGAGGAATCAATCTCTTGAATTTGAGTCTCCAATACCTTAGATTTTTTTTCAGCTCCTCTTTGGCATCTCGTCAAATATGTGTGGTGCTACATCTATCCTTCCCGCCTTCGCGTACCCTTCGATCATCGCAGAACAAGAGACGACGTTCTTCTCAGGCATCTCATCGAACAATTTCCGTGCTTCCAGTAGGGTTATGCTCTTCACATAAGCGGTAATCATGGAGGTCCATGAGAAGACATCCCGATCAAGCATTTCATCAAACACTTTACGCGCGTCGTCCACCTTCCCTTGCCTATGAAGGGTGGTGATCTTCGCATTGTAATCGAACACAATCCTGTTCCCTATCATTTTGTCTTTTTTCCAGCGTGCGTCTGATTCAACTCGCGGTGTGATATTCTCTTTCTCATCCGATGCATCAAGTTTTTCCTCTTCATCTTTAAGCTCAAAAAATGTGTATGATCTCTTCTTCCTCTTCACTTTCAGAGGGCGCTCGGTGGCAGCCAATGAAAGCCTCACCTTTTTTTGTTTTTCGCATCCTTACGAGCCAACAAGTTTTCCGTGACATGGAGAATGGAGTTCACTTTCATTCCCCTCATCTTGTAAATCGATTTTGTTTATGCAAAACCAACCAGCTGGTGATGGTGATCCATCGAACTCCATCCAAGAGATCGTCTTCTTGACCGAGTTAGATTATGACGTGCCCTTCTCTTCCTTGGTTGAGAAGCGGGAGGCTTCAACCATCAATCACTTAATTGTCCTTTTCCTCATTCTCCTTTCCATTTCTGATCTCCTTTGGTTCTCGATCTTCCTCGTGTCCCATATTGTTGACATGTGTGTGTGCGCTCTTCCGTGGCTCTAATACCATGTTGAAAACAAAAGGAAAATGCAGCGAACCTTCAAGCACGAAAAACAGATGGGAAAAGAGAAGGAAATTGTGTGAGATTTGAGAAGGAGCAGGTCCTCCAATGGAGGTTGTCCCCTCTCTTTATCTCTCTATTAATTTGAATCTTTAACCCTAATATAAGACGTTCAGTCCTTATATAGTGGACTATTCAACATAAAATGATTAAAATATCCTTAGTAATAAGGACATTACAATAATACTTAAAACATTAAAATACTAAAACAATACTAAACAACAGATTCTTCAACATTAAGTAATAGGGAAAAGGAGTGCTATCATAAACTAGAATTTGGAGTAAAAAAGAAGATTGTTTGAACCATATAATCATATAAGAATTGCACAACTGCACATAGTATAGGACATAACCATGATATAAGTTGTATAACTACAATATTCATCACAATCAATATCCACTATAAAATCAAGTATGTGTTTCATATGTTAAGAAATAAAAATACACATCATATACCATGGTTAACTTTATGCAATATGATATAAAAATGTATATATTATTGTTTGTCCATAGGAATTGAAAATATTTTTTGTTATTTGTAATAAATGAACGTAATAATGATGATCGTTACTCATAAAATGAACTTAGTAGGCATATAGTTGACTTAGTGGCCGATATAGCGGCCACATAAACTTTGTGGTCTTAATGAAGGCTGATATATCAGCCTGGGAACCGTTAAAATTCTGTAGCTCACTATTGATCACGTATTATGTTACCCTTATCTTTTATGTGGGTTAAAACATTCTAATCTTCTCTTAAAGTCTAAGCGACTGGACCACTAATATTTCCATGTAATGCCTTAGTGTCATTGTCGTTTCCCTAAAGGGTCAAGTGTGTTCTACATTGAGGCAGACCAGATTTGCAAATCTTTATCTATTATTTTATTCCTATTTTCTTGTTGTACATTGTTTTCTTTTATTTCCATCGATTCAGGTGCGCGTTTAGGCTCATAAATTTAGGTAGACCAGATTTGTACATTTTTTCTTTTATTGGACCATTAAACATTCTAATCTTCTCTTTTATTCTTATTTTCTCTTAATTTCACCTTTAGGTTCATAAATCGAGTTGGCATTGATTTTACTGATGCACAAACTATGCAACCGGTTCAGGTACTCGTCCTTGCCCATGAATTTTAGTCAAGTCACTGTTATAACTCTGTTTGCAATTTATTTTATTTGTGAAGGAGTGGGAGCTGGCAGAAAATGTGCAGGGAGTGCTGGAATACCAGACTAGGTAATGCGAGGTCCTGCATATTTGACTTCAGCTAGCTATGCTTGCTTATGTTCTTTCCTGTAGTGACATTATAATTGCGTAATAGGTGGTGCTCTCTTTCTGAAATTTCATATTCCTGTTTTGGTTCCAAACCATGTATGACAATGGTTTTTATCAAGATACTTATATTGTGCATGACAAGCAATAGCTTACGCTTCTAGGGGGTCGACTCACAAGTTTCAAGGTCATAACTTTGTTACCCGAGTCATGCATTTAGCTTTGGCCTTCCCACTCTATCTCCACACTTGCAACCCCCACAACAAAAATGAAAAGGATAGAAAGTATCATAGCATCAATGCATGTCAATACATTTCCGTATATATCTCCTTCTCCTGACGAGAATGTTGATTTCAATCATTATTATGCTTAGAGAATTGATGCTAGTAGAATTGTGTATGATGATTGCTACTCATTCATAATAATAATGATAATAATACTTGCTCAGGTATTCTAGATTCCAAAGTGTGGGAAATCTTACTTTGCATTTTCCTGAAAACTTTGGAGGTGAAACAACACAAATATGCTTCATTGGTTTGCGAGGTGAAGCCACCCAGGTACTGTTGGTTGAACATTCTCAGTACATAGTTTCTTTTATGATTTTCTTGCTTGGCTTACAGACATTATCACATGCAGTTGAAAAGAGATGCTGTTGCAAAAGTTGTTTATGAATTGATGCCTAATCCATCCGATCACAAGTACTCTCTCTTGCTCCCTCTCTCTCTCTCTCTCACACACACACACACACACAAATACACCAAAGATGTAAACACATGCACGCACCAATACGTGTACACTTGCACACAACCCAGTAGTGGGAGGAAGATGCCTCCACCATTCAGTTAGTCATGATTTTTTACTGAGAGAATTCATGAGTGGATAATTTCTGATGTCTGGCATCTTATTCTTTTTTATCCTCAAACCTTTCATGTCTTCTGGAAATTGCTTATTCATTTCAGTGGAATATTTTACATTAACCCCACCAAATTTATCTTGCGAGCTATTTCATTTCTTTCTTGTTGATTAGGCAGAGAGCCATCCAAATCATGTAGATGAGCCTGTTCTTTCAGAAGGGGATAATGATTATCTTAATCTGTCTATTCTATCTCCGCTTGACTTATTTCTGAGGAAGCCCTTTGTTCAGCGTAATCATGTATCACGTGCATGAAAAGTTTTGCAAGTTTCTTTTCAATTTACTTTAAGGTAAATTCATTACTTAATCATCTTGGTTTTGGATTTTTCTTAAAATAATTCATAGATAACATGGATTTGCTCCATGGTTGTTGTGTCTTCTCTGTGAACGACTTGGGTACCTCATGTCTTACTATGTGAGGACCGTGCACAGTTTGCTTGTTTTTACGCTGATATGGTTTAATATAGTTCCAAAGTACCAGTAATGAATCAGTCACTATTTTGTGGTGGTTGATGACTCATTCATCTATTTTATTGCAGAGTGAAAAATGAAGCAGGGGGTGGTGTTTCACAAGTTTAGGAATCAAGCAGAATGAGGTAAAAAAAATTAAGCTATAGGCGTGTATCCATCCTAATAGAGAAGCTTCCAAAGTAAACACCATGTGCGGACATGCCATGTAATTATGCTTGCATGCACACATGCGCACATGCTCACTCACATACACAAACATGGAAACACAAACTACTGGTGAGCTGGTGAGAAAACTTAGCTGTCAAGATGGATATCTAAAGAAATATAAATGTTATCATGGACGAGATTCTTAGGAATGAATGTTGGATATCAAATTTTATTAACCTAGCATATTCACCGTAGACCGTGGTCAAACAGTCTGAAAAACCAACTCCTATATACGAGGTGCTGAAACAGTGCTTCCCAAAGTGCTCCGCTTGCTGCCCAGGCTGGTTATCTGAATGCAAGATCCTTAATAGAATAACAAGAAAATCTTTGGTATCCAAGATGTGTTTCCTTTATTATGTGCTCATCCATAGGTGGTAGACAAAATGGAGCAGTGTCTTAAACCAAAAAAGAAGAGCGTACCATGTCTGAGCTTGGAAACAGAAACCTTGTTTTCTTATTGACAGTTAGTATGGTCAAGATCCTGAGCCAACTATCCTTGCTCCAACAAGTTGGCCTAGATCCCCTTTTACA
Organism: Brasenia schreberi; assembly: GCA_036023115.1. NCBI lineage: Eukaryota > Viridiplantae > Streptophyta > Magnoliopsida > Nymphaeales > Cabombaceae > Brasenia > Brasenia schreberi. The sequence continues at coordinate 2,916,203 of JAYKKT010000090.1, read as the reverse complement.
TTCCGATGTTCCTTCAGGATGGCTACATGGAAGCACCAAGAAAGCAAAGCAAGGATGGGCTTTCTTTATTCTCACGACGAATACCAATTGCCAAGTTGTTTGAGTTGAGCTTGGAGGTGAAAGCCCTTATTTTTAATTGTTGGAAAGAGCCAAGTTCTTGAGCTGAGTATCTTGGATTAGAAATAGATGATAGGATCCTATTCTTGACAGTTTTGTGCCCCTACTAGGCGATGAGGGGATGAAAGAAAAGGGAGTTGAGGCATGGTCTTTCTCTTGCTTCTAGACCTAGCAATCATTTCAAAGGGAGTCACTCCATAGTGGGCTAGAATGGCAATGCAAGGTTATAAATATCGTATCATATAGGGCATCGATATAATATAAATGTGTCCTATTGTATTGATTTATTTTTATTTGATGAAAATTTAGAAGTCCACCTTTTGAACTTTTTCAATAAACAATAGTTCTAAATAGTTTTATTTAACTATATCTAGAGCATGCTTAGTGATTAGGCCTGCTGCTTTATGAATATAACATTTGGTTATGAGTACTGCTGTTGTAGATTAAGCCTAACAAGCCCAACTGCAAACCTAGGTTATCTATGAACAGGTACCTATGCCCTCTACTGTTGCTTCAGAACGCCCCAACATTGCCCATTTGGTGCAGTTTTTTGAATGTTCATTCATATGTCGCATCATCAAAGTTGCATTTACATATATAAACTGCCTGTTATTTTTTCAGTGATGAAAAACCAATCATGTTTTCGATGCATAAGAAAAGTGTGGACTCCAGAAACATTCCCTATTTCTCTAAGACAAACAACACGCACATGCAGACACAGAACAGCAGGCACATACACAAGCGTGTATTATAGTTTTGCAGGGTTGCTGCTTGTGTTGGATGACACAATTTCTCTTGCTAATCCTCGTACACATGCACAAACACACGCATACAGAGGCATAAGCATAAGCTTTTTTACTTAATTCGAGCATCTAGGCTTGTTTGTTTTTATTTCATGAAATGCACGCAGGACGTACTTTCAATGAAAAACCTGACAACTTGAGCATATATTTCGTTAGAAGGTGGGCTGTTCATGAACTTCATGTTTGATCTTAAGATTTCATTACGTCACTTGAGTATAAGATTGTTGATACAAGATTTGATTGCTTTTCTCGCAGGTTTCTTTCACTGGAGTTTCCAAAAGACGTTCTCACTTTAGGATTGTAATGTTGACATCTCAGCAGTGCCGTGTAACAATGTTATGAGAGTTGTTTAACCTTCCTTTTCATTTTTGGGTATGAGAATCATAGAACTCCGATCATACATAGTTGATTGTAGATACTACTGACCCTGCATGTTTTCATTACAGGCTTTTATAGTTTGATAATTCAAACAGGTTTTTCGATTAGGCCAGGATGAAGTGTCGTTCTATATCCTTTTTCATTGCTTTCCTTGATTTTTTTTTCTCTATAAACAACAAGCAACATGACTTTTTTTTATGAGAGATAGATTCTCCAGACTAATGCACCAGAAGTTAATTTTTGCTTTTTGATTATGACAACTTGGCAAAGTGAAAAAGCAATTACTATCACCAAAAGTTACTTTTTACTTGAATTTGGACCGTCTTTTCATGATTCAGAGGATATATATATAGTGAGAGAGAGCTTGCGGTGCATTTGTGCTGATCTAACTTTTTTATTCGAGTTATTCCATTATTTTGATCGAAGAGATGAAACAAAAGTACAGTCACCTTTTGAATCAAGTATAACTTTTAAAGTGTAATTTTTGTTTTTTTATGTTAATTATTCATCTTTCTTATCGAACAGTTGGAGATCATTAGGAATGATTCACTTTATATATATATATATATATATATATATATATATATATATATATATATATATATATATATATATATATAGAGAGAGAGAGAGAGAGAGAGAGAGAGGGAGGGGTGAAAGTTGTTAGACTCGCATTCATGGTAGATTCTTAGTGCATATTCAAGCTACCTTGTTCAAAGCGATGGACAGTCCTATTAAAGCAAGAACTAAAAAGTATATGTTGTATTTTATAATTTTTTGCTTTTTCAAGGAATAATTTTTATTTTTTGCTTTTTGAACATGGGAATTATAACATCAATGAAAGTGTAGGAACTCTTTCATATATATATATATATATATATATATATATATATATATATATATAGAGAGAGAGAGAGAGAGAGAGAGAGAGAGAGAGGAACATGGTGCATCCAGATGGTCGAGGCCTTGTTCGCTGAAGCCAAAACCTACCTTTGGTTACAAGGTCTTTTCTTTCAAAGAAGAAGAGGGATGAAGAACAATATTATTAGGCTTTTGAAAAATAATATACTATATCGTCTTTAATTGCCGGTTCAAAGACATAAATGGTTGAAGTAAGAAAAAGGAAAATGCAAAAAAAAGTACTATTATATCATACTTTTTACTTATTGAACTTGATTCATGAGTGCTATTTGCAATTTGTTTTTAGAACTAAGCCAATCATTTCTTTGATTAGAAGCGGATCATTTAGCGCATTTGCCTGTGCACATGTTGCCCTCACAGACTTTTGAAGCCGGCTTTGGGCACCTTGTCCACACTCAAGAACTCTTGTCTAGAAGGGAGTTGTCTTTTCAATCATTAGATTGGCTGTCGTGAAATGGATTGCAGCATCATGCCACAGAACAAGGCGCGTCCACCACCGTGCCGAGTGAGAATCACCTCGTGATCCATATGGGAGTGAACAGAAATCTGAGGTGTCAGACGCTCAGCTGGATCAATTCACGGAAATATTTAGAGTAGTTGGGTTCTTGTTCTTCTTCTTAAGTTGTATCCGATGATGTGAAGCTTCAACAAAGGAATGACATGAGGTTTCAATTCTCTCGTGTATGCATGATTCTATAGCATTTTTGTATCCCGTAAGCCAGATCGATGAGGAAACAATGCTAAGTCTTGTTGTACAGCAATTTATCACGTTGCCAGATTTTTCTAGAAATGATTCCAAAATCCACGTCTGAGATAGGTAGGCAAAGGCCCGCCACATTGCCAAATTACAAGATGTACTTGATAAAAAAGCTTCTTTCTTTTAATTTCGATTACAGTCAAGATTATTGAGGATGATTTAGCTTGTGCACATATTGCATGAGCTTTGTCTTTCCCCTTCTCTCTCGAGATATATATATATATACACAACATTTGTTTGATCGGCTTCGTATGTATTCAAACCATCTTAAACTATTTTTCCTTGTTTTGTCATTGGTTAGTGTCACTCTGAATTTATTTATAATAAACTCATTATGTATACCGACTTCGCCCATGTAAGGGATCACCCTTGCATGGCCGGTCCCAAGCCCAAATAAAGAAAGAGAGTTGTGTTAGTTTTTTGATAGTCAACATAAAACTCTATCTCATTTATCTACCATGGATTCTACAAATTATGATAGTGTTATGTGGAAACAAAGATTTCATGTAGCCGACCCCATTAGTATGGGAAAAGGCTTAGTTATTGTTGTTGTAACATGATTATGTATACCATCTTTGGTATTTTCCATTCAAAACCATATATTATAGGCGGTTGAATTGTTGCTCTATAATATTTACATGTGAATGATATCTTCTTGTCACATAACTCCATATATATATATATGGAGAGAGAGAGAGAGAACTGGTATATGCTAATATTAGTATATCCAAATAAATCTCAACCATTCACTTTGGATGGTTGAGATTTGCATCCAAAAAGATTGCTCAAATCATTGGTGGTGTGGTACTAGATGAATCAAGTACACTTGTTGTTTTTTCCTTTTTGAGTTTAGATCTCAACCATATAATAAAATAGATATGCAAACATTGGGGTATATATGTATCCATTTCTCTCGTATTAATGAGGAAGTGGTGGCCAAGAAACTGAGCAAGAAGAAAGAGAGTTTGGACCTATGATATACGCATCAATTAAATAAAACATCTGCGCATATCAGGTGTGTATATATTATTTATTAATCTTTCATATTTACATTAAAATCATCACAAATGGTCACTGAATTCCCAGCCATCTCATCATATATATTATTTATTAATCTTTCATATTTACATTAAAATCATCACAATTGGTCAACTGAATTCCCAGCCATCTCATCATACAGGATCTCCAAACAGAGAACCACTGCAATTGTTGGCCTTGTAACTTGAGCAAACCACACCCAGGTGATGAAACTTAATTGCACTGCTTTGGGCCGAAAATGAGTCTTAGATTCTAAGCTCAGGTCCTATGCTGCACAGGACCATAACCTTAGTGGCTTAACATATACAGAATACCTTTGCTATATATGTATAGAACTGCAGCCAACTTCTTGTCTTCGTTTTCCAGAGCACCAATGCCACATTTAAATTTAGCAGCTTCAGTAATTGCAGTAAACTCTTCTGTGTGCTTGTTCAGAATAACTAAGGCTTCACCACAATTGCACTCCTTACATGGTGCTTGCCATCGGTCCAAATCAGTCTACCAAATACATACTCACTGGTAGAGCCTCCCTTGTCTTTAAAGCTCACTGCGAATTTCTTCTCTTCTCCAACCTTTTCAAAACTCAAGCTCTGTGGAAACACTGTTGCCTCAATTGTGGGCGGCAACCAGATCTGAACCTTATATGTTCCCGGCATGCCAACGTTCTTTAGAGTCCTAGACACTGTCACCATTTCACTGACATTAACAACGGTGATTGAAGGGTAATTCAGATCTGAGACTTTGGGAACCAGGGAGGGGCAGTGATAAGCATGTCCAGAGAGTTTTAAAATAGTGGAGTTGTTGTAACCAAGGGCACAGAAGAAATTGAGATAATCTTTCCCGCCGATGTCATAAACCAAGCCTGGATCTGCCGCTAGGTTCGGCAGAATGTGGCCGGCCCCATAATCAAATGGTGTTGCATCTTTCACTAGTGATCCATTTTTTATTGCCCGCTTCATGTTGTCACTCTGAAATGCTTGATACAGAGAGAAAAAAAATTGGAAAGAGTAATCATCCAGTTGCCTTTCAAGACAATATATTGAGTAGTAGATATACTGTAGTATACTAGCTATAAAAAAATAGGTGCAGTACATGAATAAGCAAGGCCTTTATTGTTAAAGATGTAAAAGTTGTTGGAGCTGTGAAAATCCTCACTGAAGAGGCTGGTATAGGCAATTCAATGTCCAACTACGATCGCTCCTCAATGTACCCTTTGGGCCACGCTTCCACGATTGCAAAAACTCCACAGAAGGTTATGGAGATTATGAGGTTATAATACAATCATAGAGTAGGTGATTCGAAAAAGAAACAGTTTGTGGTAAGTCTACCAAATTCTTGTGAATTGAAGTCTTTGCACATCTTCACCAACCAACCTTAAGCCTCAAGAGAAATTGATCTGCATCAGACCATTATTTTACTCAAAGATCTTTCTATTTTTTTAAATTCATTGACTGAAATAATGATCTAATACGGACCATTTCTAGAGGTTTAGGATTGGTTGGTGAATATGCCCAAACACTCTAAAGGAATCACAAGAAACTTTCTTTTTATATAAGATCCTTGTTAAATTAGAGGATTTATGTTAATTCATGGACTTTATTTAGCATAAATGAGCTCTCAGTTTATGGATCATAGAATAGTTTGCCTTCTGTTTTATTGTTAAACTCATTCCTCACTCTTGTAGTACAATTCCTGCCTTTACATCATTTATAGTCAGAGGAAGTATACCAGTGGTCATGATTGCAGACTTGATTGCAGCAGGGCTCCAATCTGGGTGGACCTTCTTAAGCAGGGTGACAATGCCAGCAACGTGTGGGCATGCCATAGAAGTACCACTCATGAAGTTAAACTTTGGTGCACCATTGTCGGCAATCACAGTTTCTCCGCCCAAACTATAGGCTGCAAGGATGTTGACACCCGGTGCCGTCACGTCCGGCTTCAAAGATGAAAGAAAATTACTTTATCAGATCTAACTACAGAGACAGATTCACGAATGCATGCTATATGTGCATGGTTACTCAGTAACAGCGACAGTAGCTCAAACCTTGAGGATCTCTGGGGTGACTGAACTGGGCCCTTTTGATGAAAAAGAACCCATGGTTGGTGCAGGCTTTGCTTGCAGAGTAGTAGTTGGTTTTCCTATATATGCCACAGGTGACCTGCACACATGCAACATTTAGTGACAGAATGTAGGAAATTTTTAAATTTTTCAATAATCATGTGCATCTAATTAAGACTTAACACCTGATGCCTTGAAACATTTCTTTTTCTTTTAAACTCAAGTGACTTTACTGCGCTTAATCTCAAGATTGAGAATGATATAATATGATTGCATTTCTTTTTTGTTTTAGACAGGTGAGCTAGGATTTCGCAAGATGCTGATGAGTATTAAAAGAATACATAGAAGAGATTTCATAAACTATTGTCTTTCCAAATTCTGTTCTCCAAGGATTTAGCCAATTTAGCAAGATCATGAGCGAAAAAAGTTATTTTCTGGTGGCAACAAACACATTTGAGATGTTTCATAGATGACAACTTCAAGATTAGCTCATTCCTTTGTTCCCTGTTTATGCTCATTCTTTTCATCAATTGATGAACCCGTCCAACTGTATCCATTCGAGATGATCCTATACCAAGTTTATAGAATCAGCAATTTAAGTATCTTTGGAGATACTGAACACAATTATAATGCATAAGATTACAATGCAGGATTACAGTTCATAATGCTCACAGGATTGCATCATTGAATCAGCAATCACAGAGAGTAGCTATCTTAAGATTATAGTAGAATTATGAATTCTTCTTGAACTATGATTCCTGTTCTTATGTGATTATTTGAATAGCCCATAACATATCTGAATGTAGCGGAAGTTGTGCATAAATCTGAGTCGAGTGGTGATGATTCTACAAGGAAGTCCCTTTTCAGTGACACTAGTTTTGGTGCCTTGAGCAAAGTCTACTGCCACATAAACTGAGTTTTTATTGAAGCTTCAGGTATAGGACATGGCAAGTTTTGGAAATCATGGTTCAGGAGCATGATTAGATATATATATATATATATATATATGATATATATATATATATATATATATATATATATATATATATATATATATGACCAAAAGAAGACTGTCATTTTCGTAAGTTAATTCACTAATAAGGTAATAATTGATCATTCTTCATGAAGTATCTTAGCGACTTCAAAATAGATGAAGCTGAGTTGGACAAGTATGAGTGTGGAGTGTCGGAGTGCTGACACAGCTACAGCACTCTGTTAGAAAATAAATCAGAGAAGAAGTGGAGCCTAAGCAGGAATTATAAGCATGCCTTAGATAACTAAACCCAACTTTTAATCAAATTCAAAAGGTGGAATTCAATATCTAACATTAAAATTCATGAGTTAGTTTTCTGCATAATTGATCTCAAAGACATGCTTGGGGAACAAGAATGACATTGAGAGAGCATACTTTGTAGATCTCATGTACGCAAGGACCTCATTGCTGTCAACTGCAGTTATATGAGCAGCTGGAAGCACATGAGGATCAGGGATGATATCGAACCCAGCCTTCTTATTGTTGCATAATATCATGCCAACACCTCCGGCCTCCTTTACGGCAAGGCCCTCAGCCAGCCGATAATCACTCCTCATGCAAATTACAATCTTTCCTTTGGTCTTCTTGGGATCAAGAGAGTCATTCTTACAAACAGCTCTGCAGAGTTCATAAAGTTCTTGTTTTGACAATTCAAAGCTGGGAGAAGGTTAAGCTACATAAACATAGTTGCCAATAGTGCTCAACATTATCTGTATTTCAAGCATGATGCACGACATTTGCTTTTCTTTCTTTCTAAATAAAGAAATGCTTAATTGAATCACATACCGAGCACCATACGCTCTGAGTAAGAATACATAGATATATACATACATATATATATATACACACATACATGTACATATATATATATATATATAGATGTAATATATTATATGCGTATATATATATATATATGTGTGTGTGTGTGTGTGTGTATATATAAAAGAACAACCAAGCCTTTTTCCCACACTAGGTGGAGTTAGCTACATGGATTCTTTGATTTATAGCATACGATGTGTCAATCGGTAATTTAGACATGTCCAATTCCGGTTTGGGTTCGGAACCGGTAATTTTATTAAAAATTAATTTTTATAAGAAAAAAATTAAAAAATACTGAAACTAGCAGTTTGGAACCACCAAGTGCCGGTTCATGTCCAATTCCAGTTTGGTAAAAGGAGAAACCAGAACCAGACCGGGTGAGCCCTGGTTCCAGGCTCGATTTTGTTTCTAGTTTCACATGTTCCAGGTCCAGCCGGTTCATGACCCGGTTCGAAACTGGCTATGTCTACGGTAGTTGGTAGTTGTTTCCAGAAAAGCCATGTCATATTTAATAGTTTCTTTTGTCCCTCCCATCTTATCTTCCACCAATACTGCTCCAATTTTTTCTTTAATAACCTTAGTGCGGATACAATTTTTTCTTACATGACCGTATTTTTATTTTTACCACAAATATCTTTTGCACATCTTAGTAATTGACTGCTCAACACCCAACATCATATAGCATTGCTAGTTTAACTGCTATTCCGTAATGTTTATATTTCAACTTTAATGGTATCTTCTTATCACAACAAACACCGATGGCACCTCTCTATCCTGGCCAACCTATGCTGATTTTATATAACTCCATCGATTTTTCTATCACTTTAAGAAATTCATTCTAAGTACTTGAAATTATTCCTTTGAGTAATGCAGTGTGTACTAATTTTAACTTTTATATCATATTTTTAATAAGATTATTACTTATAGTCTATATTCTATCTTTATTCTACTAATTCTAAAACCCTTTGGTTCTAATATTTCTCCTCACAACTTAAGTTTCTTGCTACTAAACATGTTTTTACACCAACATACATGTTCTTTATAAATTTGATGTATAACAAGAGCATTTCTTGGTATTCTATCGTAGGCCTTCTCTAAATCAATGAATCCCATATACAAGTTTTTCTTCTTAGATCTAAATGTTCCATTAAGTGTCTCAACAAGTGAATAGCTCAGTTGTAGATCTCCTTGGTATGAATCTAAATTGGTTTTTTGTTACTAGATATTTATCACAATGTTCTTTCAATGACTCTTTCTTATAGTTTTGTATGATTCGTTAACTTTATACCCTATAATTTGCACAATTTTGAATGTTGTTTTGTTCTTGTAGATGAGTATCACTATATTCTTCTTTTATTCTTATAGACGAGCATCACTATACTCTTCCTATATTTCTTGAGCATCTCCTTGTTTATACAAATAATGTTAAATATATTTGTAAGACAATATCTGACTCCTCTTAAACTTTTCATACCCTAATGGAAATATCGTTTGATCCTATAGATTTACTAGATTTCATAAGTTTAAGAGATTCTTTCACTTTCTTATGTGGATTTATATATGCTCCTGAGTTATTTAGCTCTCTTAAGCTGATATTAGTATATATGTTCTCATTAAAGTCTTATAAAAATAACTCTACCATTTGTTTTGATATCCTCACATTCCATAAGAATCTCCTTATCCTAGTCTTTAATATATCTAATATTAGTAAGATCCTTACTTTTTCTTTCTCTAGCCTTAACTATCTTAAAATTATTTCTTTCACATTTTTAGTCAAGTTTTATATATATAAATCTTCCTAAGCTTTGTCTTTTGTTTTAGTAACTTTTTTTCTTTGCCTTCTTATAATCCTTATAATCCTCCTAAGTTCTTGTATTCTTCTCGTTATAATATAATTTATAACATTCTCTTTTTATCTTGATCTTCTCTTAAACTGCTTCCCTCTACCACAAAGCCTTCTTATGTTATAGTAGGCCTCTTTTTGTCTCTTTCTCCCTCTCACAAACACATATATACACATACATACATATAGACATAGAGAGAGAGAGAGAATATGTGTTGCTTACGCATCATTTGGATCTGCATTAGGAACTCTCACATCTGTTGCCATCACTAAAGGGTATAGCTTGTTCGGCAGAGAAGCCAACGACATGCTTTGTCCCTGAGCAGCATAAGAAACGGTCAGACCATAGTTGATACTATGAAAAATTATGCGTGTGCTTGGTGACTAGATATCGTACTTCTCATATAGCATTGAGGTGAATGTAACAGATCATACTTGATTCTAAGTTGTGCTCATATAACATTAATCTTTACTTTCTACCTCTTTTTATGATTGTGATAGAAATGAAATGTTGAGATGAATGTATGTATTCACTGGAAGGTGGATTCTTATATTAGAAAATAGTCGGTGTAGCACCAATAGAAGATAACGTTAGAGACATGTCTAATATTAATTAGACATATGGTTCAAATTTTGGGAAAGGAGGTTACATGAAGTTTGAGTGAGAACATCTGGAAATTGAGACAGCGAACGCTCTAAAAGACGAAGAGGGCAGCTTTAAAGCTTTGAAAGAAAAGCATAGATCATGCTTTTTTGAGTCAAATGCTAATATAACACGAAATGGAGCTTGATGGTGACTAAGAATCTACATGTGCAACCCCACTTAGTGTGAAAAAAGAGCTTGGTTTTGGTTTTGTTTGGATGAAGCTTTCAGCCAGTAGTATTCAAAGCACTATATTTTGATGCTTGACAATCTAATTCCTTCATTACCTTAGTCATGATTGAAGAATTCATATTATGAGTTTCAGGTACAAAGCGAACTCTTGAAGTTCAACTTAGTACATATTCTGATTATGTTATGATTTTAATTTTCAGTCAGCATCTTGAACAAGTATATGTTGGGTCAGTATATGATGCATCTTACAAGTTTTAGTGGTCAAAACTTGGGTTGTAGTCCTTTTCTCACAAATCCAAACTAGACATGCTCATTTCTGCTCATGGTTTCAGTTTTGAAGCAAAAACCAAAAGCACGAAAAGGTAAAAAATAAAAACGAAAATAGAACTTTTCAAAATTGGTCCAGAACATGTTGTCAAGCTGTTGGTTTCAATTTCAGTTTCATGGGAGTAGGAACATAACCAAACTGGTGGGGGTCCCCAGTTCGTTTACAGTTCCAGGTCCGGTTTGGCCAGTTCCATCTTTCATTGGCTTTGGATGAAGTTTGGTTCCAATCCAAACTTCTGTGTGTGTGCGTGCGTGTACACATGTGTGAGTGTATGCACGTGCGTTTGCACATGTGTGAGTGTGTGAATTAACTGCATTTCATATTTTAATTGACGAGTCCTCAGCCACACCCCCATCAGTACCAGCATACCCACATGCCAGAGAACTCCGATATTGCAACAGTAAGAAGAGTAGGAGCCTGAACTGACCTTAACAGTCTTGTTATTCCCAAGGCGCACAACCACGGGAAATTCCCTGTCCAGCGTGCTTGCGGCAACGGTGAGCTGCCATGGAGCCACATTGGCGACGGAGCTCACGGCCGGCCCGTCATTGCCGGCGGACAAGATGACCGGGATCCCATTGCTAATTGCATGGAATGTACCGATAGCGGTCACGTCGTCGAAATAATCAATGGGGTAGCTGCCCAGTGACATGGAGAGCACATCGACGCCATCGCCTATTGCAGCGTCGATCGCAGCGAGTATGTCGGCACCGAAGCAGCCGCCAATGAAGGGGAGGGCGGACCAGCAGACCTTGTAAGCTGCAAGCCTGGCCCGGGGTGCACCACCCTTGATGGTGCCGAGGCCAAAGCCATGCAGGCTTGCATTTTCCACCATGTTACCCCCAGCGGTTGATAGGGTGTGGCTCCCGTGGCCATTGCTGTCCCTAGGGCTTGGGTAGCTGTACGGGTCTGGATGGCCCACAAGTTTAACGTAGCCTTTGTCAAAGTAACGTGCGCCGATAAGCTTCCTGACATAAGACCAAGATCGATGAGAGAAACCCAATATATAAATATATAGAGAGAGAAATTGACCACATTCATATATGCTGAAATCCACTTGAAAGATCTTCGTCGTTTGATTAACGTGATCATATGCATTAAAGTTTTTAAAATTCAAATCTTTTTAAGTAGATTTGAACACGAGTGTGTGCATGACTATATCCTCTCTCCATAGAGCACATGTTCAAATTCACTTTATCATTTCAATCGTTCAATATTTTATACAAACGAGTGAGGTGATAAAACAAAATTTATTTAATGTAAATAATGAAATTTAAATTTCTATCGATGATCATGCAAATCGGATATGCAGATGTTTAACTGGATTTGAGCTTGAACGAGTGTGTGCATTTATCACTTTCTCTATATACGAATGTGTAAGAACAGACCTGTTGCATCGAAATCCATCAGGATCTGCTTGGTTTTGGCAAATGCCTTTCCACCTTGCTGGGATAGGCCCATACCCTTCATCTCTAAAGCTCTCTGCTTCCGGCCAAACTCCTAATAAGAACTCCACCAATTAAGTGAGAATCTTAATCCTATATGCTACCAAAACCAAAAGTGTGACCTTCATGCAAACCTTATATATACACAAACACACATATATGTGTGTGCGCGCATGTGTATAGAGAGAGTGTATAGAGAGAGGCTGATGAATATTGATCATTTCTTTATGTATATATTCATATATGCTGTAACTAATACTTAAATATGTGCATACATATTTATATTTATGTATATATATTTTATATCCCGTGAGAGATGATCAGCATGCGTTATCTGTTCTTTTTTCAAAGAACACCCCACAGCCAATCAATGTATTTAATCACATACAGCAATCGAATCGACTGATTGGCTGTAGGATTGTTATAATATTGGGCAGGTATAAGTGCCTTTGACCTCTGCTACGGCCACAAAGAGTATTGGAATACAAGGCCTCAATCAGGGCAGATTCACAGAAGGAAATGGGTCCTACAAGCCTCTCCCTCTTGCCCTTTGTCTGGTCGGACCGTGGCATGACCCTTAAGTTTGTGTCAACTGCCTTTTGGCAGTTCCAATCCGGGACCCAATTTCAACTTTCAGCCTTGGTTCAAGGAACCTGTCAAATCATTGAGTTTTTGAACCGTGAGGGGAAGTCCGATCCAATGTTTAAATATCTCATTTCCCCTAATATGGGGTAGTATGTGTGCATGGAACCATATAATGTAATGCCGTACGATACTTTGATTTTTACTTAAAAAATATATTTAAAAAATAGAGAATGATGTTGATGGGCAATTCGATCTGTGTTGTACATGAGCGACACAAATCGTCTAGTAAAGTTTGGTATGAGCCATCTCCTACTTTCTCCATATATATTTATACATATATATAAATCTACATAGGAGAACCTCTTAGAACTAGCTCTTTACAAATTACCACACTTAATTAAGTTATATGGTTTATTGCAACACTTTTGTTTAGACGAAGACACAAGAATTTAGATGATGAATAATTTGAAAGAGACATTGGTCTGAAAATTGATTGAAGCAAACACTAGAATATGCTAAAAAATAATTTCCTTTTTTTTAGAGTTAATTGGTAACAAGGCACAAGATGAAGCATAACACCTAACGATTCATGTAGCAATTTAGTATGGGATAAGGCTTGGTTTTGGTTTCAATTAATCAACTTGAAACGTTTCAAAGAAAACAACCGAAGACAATTCCGGCCCGAACCAATCACCTTTTGCTTAATCACATATCTAAGGACTCGGCTTGACAGGCTTCAATAGGACAAACTGTTCCATCCTTAACAAAGACAAGCCAAAGCTTCTGATTGAGTTAGATCATGTTTGAACTTGACTTTATGGTTCTTCGCCGAGGGACTTACACACGCAAATGAGTCGAATCCCGAACGTACACTCAACCATATTTCTTGTAAAGAAGATCAAACAAGGTTTCTTCTCCACACTAGTTTGACTCATCTACAATTGATTGAATGTTGCTTGCAAGCTTAAGATAGGACTCACAAACTTTAGATGTTGATATAATCAAGATCTCATTATAGATAAGCACATAATTTCAAAACTGATCGACTTGATCTCTTATGGTACGATGGGGAGACCGAATTTCGGGTATCGAACTCATGACCTACCACTTGTGAATTGACCTGCTAGGCAGGTGATGTACTGCTTGTTGTGCATCAATATAAGCTTGATTGCGATTGGATCCGGAAAAAACAAGCCTTTGATATGGTTTCTTAGTTGTGGATGTGGGATCACTAGCTTGTTGATTTAAATGACCAGCACAGGCCGGAAAGCCGACAAGGACCCCCGACTCCTGTTTGAGTCGACTTGGGCTGCCATGGGGAGGTTCGCCCAGCACTGGCTTTATCGATTAAGAAGATTCAAAATTGGGATCTTGCTGAAGGGGAACAAGTACTGAACCACTTGAACCAACCAAGCGTTGGTTGAAGCCACGAGTTTGATAAATAGGATCTGTATGTATATATTGATGGAATTGGTATTGGGTGCATCATGCATCATTGATGCACTAGCGCACCAAACCCAGACCATCCGATCAAATAGATTTAGTTAAGATTTAAATTTAAATACTAAAAGTCCAAATGTATTTTTTACTTTTTCAATTTCGAAAAGCAATTGGTGCACCAGTAGCTCATGATGCATGGTGTTATATATATATATATATATATATATATATATATATATATATTGTGTGTGTGTGAGAGACTTAAGAGGGTTCACCTTTTGATCTTTGCCACCTTCGTCATAGTGAGAACGTTATTGAACTTTAATTGTGACATATACTTACCAGTGTCAATAGTGGCGACGATCACATCCTCTCCGAAGTTGGCTTCCTTCCATAGTGAGTTTGGCAGAACCTCGCCTGCACTCTCCTGGCCCATGAACTCCCATGATCGAGTCGTGTGAAGATGGTATCCTTTGTTTGGAAACACGGACACGACATCAGGATGTTCTATCACGAACACGAGGGAAAAAAGAATCAACTTATAAAATTTAATTCTCAAGATAATACCAAGTATTTTCTTTAATTCACAACTGAAAGAAGCTGCCTTTCGAGGGGTTGCCTACGGTGGTGATGCCGATGATAGTGGAACCCCTCACTACCCATCTAGCAGCCAAAGGCCCTTTCCACTAAGCTAACCCTCTTGACATTAGAGAATAATAAGCTAAAATTCAAAAAATAAAAGGACTTAATTACTTGATATCTGGGTGACTTCCTCCTCGTTAAGGTTCGCAGCAAAACCATTGATATGGTTTGTATAAGAATAAAAGATCAAATCCTTCGCCTTCCCCTTACTGAACAAAGTAAAAAGACACAAAAAACAATCTTAGAACTTGCCCTTATACATATATATACATATATATATAGAGAGAGAGAGAGAGAGAGAAAGTAGTCCATGCATAAGATCAACGGTTGGAATTTAAAATGTATACTTTCGTTGGTACATTAGATGTATGTATTTAGTACTATTTGCTTTTTGCTTTAAAGATCTCAATCGTTAGAGCATTGACAAGTTTGGATAAGGAATAGACATAGAGAGGGGTATGTTTGTATGTCCATACCTTCTTAGAATGGAATCGAGAAATTGATAATGTGAGGTGATGACGAGCTCCTTATATGATGTTGCATCATTCAAATCATGTGAATGCTTCCCAAAGTACACTATATATGACTTCAAAGATGAACAACATAGATAAAACCCCTGTTAGATTTTCCAATGACACACACGTGCGCATGCACATAGAGAGAGAGAGAGAGAGAGAGAGAGAGAGAGAGAGAGAGGAGTACTTTTCTTTGTGCAAGTATGGATGATAAGAGTAGAGAGAAGAGAGTGATGAAAAGGAGAGGCTTTCCAACCATTCTTTGGGCCTGATTACAAGAGAAGCATGGATGACTGAGAACAATTATTGGCTTTTTATACAACCACATCCTTCCTTGAAAAGGGGGTCCAGAATCAAATATTTATTTATGTTAGTTATGAGAACAAAAAACTTTAACTAATTCACTATATTTATGTGGTACTTGTTGGACCAGCAAAAATTGGATTAGCAAGCTAATTGTGCATGTCATTAAGACTAAGCGCAAAAAGAAGGGGTGGCTCATGGGTAAGGTCACTATGTCGATATCTTGAGGCCCTCAATTTTACACGTGCTATAGTATCAATTTCCGCTGTAGGCCTCAATTTGTGAGCCACGGCAACGAGTGATAGCTCACCTGGCTAACGGGTCGACTCACAAGTTAAGGGTCATGCATTCGATACCCCGGGTTTTGTACAAAGGAAACATGCTAATCATGTTTTTTCTTGTGCAAGGAACACTCTTTAAGATATACTCTGGTCGTGACATTGCCGTTCTCGAAAGGTTCGAGTTTGGGTACTTCGACTCATCGCCTTATGTTTAACGTCGGCCGCCACCACCACCGGCCTACCGCCACCATGGTATCATATGGTTGCTATGGTATTGGCCTTTGGCTTTCCAAACTCAGTTAAACAAAGGTCCGGTTATTTTAATCCTGACCGGTTGGTTACCTGACATGATTGGAGTGTTTGTCTGTCCCACACTTATGTATCAAGTTGATCTGCATGAACTCGGGGAAAAGAGATTCAGTATAACAAGCATCAATCATGGAGATTGAACCTAATCTGCCAGCTAATGCTTAGGAGAACAATTTGCTATTATCAATTGAAAATTCAAAAGAAAGATAAACATATTAAACTGCTTTTGGTCTCAAGGGTGTGTTTGATTCATGGTGGAAAGCCTTTTTATTAACACATGGGTTTTCGTGCGAGGCGAAGATGGCAACACGAGAGAAAGAGGTGCTTGGGTTTTCGTGTGAAACATATGACTTGAGTTTCTTTGTCCTACTTTTCCTTTGATGCGAAAGTTTTTGACTTAAATTGGACCCAATGAAACCCGAACCAGTTCATGTAAGAGTTTCAAACCAAAACCAGCGGCTATGGTCTGGGCAAACATGAACCGATGGTTCCATGAACCGATGGTTCCATTTTACCCAAAACCAGTTACGTCTATTAAAGTTATCATAAATATAGAGGGGTCCATTTAATAGGCGACGGCTTATATAGGTTTTGTGCGCATGATGCTATTATTATTATTATTATTATTATTATTATTATTATTATTATTATTATTATTATTATTATTATTATTATTATTATTATTATTATTATTATTATTATTATTATTATTATTATTATTATTATTATTATTATTATTATTATTATTATTATTATTATTATTATTATTATTATTATTATTATTATTATTATTATTATTATTATTATTATTATTATTATTATTATTATTATTATTATTATTATTATTATTATTATTATTATTATTATTATTATTATTATTATTATTATTATTATTATTATTATTATTATTATTATTATTATTATTATTATTATTATTATTATTATTATTATTATTATTATTATTATTATTATTATTATTATTATTATTATTATTATTATTATTATTATTATTATTATTATTATTATTATTATTTATTATTATTATTATTATTATTATTATTATTATTATTATTATTATTATTATTATTATTATTATTATTATTATTATTATTATTATTATTATTATTATTATTATTATTATTATTATTATTATTATTATTATTATTATTATTATTATTATTATTATTTTATTATTATTATTATTATTATTATTATTATTATTATTATTATTATTATTATTATTATTATTATTATTATTATTATTATTATATTATTATTATTATTATTATTATTATTATTATTATTATTATTATTATTATTATTATTATTATTATTATTATTATTATTATTATTATTATTATTATTATTATTATTATTGACATCTTTTCCCCAAATTAGGAAGCAATTTTATCATTTTAACATTCACTGTTTCTAACATCAACATTGTCCGTGAACATAGAATAAAGTCACCCACTGCTTTTTAGAAACCATACAAACCACATGGAAGTTTATTCAGTATCAAAGAAAAGTGTGTATGCGTCGGAACCAATTCACGGAAAAGCCCTCACAAGTTTAAAGACAAGTGGACAACCCACATTAACTTCGAATTATGAACAAGTGAACCTCAAAATATGGTTAATGCACCAGCCAATTATGTATCATCAAGCCCTACAAATTGGGCTCACCATAACCCCCTTCTTTGAACAATTATATCTCAACTATTTCGTGATCTATGGACAATAATTCAATCTGATCCCAACAACATGGTGTCAGCATAATACATGAAGCGTATTTGACCCTATAGGGTAGCTGACCAATTTGCGACACCTTTCCCAAATGCTACGAGAAAGACACAATTTTAG
The DNA here is from genome assembly GCA_036023115.1 of Brasenia schreberi. NCBI lineage: Eukaryota > Viridiplantae > Streptophyta > Magnoliopsida > Nymphaeales > Cabombaceae > Brasenia > Brasenia schreberi. The sequence continues at coordinate 2,897,890 of JAYKKT010000090.1, read as the reverse complement.
CGATAGAGAAGCTGAACCCATACGAAACGAATTTAACGAAAAAGGACCACTTTAGAACCAAATTTCGGAAAACATCTTGATCTCTTTATAAAAGGCTTAGGATCCAACAATTGGAATTCAAGTTATTAAGTGCTCTCAATTATGTAAGATCCATACCATCAATTTATCATAAAATCTCGGAAAGTTTCACCTCAACTACCATCCCACCAAACTCATGATACCTTATTTTTGTAGAGATAATAACAACCTTAAATTTATCTTTAGGCACCCATCACAATCACTTATCTTCCCAAAACAAGATTTCTTCTTTCATTCCATTCATCCAACCATGTAGATAATTTTACTTATTTCTTAGAATTTGTAATATTATAAACATCTACCCAGAATACCCTCACAAGATATTGCTGATCAACAACTGTCTATCATTATAGATTATACTTGCAGAACACGCTACTGGCTATGAGGTTTATCTTGATTGAAAATATATACCACCATTTTGAATAGCATAGCAGCATTTTGATAATCAAGTCTCACTCAGCCCTCCCAACAATTTTGGCTTTCAGATATTACTCCATTTGATAAGTGGTATGGTTAATATGTAAATTTCAAAAAAACACCTTTGGATCCCACTTATAATTTTTATGGTCAACTTTACATTATATTTGGATCGTGGAGCTAAAAGGATATCCAACCATACTGAGCCCGGCTAATCTAATATATGTTGGAGGCAACCTGGTGCCGTATGCGTGTTACTGGTCCGAAGAACACACACACACACACACACACACACACATATATATATATATATATATATATATATATATATGTATATGTATATATATACATATATATATATATATGAGAGAGAGAGAGAGATAGTTAGATAAAGAGAGAGAAGAAGAGGGAGGAGGAGGGTCTTAGTTACATAATGTATTTTGGTTCATAATTTTATTCCAACATCAAAGATATGCGGTGAGATTTAAATAAATGTGTTTATCTTTTTACTTGCATTTAATGTACATGAGTACATTAAATGTACAGCAATTTAAATATACATCATCGATCTCAAAGATCAAACGATAAAAATGTTGATTTAAGATTATGCATCAAAATACATTATGCAGTTAAGACACCTTTTATATATAGAAAGAGAAAGATGCAAATATATATGTATGTGTACATATAAGAGTGTTAGTCGTACTCTCAAATTGTGATTGTCCATTAAACAAAATCAATGAATGAGATTAATAAAGAGGAGCAAAAATGTTTTCGGAATGTGATGGTACTGAAATATTTCCTCATTTTTCTGCATCAATCTCAATGATTGATCACTTTTTATCATATATATATATATATATATATATATATATATATATATATATATATATATATATATATATATATATGTGTGTGTGTGTGTGTGTGTGTGTCACGCTCAAAAGAGGCTAGGTTTTATCTAGAGAAGGCGAATCAAACAGCTACTCGACCCTACCTTGAGGTTTATTTGGTTGTCTGGGTAGGCAAAATATCTGCCATTCCTGTCAACGTGTTAACTAACAGCCCGAGGTTGAAGACAATGTCACGAGCTTCTCAAAGTAGAGATGGCAGTGCTGACCCGATCCAAACGAGGCAGGAAATACCCAATGTTATCAAGTTTCGATTCAGGTATTGGATACAGTGCCCCGACCCATATATACACACATAGGAAAAAGAGATCTCAAACCCATACCAGTGCCCCGACCCGTATATACACACACATGAGAAAAAGAGAGATCAAACCCATACCAATCCTGTTGAGGTTTTGGACAAGGCCTAGTATACATGTACCGACCTACCCCATTGTCATCCCTATTTCAAAGGAGCCTATGACCACTTTCATAGGTTATGTGTTAATATTTAAAATATTCGGTCGATATTATGAGCGAAAAAAATGATATATCACTAATAAAAGATAAAATGAGAATATATGATTAAGATCGTTTGAACATTTAGAGGGAAGTCACACAACATGCAGAATAAGGCAACAATTAAACCCTTTTATTTTTTGAAATTTTCAATATAAAGATACAAAATTTCAAGTGAAAATATTGATTGACTGCTGCCTTGGAATGTTGGAGGGAAATAACAATAAAATCTTTTTTTCTCGGATATAGATGCTAATATTCGCACGGGATCGAGTTCTACCATGACTAAGAATTCATGTAGAGGACCCCATAGAGCTTGGTTTGATTTGCTTTGGTTTGAATGCTGAATCCATCTAATTGGATTCAAAGTGAGGCCAGAAATTAAATACATTTGATGTGTTGATATCTGTAATGAGTAATTCGATACCTAAGAGACTGCAAAATATATTCCGTACTTTAGCAAACGGGGATTTAAGAATGAGTCGTTATTTTAAATATATTGTCTTAATTTGAGTAGCTAAACATAATATTTGGAAGTATTTTGCCATCATCGGCATTACGTCAAAAAGTGGCATTGGTTTAGAATTTCATAGAAATCATTGCCTAAAAGAGAAGTAGCAACGCCCAAGAACCCCTCCAAAACCCCTTTCCGCCAAATCCACTAATCTTGAAGAGACGCACAATGCAGACGCTTCCTCTCTTCGCTATTTCCTCTCTTCCATGGCGGGAACTCCCCACTATCAATTCCTCTTTCTTCCCTCACAACACCGTCAACTCCTCCCGAACCAAACGTGCTCTCAGAATCACGGCAAGAGCGGTTTCCGACGCTTATGGAAAGACCATAATCGGAGATAACACCGAAGGCGAAGATGGTAGCATCGAATATGAATCCGGCAAAGACGGTGACGATTCCGGAGAGTTTTCCAGTCGATATAGAGTCAGGGGGAGGAAGGAGGAGGAAGAAAAAGATTACGATCGCAACCCCGAGATCGCGGACATCATGGGTAGCTTCATGGAGGATCCTCAGAAGGCTCAATCTCGCGTACGCCGGTTTTGTTCTTTCCTGGAAGCTTGAATTGGGGATGAGGTTTGCATTTTCGAAACGGGCTTTTTCTGAATCGGGTTTTCATGAATTCTTGTGGTTTGAGGCAGGTGGAAGAGAGGATACGGAAGAAAAGGGATAAGATTCTGCAGACCAAATCTGGATCTTCGAATCCGATGAAGGTCACCTTTAGGAAGTAATGCATTTATTCCTAAGAAATTTCTTTTACGAGTTTTGGAAGTTTGATTTGTTTCACTGTAGACAACTTAAGTTTGCTTCAATCCGTTTATATTCCATTTGTTTGTTGTCAATATAGGTTTAAGTTTTCGAATTCATATATATGGTATGAGTTCTACCATCCTCCATTGACCAAAGATATCGAATTACTTTGTGACGTAAGTGTTTATTGTTATACTGATTAGTCGGTACATTCTCGTTTAATTGTGTATTGCTGAAGATTTTATGCATACAGGTGATAAGATCATGGCATATTGTCGGTCGTCTTGGTGGATGCAATTCGATGAATATGCAGGTAAGAGTTTTGATGCTTATATTTTTGAACTATTCTTATTTAGATGACAATTATTCTGTTACATTATAAGGTTATACCGTGATTTTTTCTATAGGATTAATATATAATGGATTTGACACGATAGGAAACTGAATCACTCTTAAATGTATTTGAAGCATATGGTTTACTGGATTTGGTGGTTGCTGGTAGAGCTGTAGTGAATGTGAGTGCCCTTCCACACAAGACTACCTGATCGCTATGGTGGTGAAACAAGAAAAATAAGTTTAGCAACAGTTCCGCTGTGAGACTTGAGCACCAAATCTTTAAATGTTTATGGTGATTTTGTCATAAAACATCAATAAAATAATTTGAATTTGACTAGGAGCTTAAACACAAATTTTTCATTGTCAGGTAAGCCCAACAAATAGTTTTTGAGAAGGATTGGATGTCATAGATAAGCTATCCCCTGCCTGCCAGCGCTCTTTTCTGATTATGCATGCTAACTGTTAGTCTAATAAGTCTCAACCAGACTCTACAATGAAAGTTTGTAGGGGTTCCTGTTCTTCATGATCCCATCATCTTCCTTTTCCATTTTTCTGCTTCCCAAAGTGTTATGAGTGACGGTATTTAAATAGTTCTGTCAAAAGTAGCACCCTTGTTACAGCGCCTCTCTACATTTTCTGCTGGTAGCTACAAAGGCATTCGCTAATTACTTTGACTTTTTAACCTAGAAATTGCATTTGAGTACGTCATTGCCTTGAGACTCGATTTATTTCTTACTCAGATGAAGAGAACGTGAAAAGTTTTTGCATGAGGATAATACTTTTTGAGGTGGTGTAAGTGAAGGGACATTAGAAGATTGTGTTGGAAATTACTTCTCTAGTAGGATTCCGCTGTCTTGTGTGTATCATTCTTCATTTCTGATAATGAATATGATGTCATTTACAGCTCTCATAATCTCCACTTTATTCTGATAGATGAAGGGAAATGTATGTGAATTTTTTTTATGTGAGTATGATACTTTTTGAGGTAGTGGTAGTGAAGGGACTTTAGAAGACCTTTTTGTGTTTGAACTTACTACTCTAAGAGGATTTGCTTTCTCTTGTATTCTCATGTCTGATTATGAAGATGATGTCATCTGCAGCTCTCACAATCTCCACTTGATCAAAGGCCTGTGTATGATGCTATTGAGGGAGCAAATGTAACACCTACCACATTCTATAATATTGGAGATCTTGAGATTCAAGAAAATTTGGCAAGGATGTGGTATATCTTTGTGTTTTCGCGACACCTTTATGGATTTCATTTTCCATCTTTTGATCTCTCTCCATCTTAAGCTATATTTTCAAGTTGCTAGGGTTAATGCTGATAATTGTGTTCAATATTTTAACAGGGTAGATATTGGCACAACTGAGACACTGTTGTTGGATGTCTTGATAAATGCATTGACCAATATCAGCTCAGAGTAAGCCGCATATTTTGTTATGTAGGTGCAGTTTGCTGGTTTGTGTATCAGATTGCTGATGTGGGCTCTTCTTCCCGTGAACTTTGTCTTATATTAGCTTCTATATTGTCAAGTTTACGATCTTGATGATAGTCACTAGACCTTGTGTGCCTGCTGTAGGATAGATCGTCTCTTATAAGGCTGCCTCTTTCTTCTATATCTTAAACATATGATTTTAGGGGTGTGGGTGTGGGTGTATCTTGATCATTTGGACACAGCATGCACTCAAGTTCAAATGATGGTTTCACATTCTTATTGCATATTGATCGAAAGAATACTATTTATCGTTTACCTACTTTTGTCTTCTCCGCAAAGGAAATAAAACATGTGAAAGGGAAGAATGTGGTTACTGAACTCGTACATGCACAGATCGATGTCAGTGTTTCCATCCGCTATTTACTCCAACGTTTTCCAAACATCTTTTGGTCCTTATATTCTTGTAACATCTTTTGGTGCTTATATTCTTGTTGTTAGCCTTATTCTGTTTTCATCGCTTCCATCAAGGTAAGGTTCTTGAGGATGTTCCATCATTCAGTTGTGGATCTACATTGAGCCAACCTGTGGTACCCGCCCCTCCCTGAAATTCGAAATTTCAACCAAAAACTATGGCAATGGTTGAATAGGTGTGCTGTAATATATATACTCTTCCCTCACCCTAAATAATTTCTTGGGATATTCGACCCCATATAAAAGTTTCTAGATCCATCAATTGTGTCATTGTCTTTGGTAGGGATGATACCAACTTTTGAGATGATTGTCATCTGAAAATGGTTTGTGGGTTTCCCTTTCTGCTGCCTCTCTTCCTAAATCTAACATGGTATTGCATTCAAATTTGCCCTTACGATTTCATACTGGTCTTGAATATATTCAGGGTATCTGGTACATACTTTTGGTGTCGTATCTTTAAGCTACTTGTGTTTCTGATGTCATAGAACTTTTTGAGCTCATACATTGGATACAACAATGACAACTAACTGGCGAGCCTTTTCGCACACTAGGTGTGGTAGGAATTTTGATTATTTGATGCCATAGAGCTCAATCGTCTCATTTTTAACTCCAAAAAGGATATATCACGTTTAATGGTGTCCTTCCAACACTTTTGTGGTTAATCCATATTTTAAAGATTAAAAACTAGAAATTGTTGACTTACGGTATCTGTTCTCTGTTTTGACAGCTACGTTGGCATCAAGCAGGTAGTATTTGGTGGCCAAGAATTTGAGGATTGGAAGGAAGGGCTTTCACCCGATGATTCTGGATATAGCATTCACAAGATATAATCTTCCTGCCAGGATCTCATGATTCGCTGCCGAATACTGGAGCATGTTTGTCTTTCATCAACTTCTGTGAAGAATCTGTTGCACCATTCATGTTATTTGAATGGGGTGCTGATGGATATACTGGCAGATTAAGTTGCAACTGCTGCCTTTTGTTGGTTCAAAATTCAATTCGTCTTCCCTACTGACCTCGGCAGAGGTGAAATCACAGCTAATAGTGCGCATATATTACCTACAATCACATTCACAAACTGTATAGCACTCTGTTTTCTCAAGGTACACTTTTTCAGCTTTGTGTTTCTCCCAAGAATGATTCGAGTGGATCCTAAGAATTGCTGAGAAATGTTTAGTACAAGTGCTGAGAAGCATCTGGTGGTAGTTTTATTGTGCTTGATCTGTTATGCAATATGCAGAAAGAAGACTCTCTCTCTCTCTCTCTCTCTCTCTCTCTCTCTCTCTCTCTCTCTCTCTCTCTCTCTCTCTCTGTGTGTGTGTACGCATAGGGTTGGAAATGGAAACTCGCTTTTGGTATCAGTAACTTTTGCAAGCTTTCTTGGAGAGTTTGGAAGAAAACCACCGCCGGAAAATACTGGTCTTCAATGGAAAAACTGGCTCATAAATTGCACACTCAAGACGTCGCTCTCTTGGGTAGGGTGTCCGCTCGAAAGAACCTTGAGTTGAAGGTCAAGAGTTTGATACCTCACATAGGCAACACAACTAGAGAAACAAAGGACCATTGACGATATTCTAAAGAGCAAGACAATGGGAAAACCGACGGGAGATTTAATTTGACATCCAAATTTCAAAACCCAACCCTATGAAGTGCCAGTTTCATCAGGAAGAACTCTAACCTATTCACATGCATGCGCACACGCGCACACAGTCAGTCCACATTCTCACTTTAATTACCCCTAAAGTTGTTTAGCCGTCTGATTTCTGTAGTGTTCCGTCACAAGGTTTGCACTGTGTTAGCATTGTCTGTAGTGATGCTCAGTCCTACCTAAATATATTGCCTTCAGAATTTACAGCGCCTACTGAAGCGCTTTTAGTGGAATATAAGCATCATTTTGCTACACACCTGATAGTACAAAAGGATTCACCTAAAAGATCCTCATGGCCCCAAAAACCTCAGAAATATAAGTAAATCCAACTTCATGAGAAACTGAATCAAGATAACACACACAGCTGGAGGCGTGCAAAGGAACCATCAACATCGTTGAAGCAATATACTAAATGATCATACATATTTGATCTCCACAAACATGCTAAGTATACTAAGTTAAAGAAAATAAACAAGCAAGCAGAAAGCCATTCCACTATAAGCCAAATAGAACTCAATGCACGAAATAATTCCAGAATCAACAATACAAGAAGATAGTGGGGGGCGGGCAAAAAGACCACATAGTTGGCTTCTTCCAAAAGCTAAAACAGTTCTCTCATAATGCAAGGGGGAACAGCTCACTGGCTACGGGGTTGGCTCCCTCACAAAAGGTCAGGAGCTGTGCATAGGAGTCTGCCTAACCCTAGCTTGCCTTGAAAAAGAGGAGTATCTCACATTCTTTAAGATAGATACTTGATCTATAATTTGAAATCCATTGCAAGGAGCGATCATGGAAATTCGATTCTAAATGATAAACTGTTAGTAGAATTTACATAGTGAAAATCATGTATCTTGACATTAGAACTTGAAATGAAATTAGATTTTGTTGTCTAACCACCCTAACTAAGAGAGCCCCCTTTGTAACAGGAACATCACGACAGTAACGTTGCGGAAAAAAGGATCCACAAGTCTCCTTGAGTGTATAGCTGAAAACTCAAAAATGCAAGATTATTATAAAACAATACTTCGCAACAGGTAGAAATGCATGAGCCCCTGGCAGTTCTAGAGAACATTTGATCCAGATCATCTTTATGTAGTGAAGTCATCAAATTGGAGGAGGGAACTTGAAGGTGGTGGTAAAGAAGCATAAGAATTCTCTCGCAACAAGTGCGTACAAGATTGGTTTCATATCAGTACTGTAGATTTTAAGTTTCTCACTACCACTATCATTAATGCTTGGTTAAGGTTAAGGTTAATGTTAAGCAACAAGAGACAACTTCTGGCTATTGATGCATGCACGAAGGTCCTAAAACAAATAAAGGAACCATAAAGGCTGCTAATTCTCAAGCAAAAGCTGGCACGCAAATAAGTGTCATGATAAAAGAAGAAATGATCTGCAATCAAGTTCTACAGATTTTTGAGATGAAGACTTAGAAATCGCATTAACAAAAATGCCAGAGAAAATTAGGCCTCATCACGCAGTACACCAACAAAGTTCTTAATGATAAAAAGGACTCTCGTCCAACATTCTATTATCTTGTCTTTGTGTCGATGGATGGAACACTTCCCAAGATTCTGAAGTCAAATCAATCACCATTTGAAATGTAGCAACTGAAGAAATAGACGAAAGAGAAATAGGGAATACAAAAAACGAAAAATGAATCATCAGGAAAACAATTGACCCGCTTATCAGAAAGCTAAACGCATGAACACATATCAAACCCATATGACAGAGACAACATTGACATCCTAATAGACGAAGCAAAATCATCCAGTGTCATAGAGAACGTTACGACCAGGAGCATCAGCAACATAAATCGCTATACAAATACTCACCAGAATGTTGCAAAAACCCATGTCAAGATCACCCCTTTCATATAACCAACTAGAGTTTCTAAAATCAGAAAAGCTGAAGAAGGAAATAAGCAATCCAGTGACAAACAAGGCTTTCACGTGATAATAGAAGACAGACCAAAAGTGACTGCTTCCCCGAGACGCATAAACCCACGAACGCCACCATCATGGTCATCTTCCACATCGCATCATCTAAACACAACAAACGAAGGTTCACCCCATCCAGACAGCAAATAATTATAGCAACGATTGGGAAGCACCAAGGAATTTCCATCAAACCATATCGTAACAGTTAGCTACAATGTATCGATTTATCCAGGCAGATGCATCCATCACCGGCAACACACCCAGCAACGCGTATTACACAACTACTGTTATAAATATAAGTCAGTATCAATAAAGAGGTGTCTCGTTATTGAAAACGGGCAAGACGATTACCCTCTGGCCTTGAGATCAGCGAGCCTCCTCGAGAGGTCATCCTCGTCCACCTTCTCCGCCTTCGCCGGTATTGCGTGCGCAGCGGGCTGCGGAAGACCGACGGAAACCTCTAGCCCGTAATCGTCGGCGACTTGCTGCATCAAGCTGTTGACTTGGTCTTCCGGCGTCGACAGCGACGTGCTCCCGGCCATCGCGTCCTCCATGAACGTTGCCTGGACCTCCATATTGACGAATTGCTTCTCAAATTGGTCCATAGTCTCCGACATCTTCTGCAAATTGCCGGTCGCGAGCGACGAATCCAGCGCCTTGACGATCGATCCCATGGATTTGTTGATCGTCATCATCTTTGCCTGTGAGTCAAGGCGCGAAACAACGGCGTCGAGCCGCGAGGCGAGGCGCAGGTAATTCATCTGCTCGTTCCTCTTGCGGATCGAGTTCTCCGCGTAGATCCGCGCGCCGTCCACGTTTCCCTTCTCGATCGCCTTTTTCACCTTGAGCTTCTCGGATTTCTCTTCCTTCTCGCACTTCCTCGCTTGCCTCTGCAGGCTCTTGCTGGTGAATTTAAGATCCATGATCTGGTTCATTAGCTTCTCGGTGTTCCCCATCTCGACGATCGCGGCACAGATGAACGGAATCGGGTGGTCTCTCACCGATCGAACTGCAGATCTTCTCTAACAGGTGATCTTCCGACGAGAAGGGCTCCGTCCGTTGGGATTTCGCTCTAGGGTTACGGGATTTCGCTCTAGGGTTACGGTTTGGTCCCCGGAAAAGATCCTCTTCGTCGTTCCGAAAGAAGATTTCCTTTATCTTTCTTTCGTTTCTTTTCTTTTCTTTAATAGCGGAGAATTCCATCTCCGGGGTCCATACTCAACGCGGTAATAAAGCGCGTTTTCCAGGTTGTGATTTTATCCGATTTGGATCGGAACCCTGAAGCTGATCGACTCGTACCTCCTTTAACTAACACGAGATACGATGTATTCAATCTCGTTTAAACAAACAAAACATTAGACACGACACGGTAAGTGGGGTATGACTCAAGTCGATCTGGCCAGTTTGGACCCAGTCCGAGTTTGGACTGGACCGGAACTGCCTATGGAATCAGTACCAAAGGAACTGGGTCCAGAATCACACCCAAGGTCCTCTTTGGTTCGACTCTTACACCTGAAATACTGAACCAGAACCAGTAGTTCCAAACCATATTGTGGTTTCAGTTCAAAAATCCAAAACACGAATCAAACCAGACCTGGACCCCAATAGAAACTGGAGACGGTCACAAAAGGGGCTACTTCAATCCCGGTTACAAGATTTGGCATAACCACAACCGGTGGTTTGGAACCAACAATCTCGGTAGAACCAATCCTGTATGCTTGGCTCAAAAGTGAACAAATCAAAACATGACCAGTATCTTGAGCTGAAGAACATACCATAAACAACCTCATTTTCGTTGGTTTGGCTCATTTACCAATCCCTTACATCAGTGGCGGATTTAGAAAATAGTGTTGGAGGAGGCAACGTACATATTTCGTCGTGTTAAGGGGGGCGAAACATGAATCTCAATCATATATTCAATGTAAAATGTAGGTTTTACTCTAAAATTTTAAAATTTCAGGGGAACGGACGCCCCCCATGTAGATCCGCATTGCCTTACATGCCTAAGCCTTGTGCTTAACCCCTTTTTCATTTAAGTGTCACATGAATGTAGACATGATCGGTTCTGGTTTTACTGGAACTATGAGTGGGTCATTCTTGGTTCCGTATGAAACCAAAAATTGCATTTAAAAGTTGAAATTTTATAAACAAATTTACAAATATGAACCCCCCCACCCTCACCACACACACACACACACACACACACACACACACACACACATATATATATATATATATATATATGAGGAGTATGGGAATAAGGTGCCCAAAACAATATACATACATAAACCATCGTTTCAAGGAATCATGGTTATGTGTTGATTCCATATTTTCTAATTTTTTAAAATATTTTTTCCTGTTTCAAGCATTTTAAGGCTCAAAGAATCAGAACTGGCCCAGTCTCGATTTGGTTTTGATTCCTGGCTCGAGGAAACTACCACAGGAGGTCTGCGGTTCAAGAACCGGTCATGTCTAGGTCAGAGCTTCTAACATGAGCTCATCATTCAAGGCATCCAACCATTGCACAAAGGAGTTTGTTGGGCAGGCCTCGTTCATAATGAAGAACGTGAATCCAACTCCAAGATTCAAAATCGATCTATGAAAAGATACAATCTAATAATATGCCAGTTTAATTACTTAATCAATGAGCAGTTCGAATTTCAATTTAAGTAAAGATTTTCCATATCAACTATACATTAAAGATTTTATTCCCCGGGTCAGGCAAATCCATTTCGACAGCGATGCACGTATTATGACAGGCATCTTCTGATCATGCAAAAAACTATCATACATGAATTTATCGGTGACCAGCTGAAGATATCAGATATGTTAAAGGTGGACGTGAAAATGAATGATGGAATCAATTTGAAAAAAGGAAAGTTGAAGGCACGTCTGATTGGGAAAAAAAAGTTGAAAAAGAAAAAACAACTTGATAATTTAGTGAATGTCATCGGGTCCAACTGGAGATCCAAAGGTCCCCATCCTTTTCTATTGCAATTTGAGCAAGGACCAAATCCTTGATTGGGAACTGATCCAGCAGTGCATCGCTTGCGCCATCGCAGACTCCAGAATCTGGACCTGGCCAATCGAACACACCTCAGGACAGATAATTTGTAGTTTTTTTTATATTGGGTCTGTCATTTTTTATCTAGATTTTGCTTGGACCAGTCAATGGATTCAAAGACATGAACCTTCTCCGGACCAGGCTGGATCCAATGCTTTACTAACCTTTAGTTGTATGCACGTTTTAGCACGTGATTTCTTAAATTATCATTTTAAAGATGATATTTTCAGGCTAAACTTAAAATAACTCTATCAGAGCACCATTAGCTCACCGGCAAGGCTCTCCGATGCCCACTCGCAGGTGGTGAGTTCAATTCTGCGTGTGTGTTTTAGGCTTTGGTCTCCCATTATAACAAAAAAAAGAGCTATAAGAACTAAATGATGATAAAAAAAGAGGAATGGATCAGTAAATACCAAATGAATCGGATCTTATAGGACCTGGATCCAGTCTACCTCATTCCAGCTTACAGTTATGTCTCCCACACAATGCGATGACGCGGACCATGATCTAGTTCTTTGTTTTTCCCTTTTGGATTACAATAGGGGAACTGGATCCCGGTATGCACACCCCATGTATTGAACTTGCGACCTATAGGTTAGTTATCGCTTTGACTTCTAGATTTTACCTATGAAATCCAATATGTAAGGGCTAAATAACCCAAAAACCCTACACACGAGGTACGTGACACGGTGACTAAGTCGAATTATCCATTTCAAGTGCACCTTCGAAAGACCCGGACCAAACCCAAACCCGAAAACCACCTGAACGAGATTGGAACAGTCCGGATAATGGGTCGGATAGAACAACCTGGTGACTGAACCTAGCTTACTACACGATATGTCGATCAAGTACACTCTGGGGAGGGCAAACCCGGTTCGGACCCGAGCGAGCTTCAGAGAGTTCAGAGGTTGGGTCGGACCGAACGACTCGGTGCCCGACCTAGTTCTAATTTTTCAAACAAGGGCGCTTCTAGAATTTAACAAATTTGGAGGAGGTCTATGGAAAAACACTTCAACAGCGTATTCTTTCGGAAATTGGAGAAAAATAAGAAATTTAAAATACTTTGCTGTAACCCTTCTTTCGTTCTCTGCCTTTCGAAATTCAACAGAGAGAGGGGAACGATCAGAATCTTTATTATTTAAAGAAGCAGAATTCTTTTCTCCTGTTCGATCATCGTTGCGGTCGCTCTCTTGTTGTGTTTGATCTCCTCATGATTGCGAAGAGGGAGAGTCTGCCTGGGTTTTTACTGTCAAGGTTTAAGAAACGAGGAATCGAACGCTTAACCATGACTTCTTGGTGGTCATTTTGAATGTGAGAAGGATAAAAAGTGATATCGACGGCAAGATATGGCGTTGATCGAGCACAGAGCGGAGGCGATGGCGGACGAACGTGAGTTTCTCACAAAAGAAAATGGGAGAGAAAAAGGAGAGATACGAAGTTACTGCGATGTTCCTATTGCTACACATAGCTCAGTCTCTTCATCGTCATCTCTGGCATTTTGAGTTTAATTTTGTATAACTTTTGATTTTTCATCTCAGTTTCTTCTTCTTTTCTCCTTTTTTTTGTCTTTTATTGTTACAGAGTCGGATACGCGAGTTGTTGGAGAAGAAGCAGACTTCGAGATCGCTATCGTCGTCCCGAAGAGGCCCGAAAAAGAGGAACGTAACCAGAAGCCGGATTATGCCGTTGAAGTTTTAGTCGGGGAATTGAAGAAATTAGGGTTTAAGATCGAGAGAGTTCGAGGGGTTTCCGATGAATTCATCAAGGTTTCTCTTTGGAATTCATATTTCAAACTCTGATTACTGTTTTTTCTTGACAAATTTCACCGTACTGATGACTTGTTTCGTTCTATTTTGACTTTTGTGGTAACTTGTTGGCTCGAGTTGTTAGAATATGTATGCTGTGTAATATGAAAAAAATGGTGGCCCACTGCATTTAGTGGAAAAAAAATGGAAAAACACTACGTGGCAGGGGAGACATTGCGTTCACGCACACACACGATATATATATATACACACACACACACACGAAATTGTTTTTGCCTTTTCTCTGTTAAAATCTTCAATTTGTTTACTTATCCTGCTCTTTTGGTAGCTTGGAGCACCATTGGAAATCCTTGGGAGGACAGCAGCGAAGTTGAAGATACGAAAACCGACCTACATTGGTAGATTGTTGAAGTACATTTGACTTTGCTTTCAGAAGATTTTCTTATATTGATGATTTCTTCTCGTGTAGTGCTTGACGTTCTGATGAGTTTTTGTTTTCCTTCTCTATATCATTTAAGGTATGGATTTGCAGTTTGAATGGGATCAAGTTTCAGCATTTGTACGACAGCCTGATGGCTCCTTGTTCAGTTGGAGTGAGCGCTTTCTTTGCTATAAGCACATGATCAATCAAATTGTATGTTATCATATTATAACTGTTCTGCTGATTGTTCCTTATTATGTTCTTCATTTTTCTTGTTTTGTGTGCTTTCATGCCGTTTCATTTATCGTATTGGTATGCCATTGTGTGTGCATAACACATATACCAGGATTGCATTTTCACTGTGGCCTTTTATCTAACCAGATACTGTTTGACACGATATGAAGTAGTCTGAGTGAATTTACATGGTTGTGAACTTTCATTCGAAAATTGTTTCCTATCCTAGACTTTATTCTTTGTTGAGTGGTGAAAGTTGTAAAAAAATTCTCAAAATATTCCACGAGTCGACTATCTTGTCAACTACTTTGGTCATCATGGGACTTTTCTTGTTGATTGTTCAAAAGCACTTCATGCCTTCCAATCTTACGTAGCTGCATTCTTTTGATTATATTCATGGAAGCTCGATGCCATCTTGTGTTGCTTATGTTGCTTCCTACTTATATAAAGTTAATACTCATGAAATCCAAAAGCACTCGGTGCCTTCCAATCTCACATAGGTGCATTCTTCTGTTAATGATCATGGAAGCTCAATGGCATCTGTGCTTCCTCTGTTGCTTATTAATTGTACGAAGTTAATGCTCCATAAGTTGAGGAATTGGTGAGTCAGTTCATAGGGTACCTAAATGTCATTCCTAAATTCACTTCATCTGCTAAGAATCTTTACCTGCATTACACTTTGTTGGAACTTCATTTTTGTCATGCTCTAAAACTCTGGGGGTCCAGGATTCAGCTAATATGAGCTTTATATTCAGATATTTTTTCCGTGTTTTGAGATGGCCAAACAAATCGTGCAGGTCAATACTATTGGCTCAGTAGTCACACTGAGGTTTGAGGGAGATGTATATGAATGGGAAAGTGGTGAATCCTTGCTTGAACTGTTGGAGTTTGTAGGCGTTGTCAAGGAAGTCTATCCAATACATGGTATGGTGATTCTTTTTTTCTTCATTTCTTTACACAATTAGTTGGTGTAATTTGTTTGTTACTTGACTATCAGTGGAGGGAACAAGAAAGCGGCTATTGCAAAGCTGGGCGCTGAAGTTCGCACCACAGCCAATTGATGAAGTCTACTCTTACTTTGGTACCAAGGTGAAAGAACATCCATAATTTAAATGGGTGCCATGGAATTGGAGCTTGCAAGCTAGGCCTATTATTTAACTGTGTTATCAGCAGATATGGATGAGAGAGAAGCTTACCTGTGACAAATTTTATCTATGACATGTTTATCTGCATTGGCAGTTTGGTTCAGATTATTGAATCCTTTTTCATGTTGGATTTGACATTTATAGTTAAATGGTAACCATAGATATTGTGTTTGTTCTGTTGCAGTATCCTTTATACAAATCCTCACAAGTTGAAAAGCTGATTTCTCTTTTGGCAGGTAGCTATTTACTTTGCTTTCCTTGGGATGTACACAAAGTGGCTATTTTTTCCGGCAACACTCGGGCTTCTACTTCAGTTGTTCGATTTTGGGTGGGAAAGAATCTGTCCTTTTTCATCTTTTCATTGCTCTGATAGAGAAACTTGAAGAAATAATTTACTCTGGTTGTTCTTTTCCCTGACTTTACCTAGACCATGGCAGTTTCTGGCGCTCCCATTTTTCTACGTGTCTGTTATATTATGGGCTGTCCTTTTCTTCCAGTTCTGGAAACGCAAGAATTCTGCTCTTTTAACAAGGTTTCTTTTATTGCTTTTGTTCTTTTAATTTATGCCAAATCTGTCCCTTTCTTTTCAAGGCTAACCCATTTTCATTGTTGGATAGGTGGCGGATTTATTATCCTGAGCGGCTCATCCAAGAACACATACTTATTGGAACTGAACAAAGTTCACCTGACCGGTTTAAGTCAGAGTTTTGGGATAAGGTTGGTAGTATTAGGCGGAAAGAAGGATACAAGGCATTACAAAGACAAGAATGGCTAGGACGTTTTCAGCGAATTAGAAATGATGCCATTGTCATCTTGGGCATTGTGTGCCTGCAACTGCCATTTGAGTTGCTTTATGCTTATCTATATGAGGTTATTGGAGTTGACATCATAAGGTAAATATCTGGTTTTGTCAGAATCTTTGAAATTTCAAATGGTTGCATATTTCAGCGCTTGCTAAATTTAATGCATGTAGATGCTGCGTTGGCAGTTCACTTGATCATTCTCGATTCAAAGATGAAGAGCTATCCTGAAGCTTTCTTCGCTATGTACAGGGTGAAAACTAGAAAACTGCAGAAATATCATAACCATGAAGCTGCAGTATTTCTGCAAGATAATAACAAAAAAAGCTGGGTAATTGGATTTTTATTGAAAAGAAAAGTATGAAATTGTCCTATTAAAACTTTCTAAGTAGATGGATGTGCAGAGCTATTGTTGATGGCGCTTGATATGCCTAAAATCTAGTTTTGTAGAGAACACTGAAAACGTCTGCAAGTTCACCGACTACTCTTTTTTGTTTCTGTTGATGGTATAAACAAAGGAATTTGTTGAAGCTATAGAAGGAATTTATTAAACATAGGGAGGAGGTAAATGTGTAGTTGATGATTCATGTCTTACTTTCAAATAGAAAAGAAGAAGGCCCAATGAAGCGGGCATGTAGAATAATGGCCTCATATTTATCATTTTAATTTCTAATTTACTTAGCCAAACTTTACGGTATATCTGCAAAATATAGTTTACTGTTATCCTTTTGGTAGGAGATCTAAATTATATCGACTGAGTTAGTTTGGTCTGTCTTTTTAGCAATGTTGTAGAACCGGAACCAGTTAATGAACCAAGGAAGCTGGTTCACTAAAAGGAGGTTCTACCTGTTAGATAGACTGTCGTTAGGTTAAGTCTTACCTGTCATTAGTTTAAGTCTTATTTGGATCTCGTCTTGGGTCTCAGTATAGATTTGATTCATGTAGTAATAGTTAAGTATACTTAGGGGTAGTTTTGTCATTCAAATTAGATTAGATATAAATTAAGATTAGGGTTAAGTCATGAGTCTTATGGGAGAAAAGAAAACGGCAAAGTGTGCAGCCGTCAGCCACTGTTCTTGAGGCAGATTGGAGGAATGCCTCCAATCTGCCATGTATTGTAAGTTGATTTGAATTATCATTTATTTTCAGTTTTCTTAATATGGTATCAGAGCCTATAAGGCCCTAGAATCGATTTTTTCTTGTGCCAAACACCTGCCCTAATCTGCGTTCTTGTGGTAAGTAAGTTGAGGAAGTGATCGAATATTATTTCAGATTATATTCGAAGAAAACTTATTATTGAAAGTGGCAGCCCGCAGAGACAGACGTGTTCTTGGCAGCACGCGGAGACATATTCGAAGAAAACTTATTATTGAAAGTGGGAGCACACAGAGACAGATGTGTTCTTGGCAGCACGCAGAGACAGACGTGACAGACGTGTCCTTTTTGTGGGTGATTGAAACTTGTCAACCTTGATCAGTCAAGTTATATCATATTTGTGAATATTGATTCTTGGAAGCGGCACGCAGAAACGTGTTCTTCTCTTTTTATTTGTGGATGATTGAAACTTGTCAATCGTGATAAGTCAAGTATTCATTCCTACAGTCCGAATACTGCCTGCGGTAATCATCTCTACATTTCAATCTTCACAACAGGTTTGTTGAGCAATTCGACAAGAGCCATCTGAATTATATTGTCCGATTTCACAAGCATTTTAAAGAATTCTTGATCAGTTAAAGAATCTGTGATCATAACTGCTCAAGAACAAGATCCTTCTGACTGACTCAAATCATTTGTTTGGATCAATAGAAAATCATTTTTGGTAAAGTCTGAACTACAAGCTTCCTTATAAATGGCTAGCAAAGGGAAAGGAGTAGAAATTTCAATCCCTTCATCAGAATATACCTCGGTTGACAAAGTAGAAAATTTTCAGATTACAACTACTAAGTTGGATGGCAGAAACTACTTAAGGTGATCTAGGTCTATGGAACTGGCTATTATTGCAATGGGGAGATGTACTCACCTAATGGGTGAAGTTCGAAGTCCAGATTGACTTGATGCATAATATTCTGTTTGGAGAAGAGAAGATGCATTAATCTCTTTCTTGCTACTTCAATAAATGATTTCATCAATTGCAAAGACTTTTATGCTTCTCGAATCCACTCATGAAATTTGGTGTGCAGTTTCTGAAGTCTATTTCAGAAAGAAAAATGTTGCAAAGGAATACGAAATACTGGAGAAAATTAGAAAATGTAAACATGGGACACGGTCTATGAGTGAGTATTATGCAGATCTACGAGGACTTTGGGATGAACTCCTTTACTTTACTAATATAAAGTGTTCTTCTTGTTCCATTGAAAGAAATGTTGAAATTGAAAAGAAGAAAGTATTTGACTTACTGTGGGCTAAGTCACACGAACACTTGTAAGATACGAACACTTTACTAATTTCGTATCTTCTTGTTCCATACGAAAAATTTTTGCAAAAATTTTTTTTTTTTTTTTTGTAACTCACGAATAAATGGGTCCGGATAATGAAGATTGATTTGTGTATTGTGATGAAATTAATAGTTGTTTACTATTTATATGTTTTGCTTTAATATAAAGTTGTGTACTTGCTATTGTAGCTGTATACGATATTAGCTTGAATGATTTGGGTGCGAACAATTGGTTTCTTATTACTCAATCTGACTGGATTCTTGACTCCATACTGTATGCCTTTGCACAGAATAATCTCCGTCACTAAACACATTTAAAGACCAGGAACATTGCCAGATCAATAGAACATAAGAGTATGACATCACTAGTGGATCTTAGCATAAATATTAGTATATGTTATATCCTATAAAAGATCTTGAAACTCTTTGAATCCATAACTTTGATATTTTGCAGCTCGTAAAATCATTGTAAGTTTCAGATCATTATGAGGGAACTTGCTAATTGATACCTATGTACACCCAAAATTAACAAATACTAGTTGTATTATGATTGATTTATGTAGCTTGAATATTATATATAATATATAATATTATATACCCTGGCCGTGTCGTTGCACTCAAAATTTTTGAAATTTGCCGTATCCCGCACTTGCACCCGTGTGACATAGATTGTAGGGTGTAAATTCAGAGTTTGAGTCAATCAAACTCAATATCTTGGGTAGAGAAGAACTTCCTTCACTTGGCACAATATATTTTTTATTAATCAGAGAAGAAGATCGCAAAAATCTTGAGAAAGATAGTATTACTTTTACAGATCAACACGCACTTCAAACACGAAAAGATAACACATATTATCATGGAAGAGGTGGACAACAAAGTAGAGGATGTGAACGTCGAAGATTTAATTCTGATGATAAGGATAAACTTTTATGCTCTCATTGCGGCAAATCAAGGCATTTTAGAGAGAATTGTTGGAATTAAATGGGAGACCAGATTTTTACAGAAATCGAAACTACTCAGTTAACTCTGCAGAGACTCCTACTCCTAGTACAGATGATATTCAAGAGATTATTAAAAGGATAAAAGGATTGTAAACAAAATTATCCGAACATTCTCAACCATCCTCTTCTCAGGCTACAGTAGTACAAGCAACTCACACTGCAAAGGGTAATAACTCATCTCCTTCTAATTCAAGAACTTGGGTTATTGATTCAGGGGCTACAGATCACATGGTGGGAGATTTATCATACTTTTCAGAATACAGATCTCTTAAAAATCAGGAGCCGATTAAGTTGGCAGACGGATCTTATACTTATATGATTGGATAGGGAAGTGTACCCATAAGTTTCTCAGACTTAAAATCAGTCTATCATGTTCCTAGTTTTCTTATAAATCTACTTTTCGTCAGTTCATTAACTCGTACTATGAACTGTAGCGTAACTTTTGATTCTACTGGATATGTATTTCAGGATCTGAAGACGGGAAAAATCTTTAATCATGGTAAACTACAAAGGAGATTATAGATCCTGGAAGATCACTTGTAGCAAACAATATCTTATAGTGCTTCAACTCCAACAGTTCAAGATGCATAAATTCGACTATGGCATTGTCGTCTTGGTCATTTACCAGTGTTAAAACTTCTATGTTTTCCTTCGTCTTAGAGTCAAGTCAAATAAATCACATTTTGAATGTGACGTATGTCAGCTTTGGAAACATCAAAGAGCCTCTTATCCTTTGAGTAACTCAAGAAGATCTAAACCTTTGAACTCCTTCATTCTGATATATGGGGTCCTAGTCCAGTTACTTCATTGTTTGTTCAGAAATACTTTGTTTCTCTTATTGATGATTGTACTCGTCTTTCGATCATTTATTTAATGAAATCAAAGTCTGAAGTCTCTGCTATTTTTCCAGTTGTACATAAATTTATCCTTACCCAATTCAACACTTCTGTAAAAAATTTACGTTTTGATAATGGGGGAGAATACATTGGCAAACAGTTACAAGAATATTTACATACACATGGTATTATTCATCAAACTTCCTGTGTTCCTATATTTCTCAGCAAAATGGTGTTACTGAATGAAAGAATCGTTATATTCTTGAGGTAGCAAGGATTCTATTACTCCAAAACAATGTTCCTAAATATTATTGGGGAGAAGTTGTCCTTACTATTGTTCACTTGATTAATAGGATGCCCAGTAATGTTCTCAACGGTGAAAGTCCAATGAAATGTCTTGACAAAAATTCAAAACCTTTTTATCGCGTTCCTCGAATCTTTGGTTACTCATGTTTTGTATATGTTCATTTACCTAATCGTGATAAACTTGATCCTAGATATGTCAAGTATATTTTTTTGGGTTATTCAAATTCTCAAAAAAGCTATAAATGCTATGATCCCATTCTTAAGAAACTATGTATATCCATGGATGTTACCTTCATTGAGTCTACTCCATATTATCCTTCCTAGGGGGAGCCAATTATATCTGAGCATAATTCTCCATATGTCCTTTTAGTCCCTAGTGAGGTAGAGAATTTTACAGATGATTATGAAGAAGAGGCTGATGAACCAAAAAAGACTTTGATGTATAAGAGAGGATAAAAAAAAATTGTGTATCCCCAAGAAGACACTACTCAACGTCAATTTACCAACGAGATTTCCCCTGACTCATATCCTCAATTGCAAGTGACAGAAGACTTGGAAGTTCCTATTGCTATTCGTAAAGGTAAACGTACTTGTGCACGTTATCCAATTTCTGACTGTCTCATATTCCAATACTTCTGAGAGTTATCGGAATTTTGTTATGAATGCTGAGAAACATGAAATTCCCTCAAAGTTTGAAGAAGCAATTAAGTGTCTTTTATGAAAAGTTGTTATTGAAGAGGAATTGAATGCTCTTATGAAGAATAATACATGGATCCAGTGTTGTCTGACGCGTATCGTATCGCGTATCGTTGGGCTCCACGATACGGGCGTATCGTATCGTATCGTATCGTACTTTAATATTAAAAAACTATAAAAATTATTTAAAAAATCAATAAAATTAGTAAAAATCCGAAAACAAATCAAGAAAATTTTGAAAAATTTTGGAAAAATCTAGTAATTGCTTTAAATTCATATAATGCAAAGTTTAGCACAAATTGAACATTTAATATTGAACAATTGCATCCAAAATTATATATTTTGAATCAAAAAATGAAATACATTTATATTTTACATATTGTAAATTTGTATCAGGATCATTAACTAAATAATCTTCATCTTCTCCTTGATGATGTTGTTGCACTTCAAATTAATTCATGCAATGTCTTCTTAAGTTAGGACTTAGGAGTGCATTTTCTTCGTTATCTTCCATAATCCACTCATGTAATATATCAAAATTAACAAACTGCTATCTTTGTACATGTAGTTGTCATATTTGCTAATTTTCATATGTGAGCAAAACAAAGAGCTCCATTTCTTTGATTATTGAGTCTATGACACCTCAATGATGTGATATTATTACATGATGATGTCCCTTTTTTCTCTTATTGGAGACTAGCTTTTTAACTAATGCTTGAGCTTCATTTCTCACTTCACAGACTGAGTTAAGCCTCACACACATTGATCATGTTCAACTCAATGGAAGTCATGTAACGTGAACCCTAAAATAGTGAAGTTGTGAAATCCCTACTCAATGAACCGAGAGAACTAAATGTTTTTAATTGTTTACGATCTTATGAAATTAGAAACTGTTAGCAAAAATATACCTAAAAGTTGTAACAGAAAGGGAAATGATTTTGTCATAAAAATGCTTTCTTACATGAAGACTTATTGGAAGAAGTTTACATGGACTTCCTCCAGGATGTCAAATTCGGATGCAATGAAGGTATGCAAATTAAAGAAAGCTCTGTATGGATTAAAATAATCCCCAAAGAACATGGTTTTATAAGTTCACTAAGTCTATGAAGACCTTTGGCTATAGTCAAAGTAACTCTACGATCACACCTTATTTTTGAAAAAAAGGCAAGGAAAAATCACATGCCTTGATTATCTATGTTGATGATAGCTTATATACTTGACTATTACCCATCCAGATATTACTTATGTAGTTGGTATTGATTGTTAGCAGATATATGCATTCTCCTACCATAAATCATATGGATGCAGTGTATAGAATTCTTAGATATCTAAAATCAACGTCTGGTATGGGTTTGCTTTATTCTAAATCCTCAAGTTCAAATCTTGTTATTGAACTTTATTCTGATGCAGACTGGGCGAGATCTCAAGATGATCGCAGATCAACTATGGGATATGTCACATTACTTAGTGGAAACATTATATCATGGAAAAGCAAGAAACAAATAGTTATCTCTAGATCTACAGTTGAAGCTGAATACAAGGCAATAACTCAAAACAATGTACGAAGGAAAATGGGTATCCTCCTTAATCAGTGAACTTGGATATAATCCTATTCATCCTATACCATTGTATTGTCATAGCAATGCTGCAATTCAGATGGCTTCCAACCCAGCATGAGAGAACCAAACATATAGAGATTAACTGTCACTTTATCATAGAAAAGATAGCACATCAAGAGATTAAATCAACAAATCAGAGAACTGATTTTTTTACTAAAGCTACTGCTAGCAAACAACTCAAAGACACGTTATTCAAGTTGGGTGTTCTCGATACTTTTCACCCAACTTGAGGGGGAGTGTTAGATAGACTGTCGTTAGGTTAAGTCTTACCTGTCATTAGTTTAAGTCTTATTTTGATCTCGTCTTGGGTCTCAGTATAGATTTGATTCATGTAGTAATAGTTAAGTATAATTAGGGGTAGTTTTGTCGTTCAAGTTAGATTAGATATAAATTAAGATTAGGGTTAAGTCGTGAGTCTTATGGGAGAAAAGAAAACGGCAAAGTGTGCAGCGGTCAACCACTGTTCTTGAGGCAGGTTGAAGGAATGCCTCCAATCTGCCATGTAATGTAAGTTGATTTGAATTATCATTGAATAATATTTTCAGATTTCTTAATACTACCAGGGTGGAACTAAGGTTGAATCGATAATGATAAAAAATTATAATTTATAATTTTATTATGTCAGATATTATTATTAAAGAATAAAAGATGAAGATCTCTAGGAAGAACCAAAAGACACCACTTCATTATATGAAAGCAGGGATTTTGAAAACCCATTTAAATCAATAAAAAAATACTAAATTTATTGTTTTAAAATGATTAACAAAAATAAAAAAATAGAAACAAGACTGAAAAATTAAAAATAACTGTTTAGTTATCTGGTCGGCCGGTTGACCAGTTCAACTGGCTGGTCCAACGGTTAGACACAGGTCCTTTTTAAGCCGGTCTAATGTGTGGACCACACTCGATCATAGTCTGGTTTCCGGTTCAATCAGTGTAACCAGTTGGTCTGGTCAGGTTTCACAAACTATACTTTATAATATGTGGTTCTGAGGTTCAAAAGTGGATTCTTAGGAAGCATGATTAGGTTTGAAATGGTCCTGAAGTGGTATTTTCATTATTAAGACATTTGGAGTGACAGTGTACACAATTCTTTTAACAGATATTTGTTTGTGATTATTTTACCTGATGACCTTTATCAGTGTATTGCTTTGTCTATTCTGTGGAGGCTGCAGTACATTGTCAATGTGTAGGAAGTTTACGCGGATTATTTTTTGGGAATCCTTGCAGGTATGCCTTGACAGTGGTGTACCTCTTGGTCATTCAGTATTTTACTGGGCTTGGGGGTAAGGTTTCAATTGAACTCATAAAAAACGAGAACAATCAAAGTGGGGAGTCAAAGGCTGATAGCTTGGTGTACAAGGTTTGCATATTTGAGCTATTGTGCTTTAATTGTAATTTGTAAGAAAAGTCTGGCTCTTTTCCTGTGAGAATTTTACGTAAATTCTGATAATTTATTTGCCCATGGCATAGGTATTTGGTCTCTACTTCATGCAGACATATATTGGTGTATTCTATCATGCACTTCTTCACCGAAACTTTGTTAGTCTTCATCAAGTCTTGATCCAGCGTTTGATTATATCCTTGGTAAGAACTGATTTATCCCGTACATCAACTATAATTTCTTTTTTAACTCATTTTCATTAATTTTGACAATTTTCTGCAGGTATTAGACTACGTTATTGATAATTTCCTTCCTTTCCTTAAATACAGTTACAAAAAGTACAAGACTTTCTGGTCAGCTTCTTAACCTTAATTTGTACTTCAATTTACTTGGCTTACAAAATTTAAATAAAAATTATTGGGCATCTATACTGTTATTTAACGGGTACTTATTGTTATACAAAGGAAGAGAAAATGCGAGACTGATACATCTGTAGACACGGCAGTTCATGTTGCATCCAGAGTGGAGAAAGAATACATGAAGCCATCATATTCTGCTAGCATAGGAGCAGAAGTTGAAGATGGATTATTTGATGGTATGAACCTTCTGTAGAATTTTACTCAGGACTAAATTTATGCTCCTTAATGAATTGAATGGTCCATTGACTAGATACTGATTTTGTTCGTGAATTGTTTCTCAGACTTTTTGAAGTTGGTGTTGCAGTTTGGGATGGTGATGATGTTTGCATGTGCATTCCCACTTGCATTTTGTTTTGCTATCGCGGTAAGTTTCTGTTGGCATTTGAGAGAGTTTGCTTCGTCTCTCATACTTTGCATCTATACTTTCCCTTAAATGTAAATTACATTGAATTTGGCTTTGCAGAATAATTTGGCAAAGATCAGAATAGATGCATTGAAGCTGCTTGCTTTGCTACGAAGGCCTGTTCCTCGTGCTGCACCTACAATTGGAGCTTGGCTGAATATATTTCAGGTTCATTTATACAAATAGAAGTCTAAATATGTAACTTCGTTCCTGATCTAAATTGAAATTTTCCATATTGACACATTAGGTTTTCTATAATCAGTCAAATAAAGAACCTAATATGTGGTTTTCTATAAATCGTGCTGCCCCTACTATAGGAGCTTGGCTGGATATATTTCTGGTTCATATATACAAAATAAAGCCTAAACATATAACCTTATTCCTCTCATCATTGACCTTCACCGATATCTATAATTCTATATGGAATTCTTGCCGGTACAATTCTATATTATATTAAAGAGGAGAGTTGCTGCTTTGTGCTGAATTACTTGATGGCTTGTGTGCTGAATTACTTGATGGCTTGTGTGCTTTATTGTTATTAGCATTGTAGCAATTAGCTTTGTTGTTGCTGGCTTGATAAGATGCAGACATAGAAAACAGTAAAGTAAAAGAGGGACTCTTTCCATTGAAACATTATGCCACGTATCAGGGTTTAGAGTTCGTTTCATTTCTTTCTGCTACAAGCTTTTCTTACAAGTTCTCAACCAAAGTGTCACTAGTCCTTGATTATCTCAAACACAAACAGGGATAGCCTAGGCATTTACTCAAATTGCCATTTTCCCCCTTTCATGGATTTGATTTTGTTTGGATCATCTAATTTTTCTTCAACAAACCTTATGGTGCTTGCTTGGTACATTAAATATGCAAATTTGTTTTTCAGACTTGCATTTGTCATCTGCTACTATGTTACAGTGAGATTTCTATGATGGTGCGTACCTGTTTAGGACACTCGGACTGCTTACTTCTTCCATGACAAAAAAATCAACTTCACACATTTTCTCTGAACAAATAATTTTAATCACACTGCCATTAGTTACAAAGAATTAATCATCTGCCAAAATGGTCAGTCAAATTTGTGAAGCTGGTTAAGTGGCTGATATGGCCAATATAATAGATCAAGGCAACTGGGAAGAGCAAAAGTTACAATATTCCTTGATATTCATCTTCCTTGGTAAATGACCAGCATCCTTGACTTTGTATACATGTGTGTCTACTCCCATTTTTTCCTTGTTTTCGTTCTAATCTGGGATGTTATGCCCTCAAGCTATTTATCTTTTCTTAGAACTTAGATTTTTTAATTATATTGTTAGCTATTGCTGTATAAACTATAAACAAGCATCAGTTGAACTAATTCCTGCCTTCCTATTGGGCATCTGTGGAAGATGGTTGAATGCCATCTCTTGACCAGCTACGTCATATGAGTGTGGGTTGGGGTGCAGACACATGTGCAGGTGTGGGATGCGACAATTTAAAAAAATCAATAGATTATTCTATATATCTTTTATATATAATCCATATTGACAACTGGAAGATGTTAATTTGTGAATCAATCAATCTTGCCATGTTCATAAGTTAACTCACTAATAAAGTAATAATCGGTCTTACAAAATATCCAAGTGATGGAACACTAAAAGAAGCCTTTCATAAAAAGAAAAAAAGGACGACATGACACTAAAAGAATATTTTATATAGGTAGTGTTAAGTTGAACATTGATGCCAAGTGTTGTAGTGCCTGGCACAGGGTGGGGACGTGACAATTTCCAGAAAATCTATAGATAAGTATAATATATAATTTTTTATATGTAGTCCATGATTGGCAACTAAAAAATGTTAGAATCAATCCATATTGCCATGTTCATAACTTAACTCACTGATAAAGTAATAGCCAGACTTAGAATAAATTGACTCACTAATAAGGTAATAAATCAGTCTTAGGAAATGTCTAAATGACCAGTAAAAGAAGCCTTTCAAATAAAAAGAAAAGAAAAGAAAGGAAGAAGACATACAACAACAACAACAACTAAGCCTTTTCCCATACTAGATGGGGTCGGCTACATGGTTTCTTTGTTTTCATAGAGCTCAATCATGTACCATGCTAACACTTAACTCAACATAAACTAAATCATTTCTTATTGTTTCCTTCCAACACTTTTGTGGTCTTCCTCTTTTAACATTTTCACAGCCTAGTTTCTCATACTTCTTACCGGAGCTTCCTTTGATCATCTTTAGGGAATATTTAAGATAGGTCCTCTTAAGTTGATACAGGCATCAAATGTTGGAGTGTCCAGAACAGGTGTGGCATCGTAGAAGTATCTGTGTAACATAGTTGCCCGATAAGTTGGAATCGGTTGCATCATGAGAACTTGTATCTTGCATAGTGCAATGGTCCCCTTTTTCTCACTTCTCCGGATAGGTTGGCATATTCAAACAGCTCCACACCCCACCATGAGATTTCTATGCTAATTATGATTGATCTCCCCCTAGTCAAGGTGCTAATGTTCTGGAATCCTTCTTTTTGTCATAACGTGCATGCGTCATTTGTAAATAATTAAACATTGCATGACTTTTTATTTTTGGTGTTCCCTTTTCAAATAACAAACATTGAGATCTTCTTTTCTCTCCATTCTCTGGTCTTTGCAGTTCTTGATTATGATGTCAATCTGCACAAATTCTGCACTGCTGGTCTTTACATATGATCAAGAGAGGAAGTGGAAAATAGAGCCTGGACTTGCTGCCATTCTTATAATGGAGCATGTACTTCTGCTGATGAAATATGGATTTGCACGTTTCGTGCCCGAGGTAATTTTCTCATAGTTTGTTCCTCTAACAATGGAAGTAAGCATTCCCTTCGTATGAGTTGAGAGCTTCCAACTTTTTCGTTTTAGAGCTTTCCTTTGTGTAACTCCTAGAAATGGTTGTTTCCAGAAAAGCAAATTAGCCACTTAAAGTTTGAATAGCAGGACCCTCCTTACCAGGGCCCACAATGGATGTTGGCTTGTGCAAGAAGCACGCCTGCACATCAAAACCCAAAACCAGAACCAAGCCTTCCCTGCCGCCAGGTGCATCGGCATCAAAATACCTGGATTCATGATAGTTATGTTTCATGTTAAATGGATACTTCTAACAAGACGTCACATCCATGTTGGACACTTCTGATGCTCCGTAATTGTACTTCTCCCGTGCATGATCCGACACTAACTATTTAAATATTTTCATCACTAAAAACCTAGTTAGAGATAGCTTAATAGATACTTATTACTTCACATATATGACGCAATTGCCATTCTAAGATTGAGTATTAACTTATGAAAACTGATTTGTTCTTCTAGTTATTAAGAGATGTTATGAATTATCTGAATATAGTAACTTATACAAATACATTCTCATGTCCCTACACCCATGAGTTTTGAAATCTGTCCTGTACATGCACCAGCACCATGTTCGGGCCTGCACCCACACCCTTGCAGCATAGACTGTGTTTGATTATATTAGCATTTAACTTCAAAAAAGCAAATTCATACCTGACTTAACATTTTTTCTGTTTTGCCTTCACTGACAGGAGCCTGCTTGGGTGAGAGCAAACCGCATGAGGCAAGCGCAGGCACAAGATATGTGCTCCAAGGAACTTCTAAGAAGCATTTGCGGCCGTGAGAAAAAAGAATTATAGTGTTGGCGTGCAACATTCGAAAGAGATGGTCGATACGGAGAGTTCTGTGCGAGGTTTTTGTAGGCAATTTTGAGATGTTGACTAGGTGCGAATTGTGATAACTTTCAGTTTTTGGCTTTGCTTGTGAAAGAATGTAACATAGCATATATTCTGAGTTCTTCCCCCTCTTCTTTTTCTTTTTCTTCCTCCCTCTTGTATCATAGAACTTTCATTGTTCATCGTTTTCATGTAAATTTAGTTTGAAACATTCCTCGTTATCTGCTTTCATGAACAGCTAATTGATTTCATTGTCGGGCTTAGTTGTTGACTGCGTAGAAACTACAGAGAGCTTCCACAATTTTTACTGAGAGGGATATAAAAGTATTTTCATGGCAGAGCACTTTATAGGAGTGATTCAAGAGTACTTTTGTGGAGGATCTGAACGTGTGCTTCATCTCTGTCTGTTTGTGTGTGTGTGTGAGAGAGAGAAAGAGAATTAACTTTATCGTGCTGGCTTATCTATGCGATCTAGTCGACGCAAACGAGTTTGAGGAACCATGTTTAGTTGCTTCCAAAACTCGAGCAGAAAAAGCTAACGAGCATAGCTCAGGGACAGAGTTTTGGCCAACGAGGTCAACAGTGAGAGAATAGTACTATTATCTTATTAGTAATTGAATTAGTTTAATGGAAGGAAGCTATTATGATCGTGGCGCTATTAAGGCTTTAATCAGCTGGGCCGTAGCCGTGGTTGAGCTTTATAGCAAATAGTTTAATGGAAGGAAGCTATTATGATCGCGGCGCTATTAAGGCCTTAATCAGCTGGGCCGTAGCCGTATATATATATATATATATATATATATATATATATATATATATATATATATATATATATATATATATATATATATATATATATATATATATATATAGAGAGAGAGAGAGAGAGAGAGAGAGAGAGAGAGAGAGAGAGAGTTCACATTTCTTAATTTCTTAAACTATTTGTAGATGATAGCAGCATTAATCATTTGGGTTTGCACCAATCAGAAGCCAAGGCTTCTCCTATTATCAAAAGTTATAGCAAAGAAAGCTCAACCATAATATATGTATATATATATGTATATATATATAGAGAGAGAGAGAGAGTTCACATTTCTTAATTTCTTAAACTATTTGTAGATGATAGCAGCATTAATCATTTGGGTTTGCACCAATCAGAAGCCAAGGCTTCTCCTATTATCAAAAGTTAAGCAACCGAGAGACAATGGAAGTTTTGTTAATAGAAAATGACAGCAAGAAATGTCTTGCCTTGCGAAACCAGCGGGACTGTTTTTCTCAAACCCCTCAAGTTCGAGTCGCTTGAGAGAGAGAGAGAGAGAGAGAGAGAGAGAGAGAGAAAGGTGACACGGCTTCCTCACCCAAAAATCTAAAAAAGAAAATCAATATTAAAAAATGAAGATTTTCTTAAAAAATATATATACAGGCCATATCACCTGAAGTTGACCCAACTAGCTTTTACGTCACCCCCGTTGGATTTTCTAGGCCCATTGGAGGGGAGTTTAACTTACAAACTAAAACGCAGAGTTGGTGACCGTCATATTGAAATCGAATGCACACGCAAACACACACACAGACGGGAGAGAGAGAGAGATTTTGATGGGAGGTGTCGCTAAAACTGATTAGAGGCTGTGGTGAAAGAGGGGAGGCAGGAAGAGAGCTTTGCTACTGTTAGCATCTCTCCTGAGAGAGAGAGAGAGAGAGAGAGAGAGAGACCGTTCTTTTCTTGGGCTCCATATACAATACAATGGCACATCCAAAAACAACAGAACGTATCAAAACTAGAATTGCATGTGTACTGTTACAAGAAACCCTATTATTTCATCATCCCCGTCATAGAGTATCCTTACATATGTACCACTTTATTAACATTCCACACATTAAAGAATACATAGCAAAACATTGGTAATTAAGAATTCAACCTCTTTCTTCAATGAAGAAAACAGTTGGTGGCGGAATTCGCCATTATTTTGTACCCGGAAATATGCTGATCAGTCGGACGGGGACTTGAAGTAACCGCTGACCTGTCTAGCATAGGTGACCACCGCTCGAGCCCACTTCTTGATCTCATTCTTGAGCTTATCAGCATCTATGTCCTTCAAGCTTCCTGGTTCAACGGTTAGGCTCAACCCGGAGAAGCAGCGGTCAAACACGCCGACATGCTTGGACGGTGTGGGCTCGACTACGCTTTCCTTCTTCTCTTGGTCTGCACCCAGTGACACAACATCAACAGACATCAGCGAGGCTCGTTGGAGCTAATTTGATCTCCTTGGTCCGAGCTAATTTCAATCTATTTATGGTGGGGGAGAAGAATGAACGAGGCTTCTTGCTTAGCACCTTTCTTGTGTGCCCAAAATTGCACCACAAATTTAATTATTTTATTTCGCTTACACGCTGTTGTTTTCTTGTAAGGAAGCCAATAATTTTTGCTCAATACTTGACCACCAAGGAAATAACAATTTGAAATCGTCTAACTTTGGATTCAAATAAAAGGAAAATAAAACACGCCAATATAATTTGCAATATCAAAGAAAGGCACCTAATGTATGAGTATTGTCAAAAACCCACCTTGTCTGCACAAAGAGCGACAGTTCACCTGTCTAGGGGGTGGCTCACAAATTGAAGGTCATGAGTTCGATACCCTGCTCGTTTATCTGGCTTTGGCCTCCCTATTGTACCTAAAAAGAACCCGTTTTTCTATTGGTGAAGGGTAGGGATAGGGATGTAATGAACTTGTGTACCTATATTGAACCCGCTACCCGAACCTAAATTTCTCATTTACCTGGCTAGGCAGTTGACTCACTAGTTGAAGGTGATGAGTTCAATACCCCGGGCATGCATCTGGCTTTGGCCTCCCCATTGCACCTAAAAAGAACCCACTTTTCTATTCGTGAAGGGTAGGGACAGGGATGGAATGATCGGGTATACCCATACCGAACCCACTACCCAAACCTAAATTCCTCCCCTACAGCTGCACCATTACCCGTGGGCCAAAAAGCCCTAAAACCTTTCCCACCCCGGGCTGCATGGGTATAGGTTGAGTACCTTGTCATCAATATAGCATAACCCAATGTCCACCTTGATTTTGCATATAATTCCATATGTTTGGGTTGGGTACAGAGAATGTACTTGTTATCTCGTACCCAGCCCATGCCCGAGTAGAGATATTTGGGGTTTAACTGAACTGAGACCCGTTTGGGTTGTATTGGGTCAGCTCCGTGTCGTTAAATTTATGAGAAACCTACAAGATAATCAAGTCGAATGAACTGATCAGGGCAATTCATGGCTGGTTGGTCACTTAAGATCATCTTCATGTTCAGCTCTTTAGCTCATTTAAGCTAAGGCGAACGTGAAATAAATGTCATTCAAGTTAGGCGAGCTAAAAGCAAGTTGCTTGCTGAAGTTGAAAAATGTAAACTTTTTGAGATAATTTTGCATAAAAGATCTAATTTCTTGGTAAGAAATTAAATCAATTTTCGATTTTTCATACAAATTCTCATAAATTTTCAATTTTGTTCATTTAATTACACTGTAGTACTCTATGGGTCTAGTTAACGTGGGTTTCTAGCATATATGTACATGATTGTTCTATATGCTAAACTAAGGAAGCCAATACGATCCAAGTTGAACATGCATTGGCTTTGTTGAGTTTGTGCATAATGAGCCAGCTCGTGTTCAGTTCATTTTGGTCACAAAACAAACACGATCATGCTCATCACAAGTCGAACCAAACCAAACCATGAGAAGCTCTGTTCATTTACTAGCCCTTAAATCATGGAACCAAAAGGTGCCTTTCAGGCATTCTGTGAATCAATCTAACCCAACATAGGTTAAACTGCAAACAGAACTTAAGGTTGAATTTTTGGAGAAGCCGAAGCTGTATGGACTCCCCGGGTATCGAACTAGTGGCCTTCAGCTTGTGAGTCGGGCCCTTACCCAGGTGATCTATTGTTTGTGTTGCGAACTTAAGGTTGATTTTGATTAGGAGTACCTGAACAGAACTTAACATTGAACTTTCGGGGAGATAGGAGCCATATGCACTCCCTGGGTATTGAACTAATGACCTTCAGCTTGTGAGTCGACCCCCTGGCCGGGTGATCTATTGCTCATCATGTGAACTTAAGGTTGATTTTGAATTAAGAGTACATGTCAAGTACCTGCATTACAATTTTACAAAGTTTAGGTGTGTTCTTGGCATTTCGCCAATTTGTTAACTGTAATTTGAACAGTACGTAATTTGTAGGCGTTATTTTCTATTATTTATAAATGTTTTGGATCTTTCCGAATTTTTCCCTTCAAAACATTAATAAATGGATCATGTAAGTTGATTGCTTGCAATATGAATGAAATTTCTGTTACTGTTAGAATATGCCTCGGAATTTTAAGGATAATTTCCATTCAAACTCAAACACCACAATTTCCGAAGTTTTCAACTCAAACCTTAATGGGATAGGTATGGGGCAAAACCGGGTCATATATATATATACTAGTTCATGCCTACTTCTAACATGTTTACTCCTTATTTTTCGGTAGCATGAGTATAATTTTTAAAAATTAAAAAAATATTTAAAAAATAAAAAAAATATTATTATACTCATATCATCGAAAAACAATAAGTAGATATCACTAAACATCATCAGTACTAGGCATGATCCAATCACTATATAATATATATGTGTATCAGGGCAAGTAAGGGTCAGGTATGAGCCAAGACATCTTATCCCATACCTGAACCTGATGGAGTCGGGTTGGGGTTTGCACGGGTCATCCCGATTCAACTTGTTTAGGTGGACCTAAACAATGTTGGATCTATATAGACCTGAGTAAGGGTGTCAGGCAAACCTGTTTTATAATTTTATATTTTTTTGTTAAAATACAAAATTTTCAATTCCAACCGATTTAGGACCTAAACCGGAACCAACCGGAATCTAATTTGGTTCCGATTCTTGGTTCCAGACAAACCGAAACTGGCCATGCATATTCGATCACCACGTTTTGGGAACTAAGTAAAAATAGGGGGGGGGGGGGGAACTTTTGTTAGAATCAACTAATTCTAAGGGCTGATGAACTCAAAGCTACCGTTTCACTATTCTGCCGTTTAGGTGAACCCGGACCTACTTTTTCGGGCACATCAACAACAACAACAACAACAACTAAGCCTTTTCCCATACTAGACGGGGTCGGCTACATGGATTCTTTGTTTCCATAGATCTCTATCGGTGCCAACTTTTCGGGCACTTATAAGTACAAAAATATAAAAAGGTGGACCCTGTTGTAAACTGCTTCTATAAAAGGGTGGCATTGTTTGACCCAACCCAACCCCCAAAAGCCTTGATTGGGCCAGACATCAGGCACGGACGAGTCCATCTCATTCAAATGGCCCGAAAAAAATCCAATAAAGTCCTCGTGACCCAACCAAAAACATGTAACATATGTGATGCATAATATTATTTAATGTATTATATATATATATATATATATATATTACAAAGATCGATAAATGTTATATCGTGAAGAATGTTCGGTAGTCAATGATGCATGTGCAAAAGAGGTAAATGATAGAAATAAGATGTTGAGATAGATCTATGTCATATCACGGAAAACCACATTTGCGATGAAATTAATGAGAGAAGGTTAGTATATTTACTGATAGAAAGTAGGATGAGAGAGATATGCTTAATATGATTTGGACATATAAAAGGTAATCACTTGGAGAAAGTAAAGATAACTTTAAAAGAGAGAAAAGAAGACCGATTGACCACTAATATGGCATAAGATTGAACTCTGTGTTGCCAACCAAT
The DNA here is from genome assembly GCA_036023115.1 of Brasenia schreberi. Classification (NCBI taxonomy): domain Eukaryota; kingdom Viridiplantae; phylum Streptophyta; class Magnoliopsida; order Nymphaeales; family Cabombaceae; genus Brasenia; species Brasenia schreberi. The sequence goes on along the minus strand of JAYKKT010000090.1, from coordinate 2,862,865 downwards.
TCATGAAGACAACTCCTAGTATGGGAAAAGTCATGGTTGTTGTTTATTTAATATATATTATATATGTAATGTTTATAAAACATAATTTCCAATTATATATAGGGTGAGAGAAATATTTATCATTACATTCAGTCTCTCTCTCTGTACACAAATCTCTCTTTCTCTCTCTCTCTCTCTCTCTCTCTCTCTATCTATCTATCTATCTATCTATCTATATATATATATATATATATATATAAAGAGGGTTTCTTAAATACATATTTTGTATAAGAACTTTCACTATTCGATCTTTGAAATCAATGGTGGGGATTTGAATTATGTTGCATGAAATATAAATTAGAAAAGTAAAAGAGTACTTTTGAAAGATGAACACTCTTATGCGAGACATGCATTTCGGACTCCCTCTTTCTCTCTCTCACTCACTCTCTCTCTATCTATATAGAGATATGATAAATGAGTATATGCACACAACTATTCATGCTCAAATCTATTTAAAAGTCTCTTCCGTTTCATCAATGCAATCACTGGTTCCAACAGTGAGACGCCATGCATATTGAAGTTGAATCTGGAAAAGAAATCTTGGATTATAATCACACTGACGAAAATTTGTTATCCATGCTTGATAAAACTTGCTTCTAACAGTTCTAACAAACATTTACATTGATATATTGGAAAGGCTTCACGAAATTTGTAAGACAACCTTGTTCTTCTCTAATTATAGAGAAGTGGCGACACATAGATCACAATTAAAAACAAAGAATGACTCGTTTACAAAAGTAAGCCTACCAACCCAAAGGTGCCCATCAGACAGTGTATGGTTCTCAAATTCCAGTTTGAGACTTAGATCTCCAGAAGCCAACTAGTACGTTAGACATTCGGGGCTAAACAAACTACATATTTAACTACATATTTATGTGCATTGCCATCAGCTTGGAGGTATTAATGAAATTCACAATTGTTGATCCTAAGATCAACCTCAAAATTCTTCCATTAAACTAAGCCCAAACAGATTCAAAGGCCCTCGAAGAGTGTCGTCGAAATCCAAGATTCAATAAAACCTTATTTTGGAAAAGCTCACACAAACTACATGCTTATGCTCGCTGATGCTATTTTCACACCCAGAAGTGTATCTTAGAAAGGATGATCATTTGAAGGAAAAATTTGTGGCTTTGTGTTAAGCATAAGAAAACAGGAAGATAAGCGCAATTATGATAAAAAACAATGAATTACAAGAGACCAAACATCAACAATTGCACGTGAAGATATATATTTGATTCAACAATAAGAAGCAAAACAGAAGTCTCATCTTCAACGAATAATTGCAAACAATAAATCAATGAACTCAATGGTCATTATTCAGAGAACAGAGATATTGATTCTGCAAACTCTGGTTTTGTTGGTTGGAACTTCAGATTTGATAAATTAAGTGACATATATACCTCCTCATCAAAGCCTATGAAAACCTTTTTCTGTCTAATGAAAACATGAACACTTTTTAATCCATTGAAAATGCATGCAAGCTCCAGAGAATGTATCCACCACCCATTGTTGCTATTTTTTCTGGTTTTGATGGTAAGTCTGAAGCAACATCTGAATCGATAGCATGCTCAATGCCACAAATGTCAGGCACGAAAGGTTGTCCGCCAATAGATATAAGAATATGCTTTGCACTGTATAGCTTCCATTTACATCAACAGTATGTGTATGTACAAACTGTGAATTCAAATTCAGATGTGGAGTGTATGAATCTCGAGTAAAAAGAAGTGTGATAAACAATTTTATAATTTAACCTATTGTCAGAGACGAAACATCAGACCCTTCCACGACCTTGAAAGAGTGTCACACCAGCATTTTTTAGAATACTTTTTGTACACTCCTGTGAGGCGTTGCAGCTCAAAATTCTTGTTATCTATTGGAGTGCTCTAGTTATGCACAGGTTCAGAGTCATGCTTCCATCCATAACCTCAGATTTCTTTAAATTCATGGGAATATTTAGAGGAATACACAAGTAGTTTCTTTGGGACACATCCACGAAGGACGCAACAGCTCAAAGAACATTAGGAAGAGTATGAGCTTTATGTCCTAAACTCTGAGAAATGCATTATGTATCAAGAAATTACAAAGAATCTAAGAAAGAAGTGTAAAGAGATGAGTGTAATATCTACATAGAGGCTCCGAGTCACCTCATATCTTGCTAACTTTGAATTATTTAAAACTTAAATTTTAAATATGTACATGTAGAGGGAAGTGTGCCTATATTGATAAAAAAAACCACTGAATATTAAAAAGTATCTTTAATAAACAAGCAATATCCTTTTTGAAACAAAATAAATAAATAAATTGTGATATTCTTTTAAAGGAAAGGTAAGCATTGTATTAAAATCAAAGAAACCTTTCTTCTTGATTGTAACGTAAACGCAAGGCTATTTTAAATTAAAGAAATTTGTAACAGAAAAAATTAGATAAAAAACACACTTTCTCATAAAGTACATCAAAATTTCTAATGTTTAAGAAGAAAACAGAAGCAAAATAGTATTTCTTAAAATAACATATTAATCTCACATGAAATGAAAAAATATTCCTCTTTTATAAAATTAAGAGACAAAAATGTAACTCCCTAGAGAAGCTCTACTTAATTAACATAATAAAAAAGAAATCTTCATTAAATAAAAAAAGAGACATCATCGTGATTTTTTAACCTTTTGGAAGGTAGAGAAATTTTAAATTTTGCTATGACATTTAATCTCTTTATAGTCAATACAATATTTAAAAAATGAGATGAACATTTAATTTACTTATAAGAGTGGTTAATCGCAAACACAAATGTATTATTTTATTTGTAGAAAAAAAGATAGAGCGTGTTGTAAAGATGTAAGGTAATTCTAGGAGAAAGCTTAACCACCCAACATCGACTTTTAGTTATAGATTTACAAATAAAAAAATAGATAAAGAAGAAAAGAGTACATCAAGCTATTGAGACTAAATGGTGGAACATCAAAAGTAAGAAAGAAGATATATTTAATTAGAAAGTCCTTCGAGGAGATGCTTGGAATTATGGTGGTACACCTTGTGATATGTGGAACAATATGACTATACATATTAGGAAAGTGACGAAAGATGTGTTAGGTGAATTTAAGGAAGGTGTACCGGTACAAAAAGAAACTTGGTGGTGGAGTGAAATGCAAAATAAAATAAGGCAAAGAGGGCATATTATTACATTATGCTAATAAAACTAGTTAAACCTTAGAGACTTATAAAAAAAGAAAGAAGGAAGCAAAAAAGATTGTTAATGAAGCAAAAGATAAAATTTGGAGAATGAACGCAAAGAGCTCGATTCGGTTCGGTTACCTCCATAAATCGGTCTGTTTCGGTTCTTATTTCAGTTTTCGGTTCCGGCCGACGCTCACAAGTCACACCCCTCGCACGATGGCCATTTTGATATTTGGAGAAACGTCGAGGGTGTTGTGAAGTCATTGTATTCCGTAAACCCTAGGTTTTAAGATGCGGGAGAGTGTGGTTGCGAGGCCTTTTACGACGAGCGAAGAAGAAAAGCTTCTCTTTTCTTCAGATCCCCTCTCAGTCTCTCTTTGCTTGCTATCTTTGCGCAAAAATGGCGACGAATACGGCTCTATCGCAGAAGGAGGCGGACATTCAGATGATGCTTGCCGCCGATGTCCATCTCGGCACTAAGAATTGCGATTTCCAGATGGAGCGTTACGTCTTTAAGAGGAGAACCGACGGTATCCTTACTTCTCCGTTCCTGCAGATCTTATAGTCTTCTTCGCATTGTTGTTTCTGAACGTTGTTTCCGTACCGCGGATTTCATTTATCTTGTGCGCGAATTGATTTTATGATACTGATTTTTATGTAATGTAGCTTATTTTTCTTTTGTCCACTTGCATTAATAGGTTTTAAGTAGTCGTGTTGTTGTCTGTGTTCAATGATTTGTTCGTCTTTGTTTAAATATGATCGAGAATCTCGAACGGATTTCAATTAAAGGGTTGTCCTTTCCGAAATCAAATTTTGAAACCAGTTTCTTGGGTAGATCCGAAATGCGTTGTCGTATTGATGTTATTATGGTGAATTTATAAGTGGCAGAGATGGATGTATGAAAAATTGTTTACCTTGCTCATACGCTTCCCATGTATTTTATGTTTTGCATTGGTTGATCAAAGTGGTAAACTTTTGTTTTTATTTTCAAGCCAATTTTGTTTGTGTGTATATATGTGCTTCGTTCACCTTTCTAATGTACCATACCACCTGTAGCCTTTTATGAACTGCAATTATTAAGTAAGTTTGTTGCTAAATTGGTGGTATAATGCTTTCACTAGGGACAAAAAACATGTTTCCGTAGAATATATATCGGATTGCAATTAGTGGGACTCTGGAATTGGGTACGGTCGACTTTTTACTACTTGGTTGCTATATGAAATTATGAATTCGACTTGAATGTTTAGGTACTTGTGTAATAGTCCAATTGGCCCGGGGTTTCCTTTTAAATAAGCTCTACTCAATTGTTTTGCGGTACAGCGAATAAGAAGGCATGGGCCACATTTTTCTATGTAAGTCCCGCATTCTTTGTGTGGATGTAATTGTGTCCATGTGAAGTTCCAAGTGTTATTGGTATGATTGTATTACTAAGATTGTTTTGAAGAACCATTCTATTGTAGGTTCGACATGGATGTTGTATCTAGTATGCCTTGCTCATAATGTTTCCTTTCTTCTCTTAGTCTATGTTTGTTTCATGGCAAAATGAGCTTGGCCCGTGTGATCTTCATTCATTTTCACATCATGAAACCAAACAATAAAATGTTCACAGTGATCAATATGTTGATCCTATAGACTGACAGTACAAGAAACTCTTCTGATGGGGATGCAGGTGGTGGGGATGATTCCTTATGGTGTAACCAATGAATTTGGTAAAACTAGTACTTGTTTCCAAGCCTTCCTGGGGCTTATAGGCATTCAAATCACTTTGTGAAAATATACAAGTTACAACGGGACATGTTTTGTGGCAAAGTTCATTTGGCCTTTAACTGAAATGCATGCACTAGTTTTAAAAAGTACGTTTTGGCCAGCATACTCTTTATTGTGTGGAGAGAGTCTAATGACTAGATACTTTTTTTCGTGGACCTACTGACATCTAATCTTTCAGCTACTTAATCGCAAGTATTGAATTTTATATTTTATATTTCAGGGATATATATCATAAACCTTGGAAAAACCTGGGAGAAACTGCAGCTGGCTGCAAGAGTTATTGTTGCTATAGAGAACCCACAGGAAATCATTGTCCAATCTGCCAGGCCATATGGTCAAAGAGCTATTCTGAAGTTTGCGCAATACACTGGTGCTCACCCGATTGCTGGGCGTCACACGCCTGGAACATTCACGAATCAGCTGCAAACATCCTTCAATGAGCCACGCCTTCTCATTCTCACCGATCCCAGAACCGATCACCAGGTGGGTTACATCGGTTGGATTTTACCATATCCTGGCATAGCTTTTACTTGATGTTTGCCGTGTCCATACTTATTATCCAAGTTCTTCTACAGCCTATTAAGGAGTCTGCTCTTGGCAACATTCCCACCATTGCCTTCTGCGACACTGACTCGCCCATGCGCTATGTGGATATCGGCATTCCTGCTAATAACAAAGGCAAGCATAGCATTGGTTGTCTATTCTGGTTGCTTGCCAGAATGGTTTTGCAGATGAGGGGTACAATTCCCCCCAATCACAAATGGGATGTCATGGTATGGATCTCTCTCTCTCTCTCGCACACACACACACACAAGTAAAGCTCAGTATTCTGCTAAATGAGGCACAGAACTATGAGTATTCTTTGGAATTTACCTTTCATTGCCACACAACACTTCATAGAGTTTGTCATTTAATTGTATTTTTACAAGTGATATTTCTCGACTTACTGTATACACACCATTATCTATTTCTTGCACTACCGAATGATTTCTTTTAAGTTTTAACCGCACAATGACAGTAATACAGGTAGAAAGCAGAGACCTAGATAGTTTGTTTTGGAAGCATAGCGCAAAAGATTAATGATTCACTAAAACTTTGGTCCCTTGTCACATGCCCCCTCCCACAACACTTGTACCTCCACTGTGTCCTAACTCAACACTATCTTTTTAAAATAACTTTTGGTACCGTTCCTCTAAGATGCTTATGAATCTTGACTAATTATTACTTGATTAATGTGTTAAATTGTGAAAACAGATTGCTGTTTCACATTAATAATTTTTTGGTTTATTTGATACTGATGGTTAGTTTTACTAGATATTATCAATTATTATATATACTGCACCACGGCACCCCATGATTCTCAAAAATTGTTGCTATGTGGCATGTCTTTGGGTATCGAGCTCTTCTAAATCTGTTGGCATATACAGGTGGATCTCTTCTTCTATAGGGAGCCTGAGGAGGCCAAGGAGCAAGAAGAGGAGGAAATTGTTGCTGCTCCAGATTTTGGTGCTACTACAGACTTTTCTGCGGCAGCACTTGGCCTTCCGGCTGACCAGTGGTCTGGTCAAATTTCGAACGCTCAATGGGGCGGGGAGGTTGCCCCTCCTCTTGCTGCTGCACCACAAGCTGAGTGGACTTCTGGTGCAGGTGTGGCTCAGTTTGTTGCAAGCTAAATAGCTGTTCGTTTGAATCTCAGTACATGCTCATCTTAGACAATATTGAAAATCATCTTTGAACAAAGTTGCTCATGTTTTCTCTCATGACTTTACAGTCGCTGTGTCTGGTGATGAATGGGGGGACGTGGCTGCGCCGCCAGTGGTGTCTCCTGCTGTGGAAGTTGTTCCATCTGATGGGTGGGATCCTGTTGCCTAAGATCAGGTCAAGGATTGAAGTATAGGGTAATAGCTTTGATCGAGGAACAATATTCCCTTCTTTTTTGTTTTCTTAGTTAGCGGTTTTGTTGGTTTGAATAGATATGTATGAACTAATTGATTTTTTAAAGTCGAACGATGGTGTATCTCAAAGTTCTTGTAAGCACAAGTTTTTGCAGTACGAGTTTTCATCTTGCATGGTGATTTCGCTGGTTAATTATTCTTTTGGGCCTTATTCTTGTGATGAATGGGAATGCAAGGCTCTCAGGTTATTATTATTAGTAGCAGCAGGGCTGTATTTTGGTACAGATGGGGAGGCCGAAGCTGTTGCTCACCCACAAAAATCGAACTCGCCACCTGTGTCTGGGCGTGTGAAAGAGCCCGGGCGCTGAGCTCTAACGTTGTAGGTGCTTACTTCTAAGGTTTATCCTCCGAATACATGACAATGCTTCTCAACTACCACAAGATCAAATGACCTAACAACACAGAGTCGTGCTTCCTTACTAAGAAGGAAGCAACTTCTTGCAAAGGAGGATGAAATTTTGTTGTTAGACAAATAGGCTTACAAAGTATTGAACATTCCGGTTGCACCCACTAGGTTTTAGAGATGTGTCTGGATATACACTCCTTTTAGAGTTCGTGTTACAGGTATACCTCTATTACACAGAAACACAAACAAACAAACATATATATATACTTATAAATATGAATCCTAATATGTTTATAAGTTCATATATACGAGTTTTATAACCTTTATGATGGCATAATACTTTGTATTTAGTCAAACTCTAAAATAAGAACTTACAATAGTGGTTTAATTTTAAGTTGAGGCTAAAACTGAATTGAACCGAACCATGAACATCATTATCTTCTGGTTCAAACCTATCGAGCCAACTCCAACCATAAATGGTTAAATTAAACAGTAATTCACCTGAGTCATCCCCCCGTATTCATTACGGTATGAATTTAATGTATTCCGAAGTTAACTAATTTTAGCTCCAAAACTATAATGAATTCTTTTGTCACGATCGGCGTGACCTTCTTTTCACGCAAATAAAATCATAATACTAAAGAGGGGATGATCTTTTTTAATATTTTTGGACTCTCAACTTAACTAATTTCATCCAGTACAAAATTATAAGATTAGATTTATACTTAATTTATTATTGCAAATAAACATAACATATCATAAGACTGATCACGCTATGACACTAATAAATCGGCCCTGACCTTCTTCCCATCGCATTAAAATCCTAATTCCTCTCGGTTTTGGATTTCAAGTATGAAGATTTCATCACTTTTTACCTGATTGAGAACATAAATGCTAATGAATCCGGTTGTGGGTCAGGGGATAACCCGATCCGCGTCGATCTCACTTATCTATAAATAACCAGGGGAGGATAACGTGTTATCGAGCGCTATTCCCTTTTTGTGTTTGCAGGCACAACCGGTTAGGGTTAGGGTTTTCTTGTTCACCTCGTTGATCCCTCGTCTCCGCTCAAAGGCCTTCGAAGGTACTGCCTCCCTCTCTCCCCCTTAATATTTATGACATTCTTTTCCTCGGGTGAATGAAAAGAAGTTTTCTGATTGTACAGAATGGGAGACGCAAGAGATAACGACAACTATCAAGAGGAGCTCATCGATTATGAGGAAGAAGAGGAGTTGGCTCCCGATGCCATCGCCACCAAAGGCACCGGAGAAACAGCGAAAAAGTACGTCGTCATATTTGTTTCCTGTTAGGGATCTTGTTTCATTCTTTCGTTTATTTTATCTGGAGATCTTGGACCGATTTCAAATATCATAGTGAAATGAATCATTTTGACTAACAAAAGCTCAGATTGAGCGTTCTTCTTAATTTTTGTGTTAGTTCCTCTCTTTGGTTTAATTTTTGCTTAATTTCAAAGTCATTTTCCTGCTTCAGTTAAAGTTGATACTCAAAATTTTGTCGGAGTTCTTCCTTTTCACCTTGCGGATCTTTTTGACCTCTGTCACTGGGATATATGTGTGAATAATTGTCGATCATCAAAGGTTGATGTTGCATCAATCAATATTACCGAGTCGCCGAGAGTCAAATGACATTCACTGACGAATGTCTATCTTCAAGAATGATTGACAAGAGCGGAAGTATACACAAAACGAATCAAGAAGCAGTGCAAGACTGCATTATTTATTCATTGAATGAGGTCTTATTTATAGACACTTTATAAGAGGCAAGTAAGTAGCAAGAAGCAAGATCATCAAATGGGCTGAACTAGTGCTGGCCGGCCAGCACTAGCCGTTGGGTAGCTCCAACGGCTACTAGCCGTTGGGGCTTCCCAACGGTATTACATTAACACCCCCCCTCAAACTTACGGGGTATACACTGAAAGTTTGTCTAATAAAAACTGAAATCGAGAAGCTGAAAGAGATTTGGTGAAAAAGTCTGCGAGCTGCATCTCAGATGTGACATAACAAAGTGAGATCTTCTTATTTAGACACTCTTCTCGAACAAAGTGACAGTCCATCTCGATGTGCTTCGTCCTCTCATGAAAAGTGTTATTGGAGGCAATGTACATGGCACTTTTGTTGTCACAATACATGATGGCGGGGTGTTTGACCTGAACGCCCATGTCTGCTAGAAGGGATGTGATCCAAGAAATCTCCATCGCAGCTGTAGCCATGGCTCGATATTCAGCTTCTATGGATGAGAGGGACACCTTCTGTTGCTTTTTACACTTCCAAGAAACAAGAGATTCACCTAAAAACACACAAAAACCAGTGGTAGAGTGTCTATTGTTGACATCTCCACCCCAATCAGCATCCGTATATATAGATAAATCAAAAGATGAAGAGGAAGTTAAGAGGACCCCCTTGTGAGCAGTGTTTCTAATATATCGAATAATTCGCAAAACAGCACTCATATGGACAGAAGTAGGTGCCTGTTGAAATTGACTGGCTGTGTGTACTGCATGAGAAATGTCTGGTCTAGTAATGGTGAGATAAGTGAGTGCACCTATAAGCTGTCGATAAGGGGTGGGATCTTCTAATTTCTCACCATCTGTGGAACGCAGTTTGGTGCCTAGGACTTCGGGTGTGTCAACAACCTTAGTATCTGTAATCCCAGATCTTTCAACAATATCGTTAGCAAATTTGGTTTGAGACATAAAGTATCCACAACTATTTTTGGTTATCTCAATACCTAAAAAGTAATTCAGCAAACCCAAGTCTTTCATATCAAATTCGTGATGCAGATTAAGTTTAACTTCAGCAATTCCCACTTCATCACTTCCTGTGATGATCATGTCATCCACATACAAAAGCAAGATAACAATACCAGATTGTGTTTTGCGTACAAATAATGCAGTATCAGTATAGCAAGTCACAAAATTATGCAAATGCATGAATTTTTCAAATCGATCAAACCAAGCTTTTGGAGCTTGTTCAGACCGTACAAGGCTTTTCGTAATTTAAGAGCATGACCAAGAGGGAGAGTAATGCCAGGAGGAGGACTCATGAAGACTTCTTCATTCAAGTAACCGTTCAAAAAAGCATTCTTGACATCAAGTTGGTATATATTCCATTTTTTTATTGCACTAATGGTAATGAGAATTCTAATCGTGGTCATTCTAGCTACTGGGGCAAACGTTTCATCATAGTCAATTCCATATTCTTGGGCATAACCTTTAGCAACTAATCTAGCCTTGTATCTCTCAATGTGCCCGTTGCTGTGAGTTTTGATTTTATATACCCATCGACATCCAATGACTTTCTTATCTTTAGGCAGGGGTGCAACTATCCATGTCTGAGCCTTGTCTAGGGCGTTGAGTTCATCTTTCATAGCATCTTCCCATTCTGGAATACCTTTAGCTTGATGATAGAACCTAGGTTCCTTTACTTGACGAAGGGTGGCAATCAAATTTCTTCGTTGTGGTTCAAAAGATTCATATGACACAAATCGCTGAGGTGGTCTTGAAGCCCTGGGTTCAAAGCTTGTAATATCAGGTTCAGTGTGGGCGTAATGGGTTGTTCTAGGTCGTCTGGGATAATTTGAGGGAAAGGGTTCAACAATTGACCGAGTATCAACAGTGGTGTGTGAAACATCATTGTTTTCAACATGATCTTCTTGAATGTCTTGATGATCTACTGAGTCACAATCATTATCTTCTTCTAACTCAAAAATATCTTTAGGAATGAAAGGTTCCGAATTTTCCAAGGATTTGGACTCATAATAAATGTCATTCTCAAAGAATTTCACATCCTTGGACACATACAATTTGTCTGCTATAGGATCAAAACACCTATATCCTTTTTTGTCAGTGGCATAACCAAGAAAAACACATTCAATAGCTCTAGGTGACAATTTGTCATTCTTGTCTGTATACACAAAACATCTACATCCAAAAACCCTAAGTCTTTCATAATATGGAGGGATGTTATACAATTTTTCGAAAGGTGAAGTATTCTCAAGGTTAGATGAAGGCATTCTATTTATAAGATATATGGCGGTAAGAGTAGCTTCGGCCCATAAGAATTTAGGAACCTTACTAGCAATTAACATAGTTCTACAAGTTTCAATAATATGCCTATGTTTTCGTTCTGCTAGACCATTTTGTTGAGGTGTTTTAGTGCATGATTTTTGGTGAATAATACCATTAGTTTCAATAAAGTTATGAAATTCATTAGACATGTACTCTCCTCCCGAATCGGATCTAAAGATTTTAATGGTTGCTCCAAATTGGTTTTTGATCATGTTACAAAATATTACAAATTTTTCAAATACTTCGAATTTGTGTTTTAAAAGATATATCCATGTAAATCGAGTAAAGTCATCCACAAAAATCACATAGTATTGTAATCCTCCTTTAGAAACAATGGGCGCGGGGCCCCAAACATCCGAATGTATTAAATCAAAAGCTTTCTTTGGTACATAATTTCTTTCTCCAAATGGAAGATGATGCATTTTTCCAAGAAGACAATCTTTACATTCAAAATTTTTCTCTCTAATGCTTTTCATCAAAGGAATGTTACACATCTTTTGAGAGTTCAAGTGTCCAAGTCTTTTATGCCATAGTCTAGCATCTTGGGTTATGTTACAAAAACCCGAATTTGGCATAACAAGATAGTCCATTTTGTATAGTCCACTTTCTCTATGGCCTTGACCAATCACCTTCTTCGATAGGTGATCCTGCACCACACAATGTTGGGATGAGAAAGTGATTATACAGTTGTTATCACATATTTGAGCAACCGAAAGTAGATTTAAATTTAGCTTAGGTATAAAACTTACATTTTGAATTTTAAAGTCTTGTTTTTCAAGGTTTCCTAATTTTTTGATTTGGAGTTTTGTTCCATCGGCCGTAAACACATGTTTTCCAATGGTTTCACAAGAATTAACCAAAGAATCTTCACTATGTGTCATATGAAAAGATGCACCAGAATCTAAAAACCAAGACATACCTTGCGAAGTAGATAGAGCATTCCCGGAGATGCTTGCTTTTTCTTTAAAAATTTCTTCTATGTACGCTTTTATGTTGTTGGGTAAGACACCTCCTTCTTCCACGGTTCCCACGTTTCCACCCCTTTTTCGGAGTAGAGGACAAGTGGTTTTAATGTGTCCACTTTCCTTGCAATAATGGCAAATTGTATCCTTGTTAGGCCATGGTCCCGTGGGCTTCTTGAATGTGCCTTCATTGTTCTTGGTATGTGGAGGCTTGTAAGTCTTCAAATTTGCTCCGGGTCTTGATGCGGCAAGTACTGCTTCTTTTGCAACATGCATGTTTTTCAATCTTGTTTCCTCCATAACAAGATCGGCAAGAAAGGTATCCCCTCTAGGTCTAGGTTTCCTATGTATAAGGCTTGATCTAATGTTTTCAAATTCGTCTCTTAGACCACGCATAAACAAGAAAAAATATTGATTTTCCAAAAATTCTTGAAATTCGTCTAGTTTGTGAAGTTTTCCAAATTTGTCAAAACTCCTTAATTGAGTCCAAAGTTCCGAAAATGCATTGTGATAATCCCTAATGCTTAGGTTCTCTTGTTTGAGCATAATCATTCTTTCCATAAGATCAATTTGAAAGACAAAATCATCTTGAGAATGAAGCTTTTTCAAATATTCCCAAGTTTCAAACGCATTTTCAAAAGCATTAATCCGATTTCTAAGTTTTTCATCCACGTTTTGACAAATGATCCATGTGATTTTTGCATTCATTTTTTCCCACAATTTCAAATTGGTTTTGAATTTCTCATGTGCTTTGATGATTTCATCATCATCTAAGCCATCAATGTCCAAAATTGGTTCTTTTATAGTCCCATCAATGTAATCCCAAAAATCTTTTGATAAAAAATATTTTTTCATTGTTCTAGCCCAACTTTGATAACTTTTTGGGTCTAGAATACATCTAAACGACTCATTTTTGCCTTCCATTTGTGCAAAAAATGAATATTTAAGACTAACCTCAAGTTTGATGCAAATCTTCAATTTTTGCACTTTCGGCACGCTTCCCGATGCACTCGTTTTCTTCGATCCGAGGCTCTGATACCATGTGAATAATTGTCGATCATCAAAGGTTGATGTTGCATCAATCAATATTACCGAGTCGCCGAGAGTCAAATGACATTCACTGACGAATGTCTATCTTCAAGAATGATTGACAAGAGCGGAAGTATACACAAAACGAATCAAGAAGCAGTGCAAGACTGCATTATTTATTCATTGAATGAGGTCTTATTTATAGACACTTTACAAGAGGCAAGTAAGTAGCAAGAAGCAAGATCATCAAATGGGCTGAACTAGTGCTGGCCGGCCAGCACTAGTCGTTGGGATCCAACGGCTAGTTGCTGGCTGGGCCAGCACTAGCCGTTGGGTAGCTCCAACGGCTACTAGCCGTTGGGGCTTCCCAACGGTATTACATTAACAATATGAAACAGCTCCTCGTGAGATGTTTGGAGTTGAAGACCTTAACCTAAACTGTTGGTCTTGCTTGAAGTTTTGGTTTAACCTAAGAATATGGTGATTAGACAATGACGTGCAATTATTTCATAAAACTTCTCATAATCATGATTTTGATTGGTTCTATTATGCAGGGGCTACGTTGGAATTCACAGTTCAGGATTTCGGGACTTCCTTTTGAAACCAGAGCTTCTTCGAGCTATTGTAGATTGTGGTTTTGAGCATCCTTCAGAAGGTGCTTTTCTTACTTCATCCTTTTTCTCCTTGCAGACATTTTACTCTTTGTTATAGTCTAGGAATGTCCTCTGTTGTTGTCATCACATACTAGTGCGCTTGTTGTTTATGTTGCTTCCATGTTTGTGACTTTCTTTTAGACTAAGTCTGTGATTGTGAATAGTGTTTTACATAACTACACGTGGCAGAGGCGACAGTTGTGATACAATTATGTCAACTGCAGCTTAAACTTATTATTATGTTGCTGGGGGTGTATCATGCCATATCTTTCCCATGTCTTAGCGTTTGTTAAAAATACATTTTTTTAATCTAATTTGCTCTACATTCAATGCATATGATAGAAGACTAACTGAACTGCGTATCCCCTTATTGATGGTGATACGTTGTTGAACAAAACCTGCAGTGCACTTGAAAATGAAATAAAACGTGTTATCCTCCAAATGTAATGCTATATATGTAACTTAAACTAACTGCCGATTTTCTCTTTTCATAACAAAAATCAGTCTTCAATTGTAACTTGAAATAAGCTGAATTGCCTTTCCTCCTCCTTAAGATCTTAGTTGACTTATGTCCTCTAGCAGATTAATAGCTTTTCACCCTTCTACGCTTAGATACATCTGTCTTTGTTTGTCTATTGCTTATATGTACCTTGTATCTTCCATAATGGTGATATCATGCCTATTTTGGCACCAAGTAACACCTGATGAGATTTTATTTTCGTATATGGAATTTGTGGATACCTAGTGGTGGGAAAGGCTTGGTTATTGTTATTGTTGTATATGAAACCGTCGAAGGATAGGATCATGGCTCGTGTGCAAAAATGATGTAGATGATCTGGTAAAGTATATCACGCCGAAGAAAGTTCTTAGAACTGGTTCATAGACATTGCTTAAGGTGTTGATGAAGGCATTTAGTGGATTCATGTGCCTAATTTTTTTATAACTTATTTCTTTCCATTCATTTCAATTTTTTCACATTCATGAAAAATAAGAAACATATTTCTTGTTAAATTTACCTACTTTATATTTATTTTGTTTCAGGGTACTGGTTTTTTTGTATATCTACAATAACTAGCACACACCTACTTATGTAACGTGCTCTATGGTTTTTTTGAGATCACATAAAGGTATCTATGGTGTCTCCTCTCAGAATTGTCACAATTGAGATGGCAACTCCCAATTTGTATCTGGCTTTTCCACTGACCTAATGAAATTTGTGTTAAGAAGTTGGAGCTTCTTTGAACCAATGACTCACAGAGCTGCCTTTAATATATGCAAATGAGACTCTGCTGTCTTTGTTCTCTCAACTTTGCAGCAGATTGATCCTGTTACAGGCCAAGTTTCTGCACTTGTTCTGTGTCATACAAGGGAATTAGCATACCAGGTATTTATTTAGGGTTCAATATATGAAAGTTTATGTAAGTTTGTATTCTAGTATCTTCTGATTTAAGATATATGTGCAATCTCTTTCATGTAGATATGCCATGAGTTTGAGAGGTTCAGCACCTACTTGCCTGATCTCAAGGTTGCTGTCTTTTATGGTGGTGTCAACATTAAAGTTCACAAGGATCTGTTGAAAAATGAATGCCCTCATATTGTTGTTGGTACACCTGGAAGAATACTGGCATTGGCTAGGGATAAGGACCTTTCTTTGAAGAATGTTAGGCATTTCATTTTAGATGAATGTGATAAGATGCTGGAATCACTGGGTATGTTTAATTGCTGAACAGTCATTTTTCTGACTTGAATCTTACTTTTGGACTTCCTATGATTTCAATGTCATTTTTATTGTTCCCATTATGCTTTATGTAGATATGAGGAAAGATGTGCAAGATATTTTCAAGATGACTCCCCACGATAAGCAAGTTATGATGTTTTCGGCAACGCTCAGCAAAGAAATTCGCCCTGTTTGCAAGAAATTTATGCAAGATGTAATGTCCCATGGCCAGTACTACTTGTATTAGAAGTCTCTTTTTCATAATGCTCACATTCCCCGAGAGCTTTTTAGATATTTAGAATGCTGTGCTTCCATCAAAATTTACTTTTGATAGGGGTTCTGTTTGGATAGTGCCTTTTTTTGAGCAAGTTTTTACTGAAACAAACAATTGGTGGGGTGGAGTGTGGTTGGGTGGCTGTTACTGGGGCTAGATGATCTGGATGCCTGGATGGGAATGTTTTAGGAATGCTCCTCACTGTGGTTGTAGTTCTTCTCATTCTGTACTTTCCCCCCTCTTTTGTTTCACATGGGAAGTTAGTTGTGTCTCTAATAGCCTGTCTGTCAGATATGGCTTTTCATGACTTAGGATTTTCTCTATTTTTCTCTGTTGAGGGGAGGGTTGTTAGCATATTCTGGGTTTGTTGCTGTCAGTGTTCTTAGAGTGTCAAGTGTCAGTGGCACTTGCTTGGCGTGACTAAAAATGTATCTGCAAGGAGACAAAACAGATGGACCAGAACTGTGATTCAAGCGATCTGCATCCATCATTCATTTCGTTCTGGATTCCATTAGCATGGGGAAGGCTCCTAATATGATTTACTGTGACATTTGTTCCTTTCAGCCAATGGAAATTTATGTTGATGATGAAGCCAAGTTGACCCTTCATGGACTTGTGCAGGTGGGCCCTTTGCAAGTTAAATTTTTTTATTCATTCTTCCTTTTTTTAAATAATTTGTGAGCTGTATTGGCTTACATTGATGATTGGAATGGCAGCACTACATCAAATTGAAAGAGGAGGAGAAGAACAGGAAGTTGAATGATCTTCTTGATGCACTGGACTTCAATCAAGTTGTTATCTTTGTGAAAAGTGTTAGCAGAGCAGCTGAGCTGGACAAACTACTTGTGGAGTGCAACTTTCCATCTATATGTATTCATTCTGGAATGTCCGTTCAGATTTTAGTTTTGGAATGAGGGTTGTCAAAGGGTCAGATTGTACAGATCCAGTCAAATCACTGTGCATCTCATTTGTGGTGCCCGAACGAAAGTGGGATGGGGGTGCTGTTTGGTCTTGCATGAAGAAATCCCAACCAGGTTATATCAGGAAAATATCTAAATGGTACCCCACCAATACCTGAAAGGAAAAAACATTAATATCTTTATATTTGAATGTTTTTAGATCTTGTGGATCTATATTTAATATATTTTTTGTTAATTACACAAGCACAATATATTAATTTGGATTTGAGTGCGATTCGAACAAGGGAAAATGGTGTTTGGTTGTTACCAAACTTTGACCTTAATTGGTCTGCTGGGGCGAAATCTGATTTGATTGACACCCCTAGTCAGTCGGAGAACAGGCTCCTGCTTTTTGTCTCTTTGACCATTGGCGTACTGTCAAGAGAAAAAACTGGATTCTTTTCTACTCTTTCCAAATTCGTTCCCGTTGGGTGAGCAGCAGTACTATATCTTTACCCTATCATGCATTCCATCACTGTAACATGAAAAACTATAAATGTTTTACTATTTTTTCTTAAGATTTTTGAGTACTCATGTTTTGATATGTAAATACTTTACATGTTCTGTAAATTAAATTAAGAATTTTTAGGAGTCCTTTCTTATGCATTTTCTGACCAACCAACACTAAAAGTCTTATCCCACACTCATGTTTTGATATGTATTTAACTTCTTTTACTACACTTAAGACAAATATTAGCCTTCTTTTTACTTTTATTATTCGAGTATAAATTTTTATGTACTTAATGGTGCTTTGAGCTAGCATGGGATACTTTTAGAGTATTTGATATTCTGTCAGTGATATTTTGAAAAGCTGATATATATATACACATATTTGTGTGTATATGTATATTTCAAAAATTTCAAAGGAATTGTGGTATTGTGATATGTGGCCTTTTCCATATGAGTAACCGGGATGCTACTTGTAACTGTCCTGAGAAGCTAAGATGCGTCTTTGAAGGATGCAAGTTGGGGTGACCGTTGATATATTTGCATGTGTTACCCCTTTTTCTATCTACATGAAACTTGATGTAAGCAACATGTTGTGTACTGGGTTACTGATATTTCAGGTAAGTTGGAGATGGGTTCATTTTATGTTGTTTATTCTGGAGAGTAATGTTCTGCCAACAGGTTCACTTTTTACTGTTATAAACTTCATATTTTTCACACTTCAATTATGTAGAGCTTTACCTCGATCCATTCCTTATCTGGTTTAATTATTATTCAATTTTAGCTCCAATTGCTTGGAGTAGGATTTTTAGGGCAATGCTCTGAACAAAAAGAAAACAGATTTTTAGGGCAATACCATGCATTTCGATGGTAGATGCTACAGCTGCATCTGGTGCCAAAACTCGATAGGAGTTGTCTGGCTTTGATTGGCATTGCACACATACTTATACATGTGGAAATTGGACGTGGGAAGTCCCTGACTGAATGGTTTCTGTATGTGCTCATAAATAGATTTATGTGAAAATTGGATCAGTACGTGTGAATTATGACTCGATGGTGCAGATTGACAAGGTACAAAGGTTTTAAGGAGGGTCACAAAAGGATTCTTGTTGCGACAGACTTGGTAGGCAGAGGGATAGATATTGAGCGCGTGAACATTGTGATTAACTATGATATGCCCGACTCTGCAGACACCTACTTACACAGGGTAACTTTGATAACCATTTCAATGGGTCTCCACTCTGAAGTTTTATGCCATTGGCCTCATGGTTCTTGTTATTCCAGGTTGGTAGGGCAGGTCGTTTCGGGACCAAAGGTCTTGCTATCACGTTTGTGTCCTCAGCTGCTGATTCTGATGTTCTTAACCAGGTCAGTAGTATGCTCTCTGCACATGTTGGCCTCTTCTTGGTTTCACATATCTTATACATCTTGTCCATTTGCCACATGCAGGTCCAAGAGCGGTTTGAAGTCGATATAAAGGAGCTCCCAGAGGAAATTGATAGCTCTACTTACAGTACGTTCCTTTGTCTTTGCACCATGAATTAAGTGGTTACAGCTTGTATATTGATTTTGTTTTTTGTTTCAGAATTGGTCGTTTTTTGGATAGTAGATGCTATATTGACACGAGCTTTTTTCTTTGCAGTGCAATCCTAGTTGAAATTGTTGGAACATTCGCTGGTTCAGAGAATACTTTCGTAGGTGTTAGACTTTCACCTCTGTATTTGTACGAGATGCCGGGATTGGTGTGAATCTTTTGATATTTAATACTGGCTCGTGCGTCTCCGGAGTTTTTGTTAGCCTTCTTAGTTGACTGTAAGCATGCTTCTTGTATTCTATGTTTTTTGTTCGTAGTTAGCTAGATGGCACCTTAACCTTTTATGATAACGGAGTGCTGTTTTACATTGACTCGGTGTGTTGTGGGCGTGGTTTCTTTCAGTATTTTTCTGCGCTGAACTTAATTTTTAGTTTTGATGGCTGTGGAATGACTTTCATCTTGCGAGTCGAGCCCCTGGCCAGGTGATCTGTCGCTCTGAAGTGTCAATATGTTTAGTATTGCGGATCTCTGTCTGAGGTTTTAATCTGTTTGGAATGTGTCACGTTTAGAAGAAATATGGGAAGCCATTGTCTGTGTTGTATCAGCGTGCTGTTAACCTAAAAGGTAATGATTTTAGGACCAAGACACTACTTACTACTACCTGGGTACGTGCTATTGTAGGACAGTAAATAATTCTTCATATTAGTTTGGTGGAAACCATCGAAGGGCAAAATCTGTTGGATTTAGACTTGGGATTCTCTTTATGAATATTATAATCGAAATTTTGATATGTTTCTTGTTTTAGACATTCTTTTGAGGCATGGGGCATGCTTCCCAAAATCGGTTTTAGTGGGCAGAAACTAACGTGGTATTTGAACCCCTTCATTGGCATCAAAATGCTGGGCATAGTGAAGGAGATAGATGGCATGGATCTCCAACCCTATTGTGAGCATTTCTTGTTTTAGACATTTAAATTGTTTTTTACTGTCAGTACCTATTTTGATGTTTTAGACGGTCGGAAATAACGCAAGAAAACTGTCAAAAGATCGTCGGAACATCTTGACAGAGTTACTATGTTCTGGTCCGCAACGGTCAGTTCTTTGTTTTAACTGTCCAAAATACTCTTTCGGCTTGATTCGCTTGACGAGACTCATTGTCCTAGCTACAAGTGCATATCTGTGTGGCAGACTCTGACGGCCACCAAATGTCTTGTATTCCAACAACCTGTTCTGGTAACCTGGAAGCAGATACCGGAAATGAACTGGGACGAGACAGGTCCAGTTCTGGAACCATCAATCTCGATTTGTTACTCAAACCATTGAAAATCGAAAGAATTATAAAAGATTAATAGAAAGAGGTGATTTGATTCTGTTCCGGTTTGACTCAAACCAAAAACTACAATAGAACAAAAATAAAGGCCAAACCAACTGTTTGGAACCGTTGGTTGTGGTTTGGTTCCATAGGTGGTAGAACTCGAACTCAACTGGAGGAGCCCTAGGTTTGATTAAGCCTGTTCCAGTTTCAGCTTGTTCTTCGCTCAGATTGGTTCCTGTTGGAACCACCAGTCTGGTTCTTTACCGGCCATATTACATACCACATGCCGAAAACGAGAGGCTTACCAGAGATGAGAGTGGAGTGTGAACTAATAGTCTTCATGGCTGATCATCTTGAATGCTCATGCAGGATTCTTTGATGAATTGTGAAAACAAAATATCACATTCCAAGTAATTGAATGCTTTTACAACGGAGCGGCCAGAGCCTGGTATGCATGCCCTTATTTTGAATGTCCAACTGACAACTTGTGAGTCGAGTCCCCTAGCCAGGTGAGCAATCGCTCTGAGTCTGCTATGTGTTGACGTGGCGGTTTTATTTACAGCAAACTAAACGAGCACAGTAAGTGCAATTGGAGGTTAACGACAAGAAATTGAGAGAGAGAGAGAGAGAGAGAGAGACTTTAATATGCAGGCACCCAGAGCAATACGTCTGAACGGTTGAGGAATTTATTTCATGTGCAAAGTGATATCATGTTGTTTGTTGAAGACGGGGTCCCTACGACACTCATTTCGCCATGTACACGCTCAACTCATGAGGGCGCATAATTGCTTCTCCAACCAACCACACTCTCCCAAGTCTTGTGGGTCCTCTAACCACCACATGCCATCGAATGTCGATCACACTCCTCCTCCAACTACTGTGTTAAAATATGTGAATCGTTTATTAAAACTTTTATTCTTATTCTTATTTATTTATTTGGTTAGAAGAGAAAGCCAAAGCCTAACACACTCACGCGTGCACCCTCTGGGTGTCAAAACTCCCACCTGCAACAACGGTGCTAGAACGCCCTGCCATTGAGCTAACTCTCTCGGTGCCTCTTTTCACTCAATTCTATGTTATTATATCGTTCATTGGTGCTTGAATGGGTGAAAATCCAATGCCTACATAGACGAAGAGCAACATCTCACTTGGCTAGGGATTTGGCTCACAAGTTAAAGGTCATGAGTTCAATATACGGGACAGGTATCTTGCTTTGGAGAACGTGTTCAGCCAAAATCCAAAATGTCTAATTGGTTATTGGGTGCTCTTCTTTTTATTCTTGCATGTTTCATTTTATGAGAGTTATTTTTCACTAAGTGAATCAAAAGTAGTGTATTGTACCGTATCGCACGATTAAAGGTGACATTCACAAACCCAGACCCTTCGAGCCCTTCGAGATGGAGGCTTAGGACTGGTAAACGAGTCGAATGAATGGAACACAGGCTGTTCCATGAAGGGGAATGAAACTTCCTTGCGTCTATATGTTTGAATCATCGAACTTTCTTGTAAAGCTATTTAAATCCTATATTGATTGAAAAATCTGGAGGGTTCTATCATGATAGACACTTGTTTCGTTGTTGCATATCATGATACAAACTAATTGAATATGTAATGGAATACTTTATTTATTTATTTATTTTTTGTACAATGGGGAGGCTGAAGCCAGATGCATGTTGCAGGAATTGAATTTTTGACCTTAAATTCAAACAACACATCGTGTAACTTGTTTTTCATTATTATTAATAAATAAGTTAATATTTATGCATTAATTATCATTATTTAAATATGGTAAGGAACAACTATGAAAAGCCGCTATGCCCATCAGGTTGGTGTTATGTTACACAAATCATTAATAATATAAAATCAAAGCAAACGAACTAAGCCTTTTTCCAACAGTGGGATCCTCTATAGAATCTAAATCACCATTAAACTTGATCTTGTGTCATATTGCTATTTAACACCAAGAAAGGGATGACCATTGTTTTATGGTTTTGTTTGATACCTTCAAGTCTCTCTCTCTCACACATACATGCTTGCACACAAATATTATTAATATTATTCTAGGAAAAAGGTAAATAACCAAGAAAATGAGAAATTAATAAGAATTAGCTAGGGAAAGCAAAACAATACTAGCAAGCCCGGTCCTGTTCTGAAAACCATGATCTTGATCATCTAAGAGGAGAGACTTCCATTTTAATAAAACTATTCTACTAGCAAAGGACAAAGCTTCCACAACAGATCACAGATATCTAAAATGATAAACATGGAACTTCCATGTAGGTCTACTATTTAAAGCAAATAATTCTACGAAAGTGTATATATATATATATATATATATATATATATATATATATATATATATATATATAGAGAGAGAGAGAGAGAGAGAGAGAGAGAGAGAGAGAGAGAGAGAGAGAGAGATTGTGTAGGAGCTTAGACATTATTTGGTGTTAGACATGAGAAGCAATCTAACAACTCCCACTTTAAGGTGGAAGGCATGCAACACGCACCACACGAATTTCACCAATGAGAGGGTTCAAAATTGTAATATGAAGTATGTATATGTTTAATAAATTTTACTGGAATTTATAGAAATTGTGTGGAAGCTTATAAACAATATTTTTTGCTAGACATTATTTCACTATTACCATCTTTTATTCAATCAATAGACGATGATAATGAAGTTGTTCATCTCACATCAAGTGTAATAAATTCTATTGATTTTTACGTGTGATCACACGAATAACGCAGATCATCCAATAAAATAGCAATAGAGGCAATCTAACAGCTCCCACTTTAAGGTGGAAGGAGCACACAGCACACGAATTCCACCAATGAGAGGGTTCAGAAATGTGATATGAAGTACGTATCTCTTTAATAAATTTTAGTGGGATTTCTGAAATTTTTAATGGTCAAAATGAATAGGTCCACTAGTCTTATTTAAATAAAATATTATAAAGAATCCCAAATGGACGAATGGGAATTGTGGTATGAAACAACAGAAGATAGTCGAGACATCATGTCATTTTCACAGTATTCCATTGCCACTGCGGATTCCATTGGGAAATGTTCGTGCCCGTGCTTTCCAACTTGTGCTTATTCTTGCTCCTAATGACACATCATATATAGAGAGAGTCAAAAGAAAAAAAAAATGTTATTACTTTTTGTAGGTATAATAAATACCTTCAATAAAAGTTGTTTTTTTATTTAAAAATCTTTGGTCAAGATCGAATGAATTTTTTTAGAATGTTTAAGCATATATCCATGTGCGCATGTCCTAATATATAAACGTGGTAGATGCGTGCCTCATTCATACTCAAAATTTTCTCTTTCTTTCTATGTATGAACATGGTAAATGCATGTCTCATTCATGTTCAACAGAACCATTAAGATCAACAGTTATGATCTTAAAATGGATGAGTGTACAAGTGGACCATGCTCTCTCTCTCTCTCTCTCTCTCTCTCTCTCTCTTTATATATATATATATATATATAAAGAAGCTTAATATATGTTAACATCATTAAATACAAGTAAATTCAAACAAATCTCAACCATTCAATTTTAAAAATAAACAATTGACATTTGAATTTTAAAAACAGAAGATACAAAAAATAATTTTACTTTATGATTCAAATCTCAATCATTCATCTTTCAAATTGAATGAAAGATTTTTTTTTTATTTACTAACATGTTATGTTGCTAGCAGATTATATATATGTGTGTAGAGAGAGAGAGCCACTTTGGTCTGTTTTAATCCAAATTTAAGATACAAACAGGGAAGAAGATGGAACTTATCGCCTTCAACGTATCAACTTTAAATTAAGTAAATGAAACGAGCGACATTCAGCGGTTTTTCCGCTAACATTCGATCTGCATGCCGACTTGTAAATTGATTAATTTAAACGAGCGACATCCTGCGGTTGTTAATCTAACAAATACCTCTCTCTCTCTCTCTCTCTCTCTCTCTCTCTCGGAAAAACACCAGCCGTGTTAATGAAACGTTTTCGACTGGCGGTGGCTGGTAATGGATCTTGACAACTTTTAGGGTGAAGCAAATAGCTCACGACCTTCGTATCTAGAAAGTGATTTAGAGTGGTAAAAAATAACCCACGGTTATGCCGTAGACTTTGTACTTATAGCTTATGGATCCTGTTGTGGGTTCTTCAATTTTCCAGAATTTTGGTGGGTGGATGCCCCATTACACATGAAGGTAGATCCGCCACAAGTGGTGGTGTAGTGGGAGGAAGTCTGAGCCATTTGGGTGGTTGGGGTTTCCTTCTTACGCGCTTCACCTCACTGCATAAAGCCAGGCACACCTTTTGTCCGAAAACAAGAGTTCTAAACACAGATCGCTGCTCATAGCTCAAATCGCAACCCCGCAACAGCATTCTTTTCCAGTTATAAACAAAAAACAACTTATGAACGCTTAAAATGTTCAATCAAGTGCATATAAATACGTATATATACATAGAGAGAGTATTGCTTTAATAAGTAGAGAGCCACCACAAACAAGATACCAGTTGAAAGCATTGTCATACACATGGAGGCGGAGAGAGAGAATTGCATTAATAAGGAGAACAGAAGAGACCATAAACAAGCGATCACTTAAAAAATTGTCATACAGATAGAAAAAGTATTGTTTTAATATGTAAGAAGAGAAGAACACACAAAAAGAAATTGAAAGAGAGAGAGAGCATAAACCAATAATCATTCTAACAAATCATCATACACAAAGGTGGAAATAGGAGAGAGAGAGAGAGAGAGAGAGAGAGATGCATTCGTAGCCAGAAAGAAAAGCAGAGTCAAGCATTGTCATCCACAGAAGAGTGGGGGATTAAACCAGTGATCACAATCAAGTTCTCAACACATCAACCATAAGAGAAGGCGGAAAATGCGAGAAAATAAGTCGCATTATTTTCTCTTCAACCAAATAAAACCCTCAAATATATGGTTCCCCATTATCATACTAACTGTAAAACAATTTAGCGTTCATTAAATAAAGGAAGGATCAACAGACAAACCATCTGTTTGAATCCATAGCAACAAACCAAAACCCTCATCTAACCCCCCAAAATCCAACACCATAAAAACTAAAAACCCAAGATGGTACCAACTCTGAAAATGAAAGCTCTCGAGTGTGTGTGTGTGTGAGAGAGAGAGAGAGAGAGGTGCTTCACTGAAAGCTAGAGCCTGGCGTGTACATGTCCAAGTCAGGCCAATGTCCGCTCACCCACCCACCGGGATCACCCAAAATGTCCTCGCCATTACCGCCGGCGATCAATTCCAACCCGCCAGAGTTGATTCCAACCGTGCCCTCCGAAAATTCAGGCAATTTCCAAGCATTCTCCGTCGCTGTATTGATGCCCCCCTGCATGCCCCCCACCAGCTCACAAAATGCTCCAAGTTGCCCGTTTGACGCCAGAAGCGAGCTAAACGTTCCAGTAATGTCCAGCAATCGGTGGTCGTGGTCGGCCGCCGCCGGTCCAGGGCCATAAATTTTAGCCTGCTCTGGCTCTGGTTTGAGTAACGAGGAGGAGGAGGAATGCGAACATACGGAATTCTTGGCATTCTTCGACTTTCCGGTGGCTGATGATGATTTCTTCGAATTCTTCCGGGTGCCACCGCCGACAGGGATGTTGCGGAGCGCGCCACCTTTGGTCCAATAGCGTCGGCAATTCTTGCAGAAGTGGCGCGGTTGGGAGAGATTGTAGTTGTTGTAGTAACAGAATTTGGTCTTGGTCGAATCGCAACGAGGACAATTCAATTGCTGTTCCTGCTCCGGAATTCGTGGCTTCGTCGTGCTTCGCCTCTCCGGGATCAAACCTGCTTCCTGCATCCTGATTTCTGGGTATTCCGGGATTCTTCAAGTTCTTGTTGGGATTTGATTCATGGGAAATGTTAGGTTTTTACTGAAAGAAAGAGGTCCTCCTTTGATGAGCTCCTTGTGTTTTCTGATCTGTGTTAAAAACAGGGGGAATTAAAGGATCGATTTGATGGAAAGATGAACACGGGTATTGATGAAAATTCAGGGTGATGAAATGATTGCAGTTTGGTGATGGGGAGGCAAGACTGATGGGTTTCTGTGATCAAGATTAGCTTTTTATGGAGAACAAAATCTGTGCCAATTTTGAGAGAGAGAGATGTTTTTTTGATATCAGAGTCGAGTATGCTTGATTGTCTACGAGAGTGTATGTAGTTCTGGGTAACTTGGGTTTGTAGATAAACACTGATTTGATTGATCGATATCTATTTTCTAACTTAAAAACTGTGGGAGAGAAAACCACTAGTTCAAAGGATCAAGAAATTTCAGAAGCAATTCTCGCTAATAAGGCACAGCATAAACCTAAACGAAGCCATGAATCAATCCTCAAAACCTCAAATCTTCATGCAGAAGAAAGGAACAGAAATCAGATGAAATCTTCTACTGAGAAGAATGAGAGAAAGACTTCACTCTTATGGAGCGATGAAAAATGGTTGTGGATTTTAAAGAATGAGGGCAAGCAGAATTTACCCTTCTGATTCCCTTAAATACCTCAGCGTGTTTTCACATGGATCTCTCACTATCTTCCTCCTCCACCAAACTTCAAACCGAGATTATTCACATTCATTTTGATTATTTATTGTAAAATTACTGTGATTTTTTATTTAAGATGCCAAGTTACCAAAAAACCAAATTCTGTTCTTTCAAATTTTAAATCAGGCTTCATAAATCTCCCAATACGTTGCAACACTTATCTTCACGAATATTTTCTTGTTTGCCTGAGTAGATACCGCATTAGGATGCTAGATCGTCTCTACTGTATCTACTTGGGAAGGAAGTTATGCTCCACACATATCTCCACTCAAATTGGTGCAAGATGTATTATGACTTATAGTCTTTCGTCACTCACACACATATGCATCAACCATAAAGTTTAAAATCTTAAAAAATAAAATGATATAAATTGCTTTTTAAAATTTAAATCTCCACCACAAATCACGGTAATTAAACATAAAAATATTTAAGAAGATTTAAACGCCTATCGAATTGAGCATATACCACTATCTTTACACACACACACACACACACACACACATATATATATATATATATATATATATATATATATATATATATATGTGTGTGTGTGTGTGTGTGTGTGTGTGTAAGATTAAAACAATAAAAGTCATACATGCACTTTGATTTCCTAATTTAAAAGTTATTGTAAAAAATAAAAATAAAAAACAACTTTTTATTGTTTTGATGTTAACCTTTTTGTTTTGTTTTACAAAGAGAGGGCAGAAGCCGAATACACAAGGAGATGCGCCCTAGCAGTCGAACTCCCACAAGTAGCAAAGCATTAGAGCGCCTTGCCAATTGAGCTAAGGGTGCATTTTGATGTGAATCTATATATATATATATACATACATATATATATATATATATATATATATATATGTATGTATATATATATATATATATATGCATATATACATACATATATATATATATATATGTATGTATATATATATATATGTATGTATATATATATATGTATGTATGTATATATGTATGTATGTATGTATGTATGTATGTATGTATGTATGTATGTATGTATGTATATGTATGTATGTATGTATGTATGTATGTATGTATGTATGTATGTATGTATGTATATATATATATATGTATGTATGTATATGTATGCTTGGTTTGCACATACCAACTCAATATATATATATATAGACTCACACAAAAAAGTCTTATTTTTGCTTGTTCTACCTTGTCATTTAGTCTGACTTAACACTTATTTGCATTCTGTACAGTAATCTTGATCTCTTGATATAACTTTGACGTGTGTCTTTCTTAGATATAATTTTCATAAATCATATGATCAATTGGTCATATTTGGCAGTAACATGAGGCCAAACATATGAATCATATAATTTTCTTGATATGAATTATATTGTTCTCATTTAGCCTATATCTTGCTGGAAGGATTATACTTGCCGATCTAACCTCCCGCCTATGCCTTAATTTCACAGGCAAAGTAAAGTGGCTGGATTCCAACAGTGGTTTCCCAGAAGCTTGAGAGATTAAAGAAAAGGATTCAACTTGTGGATTAGGGAGCGAGGCAAAAAGATCCACCTTCTAAATTGGAATAATATATCACATGTAATTCAGTTGTTAACAAGACCGGAGAGCTCATATCATCACCCCCCCTCAAACTAGCCTCTATATCATGAGATTTATATATATATATAGAGAGAGAGCATGGTATATGCTAGCACAGTTAGTACTAACATATCCAAACAATTCTCAACTATTCGTCTTAAGTTAATAAATAATTAAAATATAAATTTAAAAATGAAAGTGTGAATGTAAATAAATATACGTGCAAAAAGAACACAATGAATGTTTTATTTTTGAATTCAAAATTTAATCTTCCATTACCAAAGATGAATGATTGAGAATTGCTTAGATATGCTAATACCCCAATGTTCTAGTATATGTTAGGTAAATACATGTCTTTCGGTGCATTACTTTGCATAAAGCATTTTCAACATTCGTTTTTTGACATAAACTATTGATATGATAAATAAAAGGCATTTAATATAAGTTAAATGCAAGTTACAAAAGTATAATAATATTTTTCAATTCAAATATCTATCATTAATCATGCCAACCAATTAGTGAAGATGTTTATAAAAGATTATATACCAAAAGATATTCATTTACCACTATCCTCTCTCTATATATATATAAGAGAGAGAGTGACTGATACCCACCTATTGTTCACTAACATTGATTATTGTTTTTCAGTATAATAAGATTTTATTCAATTTTTTTTAAAAGCTCTTAAAATTTTCTTATTTGTACTCATGTTACTAAAAAGCTATCAACATCGGTTATATATATAACATATATATATATAGCAGAGAGAAAGAGAGAGTAGTCGTCGTAGACAATGAATGCAACTTACTTGAAGAGCATCAGGAGGAATCCATCTGCCTCCAGTATACATCCATATACATACATACATATATATATATATATATATATATATATATAGAGTAGTATATATATATATATATATATATATATATATATATATATATATATATATATATATATATATATATAGCAGAGAGAAAGAGAGAGTAGTCGTCGTAGACAATGAATGCAACTTACTTGAAGAGCATCAGGAGGAATCCATCTGCCTCCAGCACAGCATACTGGAACTGTCCTCTTAGCATATGCACACACAATAATGTTGCCTTGAGAGATGTGCGAGAAAGTGGGACCGTTTCTGATATTTTTTTGCAAAAGACGTAACATTATTGTTTTGATAATTAATGCATCAGATCATATCCGAACTCCCAAGTCAAGCGTGTTTAAGCAAGAATGGTTAGACATGACTGATTTTTAATCGGTCCTGCCATTTCAACGGGAACTGGATCAGATTAAGAATTGACTGAACTCAGAACTGAACCCGAAATCAAGATTCACTCTGTTTTATTCTGGTTTTACCTTTTAACCAGAACCGGATTCAAATCAGAACTGGTGGTAATTTTAAACTATCGGTTCTGGTATAATTTTTAAATTTTCAAATTAAAATTAATTTTTTATAAAATTATCAGTTTTGAACAGAATGGTTCCAAAACCGAAACCGACCTTGTGTCGGACATGTCTAAAAATAGTATTAGAATGAGTGACCTCTTCTATCTAATGAAAGAAAAGGCTTAAATAAGGTAAGGTTCAATAGAAACTTACTCTGTCATTTTTCTTGTTAAAATTTGACTGAGTCCTACCAATGCATGTTTTATGGTTATGAGTGTTGGGCAGTTAATCATCAACATGTACAAAAGATGTCTATGACAGAAATGAAGATGTTGAGATGGATGAGTGGTCATACAAAAAAAGAACGTATACATAATGAGGTTATTAGAAATAAATTATGTGTAGCACCTATAGAGGATAAAATGAGAAAATATCGTTTAAGGTGGTTTGGACATATAAAAAGAAGATCAAAAGAAGAACCTTTAAAAAGATATGAAAAACTAGATGAAAGTATTAAAAGAGGTAGAAAATGACCACAAAAGTATTGGAAAGAAACAATAAAGAATGATCTAGCTTATTGTAAGTTAACTGCTAACATGACACATGATAGAGCTCCGTAGAAACAAAGAATCCATGTAGCCGATCCTGTTTAGTATGAAAAAAATGCTTAGTAGTTGTTGTTGTAGTCCTACCAATGCATATCAGGTATTGAATCCCTAACCTTTGATCATAGAGCTTATAAAGTATTGACTCATGCCCGTTTACAGGCCGAAGTTGCTCTTTCTTTTAACTTGATAAGAGTTTCTTCTTTACGCCCAAAGCATTAGCTCGCTCTTCTTGCTCCCATGGAATTTTATTTTATGCTGATGCATAGGGGCACATAAGTATTTTCCACCATGGAAGGCCCCATCCACGAGGGGGCCGATGCGATCAATTTGCGTGCAAACGAAGCGATTCCGGACGGACAAATCCAAGCCGTTGGATCCCCAACTGCCTCACAAGGACCGGTCGTTTGGGCCCCTGCGTTCGAGTGCGAATCTTTGCGTCCGCGTTGCCGTCATGGGAGGACGGGCAGTTCCTCTCTCCACGTGTAAGCTGACAATTGGCCGGATTCGATCTAAAATCAAGGAAAAGGCTAGGCTGTACGTTTGTCGGTTGTGCTGCCCCGGTCAGGCACAAGTCAAGGACAAACATAAACCTCATCTTCTACCTACTCGACCTCGACTTTGTTGAGCTCAAACCGAGCTCGAGCTCACCAATATTTTATACTATCTCAAGAAACTTATACAACCTCATTAAGTTCTATATATCTATATGTATGCATGTTTGTATGTACATGAGCTTATTTGGACTAAAAGGTGAGCTCTATCTCGAGCCATTCTTAGTCGAGTCAATCTTAGTTGCACCGAGCTCAAACTAGACTAGTGAGCCAAGATGGAGTTGCTTGAAGATGATTTCGGCTCAAGACTGAAGCTTGAGCAAAGCATTTTCTTCACTAATTGAGTCTGAGTTTAGCTTGCTTTTACTCGAGCTTCACTTAACTTGATTGCACATCCTAACATCTACCATTGTGCTTAATTATAACTAATCAAATTTACTATTGGTACACCCTAATTACTAAGAACACATCCCAAACTTGTCATTCTACCCATCAGGTTTTTGTTAATCTCTTATTTTGCCCCTCTCTCCTGGTCCCTCCTCTCTTCTTTCTATTGCCTTGGGTCAGAGTAGATTACTATCTAAAGTTAAAAATTTCTCCTCCTTACTTTTTTATTTTTCTGTCAAATTCAATAAAATTTTACCTTAACTGTCGGAAGCCTAACACAACCGGCCATACAAGAGTGATCCTTTACATTGGGCGACAAAGTTTTATGCACTTTGTTGCCATACAAGAGTGATCCTTTACATTGGGTGACAAAGTTTTATGCACTTTGTTGCCATACAAGAGTGATCCTTTACATGAGCGACAAAGTTTTATGCACTTTGTTGTTGTCGTTGCTTTTTCATTTTTCTCTTTCCTCCTCTTCTTCTTTCTTAATCGTCACAAGTTTTATGTCACACGAACCTACACAAATACGTAGACTGCCGCGTCTCTCACTAAGGAATACCACGTCTTTCTTTACAAAGAGACGTGGGCTGCCTCATTTAAGGAGGAGACACGGCATCTTGCAGGTCTCTTCTCTTGACACGGAAGAGACATTTCTCCTTGCATATCTTGCCTTTAAGAGATGCGCGCTCTGGGGCACGTCTCTTTCGTTCTCATGGAAAATATATTGACCTACACAGTGGCTTTCTCCGGCGGCAATCTCTTCTGATTCGGCAACAGTAGCAGCTCCAACAATGAGTAACAAGCTCTAGTGATGGGACAGTGGTGATGACAATGGCGGAGGAGAGAGAGAGAGAGAGAGAGAAACGAAAACATAATTAAGTTGTGGTAATAGTGATCTCATAACTAATTTTCATCCCCAGGGCTGCAGAGGCATCTTTTCTAATCTAATTATTTTAACAACGTTGTATTCACCACTCATGCAACTAATGTGGATTTGTGAAACTTAAGACTCAACTTAACTAACACAAATTCTATTTGGATTTGGTTCTAGTATAAACCTGAACTATTTAAGCACCTAAATCGGACTTTTCTTTTCCTTTTCTTTTTTTTTTTAACAATTCATGGCCACAAAACACTTATATTTCTATGTATAAGATGACTACTTAAAATTTGTCATATTTTGAATAAGGCGCGTCTCACTTCGCCTTAAAGTGGGTCCGGCACTGCCCAAGCTCATTTGGGTCAGTATTTTCAAGTGCATCTGTTACCGGCCCAATGCCCAGATTTACTTAAAATCAGAAAATTATGTTGCCTATGTGATGCCACAATTTACACGTTTATGTTTCGTAATTGAGCATATCAACATTGGAGACATGCAAATAAACTAAGGTACAAAATCATCACAATCAGTTGAATTAAGCTCCTTAAATTAATTAGAAGCCATTAACCAAGCTTCTTGTATCTCTCATGGATGCAAAGGATTCTGTGTGATCCGCACTCGGAGCGTTAGCTCCCCATTTTCAGGGAAACGATCCAAATGATGACATCAAAATAAAGACATCGAGGCAGGTAAAGAACTCAAAAACCTAACAAGTACAACAATGACACTGTGATATCACTGGTGGTTTAAAATAATAAATGAATACACATTATACACATCCTGCATCAATTTCAAGAAGACAAAAATGGAGCAAGTTGCAAAAGACATGGCTTAGTAATCCCCTCCCCCTTGCACCAAATAATGGCAAGAAAAGTCAATATTAATGGAGATGGATAGCCAATAATACCCTTTGTCTGTGGGAACATCAGAGCTCATAGGATGGGCTCGCCATCTGGCCGAACAGTATCGCCATGTCCATTCTTTGTATCATTGTCGGCATGGCCGTCTCGAATGGGACAGTCGAGAGAGAACCCAACCTTTCCAGACTTTCGAACTTTCTTGATGCAGTTCTTAAATTTTTCATGGCATTTCACATTCAACATGCCTGCCAAAGTTTTTGAAAGTTCTCATTTTTGTGAATACAATAGGTGACATGCCTGATACCCCAAATAGAAAGCCCGACTTACTTTACATGAATAAGGCTTTGATAGAGAACAATGAAACAGCAGAAGGGTTTCTCGAGTCATAAATGACTGTATTTGATAGAAACATCTATTGTTCAGGTTTCGTGGTCCTTTCTCTTAGAACTTCAACTTTCCATGGTGTAGACAAAAATAACAGAAGTAATAGTAATAATAATAATAATAATGGTAACAATACAAATAATAACAAAGACTGATATTAACTTGAGAAAAGACCTTCATTGATTGAAGATGGATTATTAATCAATAAAAGAGGACAGGTAAGACACATCTGAACTGCCAAGGAATTCCCGAAAGGAATTTGAAGAACCCACAATGGTTCATTGCAAAAACAAAATAAAGTACGATAAATTTCTAGAAACACATTACAATAATTTCTCTGCACGTGACCTTTTGAATAACAAAGATGAAGGTCATAGAATCTAGAACACAGTCCAATTTAACTTAAAAGGGTCCACGTCATTGCTAGAAGTTTATTTTTAATGTTACGCGGATAAACCACACCAGTGAGTGAGACTTAGTTCTTAGGTTTTAAACCCATGACGACTGGACGATGCTCAACAGCCTATCTAGCAGCTGAGGCCCAGTCCCACTCTAACCGCTTGGGTCATTATCGCATGAATATTGCATTGCATTTTGCCCCTACCCTGCTTTGATTGGAGGCGAGTTTCCATCCAAAGAAAAGGAAACAAACAAAAGATCATTACATGACTCCAAAAAAAAATTTACGAGAAGCAAGTCCACTAAAAGGAATAAATGCATGCATGATATAGAAATTCTTTTCATAAAGATTAACTGTAAAACCACATTTAAGAAATTCATGACCGCGAAAACACAATGATGTAAAAACTATATCGGTGCCTATATCGTATTGGGTACCGATACTGTTGTATCGTACCGTATCGTATAATACAATAAGATATGCTTTTTTTATATTATTTTTTTTAAATACAAAAATTAAAATTAATGAACAAAACATATATAACACAATGAAGAAGCATACATACTATAACAAAAACATCTCCTAATGAAGTTATGAACAAGGCTATAAGCATCCATATTCCATACCATTAACTATTAAGTAACGTGAAAAGAATATTGAATAGTGAATATAAAAGGGGTTTAACTTAATAAAAAATAAAGTTACAAGTACAACTTACAATCATAAAAAATGAGAACGTTACAAAGTTACAAACAAAAGTTAAAACGAATTAAAATCATCCACAACATAGATCATAATCAACAAAAGCATTATAATCAACGTAGTCAGGATCACCATCATCTCCTCCCTCTTCTTCCTCCATAATAGGATTTGCTCATCCAACACCTTCATTTTGATCATCTCCAAGTTCTGCTTAAGGTTGGAGTGTCTTTCAGTTTTCGTCCTCTAAAATGATAGGAGGCTCCTCCTCTTCGGCACAATCGTTAAGAATATTAGCATTTTCGTAACTCAACATGTCATATGGCACCTTCTTTTCTCTTCTTGCATCCTTTTGCATCTGCCTGTAAAGAAAGAATATTTCAATTATAAAGAATATCAAATGCAATATAACCATATCAACCATTTATTATTAATAAGATTAAGAAAAAACTGAGCAACAATAAACAATATATATTTTAAAATTATTACCTTTGCCTTAACTTCATGTTATAGGCAATGTATACCAAATCACGCAGTCGAGCATGCTCCACTCTGTTCAATTTTTTTGTGTGAATGCATTCAAAAAAGCTTCAATTCCTCTTACACCCACTCGAAATACATGTTTGACTCAATATAAGTTGAGCAAACATTGCCAAGTTCGGTGCATCTACACCAAAATGAGTCCACCATTCATTTGAAATAAAACACAATAATGATTAATAAGAAACACATGGAGTCAATCAATTAATAACTTAAATGAATATCAATAAAAACACAATATCTGGTCACATCTAGGAGCGAATTGGCCTTCAAAAATTTCCAACACTCTGTATATACTTGTTTAACTCTAAATGTACATTACAATGAGTAGATGAATCTTCAACAAGGTCAATTGCATTTAATATACCCTTTTTCACTTCTTTATCCTCCACAAAGTTAGAAAAAAATTGGATGGAAGGGTTAAGAAAATATACAGCAGCATGCAGATCATAATGCATTTGGCGGTTCTAACGTACATCAATTATCTTCCAAACTTTCTTTAGAAGTAACTCCTTGCAGTCAAGGTTTGCTTGTATTTCCAATTTAGCCTTATCTATAGCATCATATATATAAGGCATAATAGGTCTATCTTCACTATCCACCATCCTCATTATCTTAACTAAATATACAATCATCCTCAAAAATTTGTTGTAACTTTCCAAAAAATCAGTATTAAAAACATCTATCACAATAATCCCCTCCCTCATATGAGTATACATACACATCTATCACACACACACACATACATATATATATATATATATATATATATATATATATATATATATATATATATATATATATATATATATATATATAATGCTCATAATATTCCACTTTTTGGTATCCAAATCCTTTTCTCATATTTATTTACATCTAAGTTTTTTCTTTATATTGTTCTAACATATATGTGTGTGCATGTGTGCATGTGCATGTCTTGTTACAATCATGCTCAATCGAGTTGACCCAAACCTGACCAGATTGGGTTAGGGTTGTGGAGAATGACCCAAGGGTAGAAAAAGGCGTTCTCATGTCCCACGGTCGACATCTTGACCCAAACTAGAACTCATGCAACACCAACCCTACTACTTGACCTGATTTTCTGTATTCAACCATGAATCTTCATTTGATCTTGCTTATGTTAACTTCATTTTATTTTTCAATGGGCTGACCATCTTGAGTGATAATTGGTGAGGTAATTACTCTTCCACTACCAATGACAAGTTCAATACACGTTCTGTTTGCCACAAAGCATATTGTTGTGTCATACCTAGTAGATAACAAAAATAAGAACACGATGAATTGGCAAAAAAGACTCACAAGTAAAATGTAGGGGAAACAAAGGCCAATAACCAGGTACCAATAGGCCTATCGAGTCGAGCGAGGTCTGCGTACGGACGAACCCTCTCCTGCAGGTAAACGTTTACCCAGTCAATGGAGGACTCGTCTCCCCTTCACCGCCAACGCCACCGCCTCCTACCTCCTAAGCAACCAGAGACAGTGATGAAGGGCACCCTGCTCGCACCGCACCATCCCCCGCTACCTCTTTGTTGCAACACACCCCCAATGATAACCGGAATCCCTGACTCTATAGCGAGAATGGGGGAACGCGATCGTTGGAGATTAAGGAGGGTTGGAGATTAAAGGAGCATAGAGTTTAGCGAGAGAGATAGGAAGGTTGTGTCTCCTAGAACCTCGACACAGTAGCCACAATGCAACTCCTCCTCCTCTTTGCATTCTTCTTCCTCCTCCTTGGAAAAGGTCATAGACGATCAGTTATAGCGCTAGTTTGATTAGAAAGTTGCATTTAGGAAAGTATTTAGGAAAATCATACTTGAATCGGTCAAAGATTTTCAGTTGGGCAATATTTTGGAGAGCCGATCTACCACTAAACCTGACGAAAATACGTAAACCATACCAGGGTTAGAGCCTGATTTGTCCTCCTGAATTTCCCTCTTACATGACCACGCTGGCTGGTTTGATTCTTTTTTATTTCTCTTTTTTATAATATTAAATTTTTTTTCATATCTTTTTGGTTCAAAACTCTGCCCATGTAAGGGATTACCCTTGCATTGCCGATCCCAAGCCCGGATAAAGGAGGAGGGTTGTGTTAGGCTTTTGACAGCCAGCGTAAAACTTCATCGAATTTTTATAACATGGATTACAAAAATTATGAGCATTGCTTTGGGGCGTCCCCGCCTAGCGATGTGCTGCAGAGTCCGAATGCAGTAAGAAGTAAGCAAGGGCCACTACATTTTCGCCGGAATGTAGTGAATCAATTGCAGAGATGGTTCCCACATCATGGACGGGTGTGGGTAAAGAAGTTAGTCCCGCTACATTGCCGCCCGAATGTAGTGAAAAAATTTCAGAGGGGGTCTCCGCATTTTGATTATAGACGGATGCGGGGGGTAAGGAAGCTAGTCCTAGATAATAAGATTCGTATTGGTTCTTGGAATATCGAAACATTATCGGGTAAGCTAATGGAGGTGGTAGATACTATGATTCGGAGAAAGATTCATATTCTATGTTTACAAGAGACAAAATGGGTTGGAGAAAAAGCAAAGGAGATAGAGGATATAGGTTTTAAATTGTGGTACTCAAGTAAAGAAAAGACTCGAAACGGAGTTGGTATTATCATAAATAAAGATTTAAGGGAGAGTGTAGTAGATATACAACGATATGGTGACCGAATCATGACGTTGAAATTAGTGTTAGGAGCAGAAGTTGTGAATATAGTTTGTACTTACGCACCCCAAGTAGGACTAGAAGATAGTATAAAGACAACTTTTTGGGAAGAGTTAAATAAGGTGTTTCAAAAGATTCCACAAAGGGAGATGATTTGTTTAGGAGGAGATTTAAATGGACATGTCAGTAAAAAGGCATTAGGATATCAAGGGATTCATAAAAACTTTGGTTTTGGGGATATAAACGAGGAATGTAGGGAGATTTTAAATTTTGCTATGGCATTTGATCTCTTTATAGTCAATACAATCTTCAAAAAACGAGATGAACATTTAATTACTTATAAGAGTGGCTTATCACAAACACAAATTGATTACTTTATTTGTAGAAAAAAAGATAGAGCGTGTTGTAATGATTGTAAGGTAATTTCAAGAGAAAGCTTAACCACCCAATATCGACTTTTAGTTATGGATTTACAAATAAAAAAATGGACAAAGAAGAAAAGAGTACATCGAGCTATTCGGACTAAATGGTGGAACCTCAAAAGCGAGAAAGAAGATATATTTAAACAGAAAGTCCTTCAAGGAGATGTTTGGAATTATGTTGGCATACCTTGTGATATGTGAGACAATATGGCTATACATATTAGGAAAGTGGCGAAAGATGTGTTAGGGGTATCTAAGGGAGGTGTACCGGCACAAAAAGAAGCTTGGTGGTGGAGTGAAGTAGTACAAAATAAAATCAAGGCAAAGAAGGCATGTTACAAATTACATTATGCCAAGAAAACTAGTGAAACTTTAGAAGCTTATAAGAAAGCAAAGAAGGAAGCGAAAAAGGCTATGTGTGAAGTAAAAGCTAAAATTTGGGAGGATTTATATAAAAAACTCAACTCAAAAGAGGGTGAAAGAGATATTTTTAGGATAGTTAGGGCTAGAGATAAGAAAACTAAAGATCTTAATTATGTTAGATGCATCAAGGACGAGGATGAAAAAATTCTAGTGACAAATGATGATATAAGAAATAGATAAAAAACTATTTTTATAAGCTTTTTAATGAAAATAAAGATGTTAATATTAACTTAAGAGAGTTAGCCAAATTAAAAATGTATATAAACCACAATTTATATCGACATATTCAAAAGAATGAAGTCAAAGAGGCTCTTAAACATATGAAGGGTGGTAAATCGGTAGGACCAGATAATATTCCTATAGAATTTTGAAAAATACTAGGAGAAATAGGAATCACTTGGCTCACAAGACTATTTAATGAAATATGGAAAAACCAAAAGATGCCCGAGGAATGGAGAGTAACTACACTTATACCCATATATAAGAACAAGGGAGACATTCAAAATTGTGCGAATTATTGAGGTATCAAGTTAATGAGTCATACTATGAAATTATGGGAAAGAATTATCGAACGTAGGTTAAGACAAGTATCGAGTACAACAGAGAACCAATTTGGATTCATGCCAGGCAGATCTATTACTGAAGCGATTCACCTTTTGAGACGTCTTATGAAATATTTTAGAGCAAAAAAGAAAGACCTTCACATGATATTTATTGATCTAGAAAAAACTTATGATAGGGTACCGAGGGAGATTCTTTGGAGAACTTTGGAAAAAAGAGGTATCCCATTGACATATATTAACCTTATAAGAGACATGTATGATGGTGCAAAAACATGTGTGAGGACTCATGAAGGAACGACAGACTTCTTTGAAGTTAATATTGGGTTACATCAAGGATCAACTTTAAGTCCATACTTATTTATAATGGTGATGGATGAGTTAACAAAACATATTCAAGATGAAGTACCTTGGTGTATGTTATTTGCAGATGACATTGTATTAGTGGAGGAGTCTAAGGAAAAAGTTAATAGAAAATTGGAACTATGGAGAGAAACATTAGAAAGCAAAGGCCTCCGACTTAGTAGAACAAAGACAGAATATATGGAATATAAGTTTGATCATTTGGTTTCTTCAGAGGACATGGAAATTAAAATTGGCACACATTGCATTCCCCAAAAGGAAAGTTTTAAATACTTAGGGTCAATTTTTCAGAGTGATGGAAGAATTGATGGAGATGTTACACAGAATTAATGCTGGTTGGTTAAAATGGAGAGGAGCATCAGGTATTCTTTGTGATAAGAAGATACCATTAAAGTTAAAAGGTAAATATTATAGAGCATCAATTAGGACTGCCATGTTTTATGGTTCTGAGTGTTGGGCAGTTAATCATCAACATGTATAAAAGATGTCTGTGACAGAAATGAAGATGTTGAGATGGATGAGTGGTCATACAAGAAAAGACCGTATACATAATGAGGTTATTAGAAACAAATTAGGAGTGGCACCAATGGAGGATAAAATGAGAGAACATCGTTTAAGATGGTTTGGACATATAGAAAAAAGATCAGAAGAAGAATCTGTAAGAAGGTTAGAAAAACTATATTTGGAAAGTATTAAAAGAGGTAGAGGATGAGCACAAAAGTGTTGGAAAGAAACAATAAAGAATGATCTAGCTTATTGGGAGTTAACTGCTAACATGGCACATGATAGGGATCTGTGGAAACAAAGAATCCATGTAGCCGACCCCGTCTAGTATGGGAAAAGGCTTAGTTGTTGTTGTTGTTGTATATCTTTCCGATTGAAGTGTGTTGCACATAGATGAAAATGTTATTCAAACTTAGACACACTTCATGTTGAAGGAAGGCCATAAAAAGGAAACCAAAACTAATCTCACAAACATTGGAATTAAGTAGCGCAATTTATTAGGAAGAACTTTATTTTTTAACATGAACCCACCTATAATTAGGTCATGCGTCAGAAGGATGTGTTGCATCAAAGTAGTGAAAGAACCCTTAAGCCCGATGGACTCTCCCTCAATGCTTGGAGTGTGCTTGATAAAGATGAGAATATCATTTAAAGCGAACGCAATTCATGTTTAAGCAAGGTCGCAAAAAAGAAGCCTAAACTTACTTTAAAAACACAGCATAATTGATAAAAAGGGGGTAACTTTAATTATAGACATAAACCAACCTACAATTACGTCACATGGGAGAAGGATTAACAAGCATCCAAACAGCGAAAGAAGCCTCAAGTCCAATGAACTCTCACTGCCTGCTTGCAATGTGCTGGATGGATACGTATGAAAATGTCGGTCAAACTTTAGATAATTCATATTCAGTAAAGTCGCACAAAAGAAACCTAAACTAACCTCACAAATACATGAAGTACGTAGCAAATTTTATAATAAGGAGGAACTTGATTAAAAGCATGAGCTCTCACCTATAGTGACAATATCCGTTGAAAGGATGACCTTGACCCTGAATTTAAATAGTGAAAGAAGCCTAAAGTCCAATTGAATCCCCTCACCGCTTGAAGTGTGAGGGACATAACTGAGAGAAACACAAGTAGCAAAATTTATAATAAGGAGGAACTTGATTAAAAACATGAGCACTCACCTATAGTTACAATATCCGTTAAAAGGATGACTTTGACCCTGAATTTAAATAGTGAAAGAAGCCTAAAGTCCGATCAAATCTCCTCATCGCTTGAAGTGTACTGGACATAACTACATAACTGAGAGAAACACAAGCCATACTAAAGAAGGTTGATACCATATACCGATGTGTTGATATATCAGGGTTGACAAGAGTGTGGAGTAAACGCTAAGGTTGGCCTTTTTTGCCAAATCATTTGACGAATATCTCAATTACCCATTTTAACTCACTGTACATCGCCGATTCATATTGCATGATAACTCTGCCACTATGCACAATATCATTATAATGATCTTCTTCTAGCTTGCAACGCATGTACAGAACATGCGTGCATGCACACACATATGAATACATATTTAAAACTTCAAAAAACCATTAAATTTACATCTTTAATTTTCTTGCTAGTTTATTTTAATTTAAGAGGTTGAAAGAAAAATGGCCCTCGTGCCTTATATAATACCTTCTAGAAGTTTTAGAAAATGCCTTTTAAAAAGACTTTACGAGTTAAACCGAGCTCAACAACCATGCTCATATTCTGCTTGGATGGTTTAACAGTTCAAACACGAAAAACCCTTGAACGAGTAGAACCAATGAGAAATATGAGAATCCTTGAAGGAGCATTCGCTGTAACGCACTCGTTTGTGTCTTCATTTTCGAAGAGGGGAGGTGGGACTGGGGGTGTTTGGTCGATGGTACCGTGTGAGTTGAATCTATAACTTTTAGTATCACGATACCAAATTCACGTCACGAATCAAATAAAGAATGCTAGAAGGTCATAGAACTACAGTTCCATGAGCCTCATTTCACTTTAAAAATGAACTCAAATCAAAGGGTAAACCACAGGAAGTTGGAGGCTGGGATCTGTTCAATGCCCAAAGCAAGGGGTGCATATGCTTGGTGCACGAATAGAGAAAGAATGAGGGCAAGAACAGTATGGTTATAAAAGGGATTGAGGGTATGAGAATAGAAAAAACGAGTGTGTATAGCAATTATGCTTGAAATCTTCATCCAAGAACAATAATTATTGACAATATTAAGACCTGCAACTAAGAGTCTTGAAGAAGCAATCGGATAACGAGCAAAAGCCACAAATCTCAGAGTGCGAAGATAACTTTGAATCGGTTTCCACTAGAAGGCTGTTCCAAGAGAAAAACTTTTTGTTGTATTGTAACATATATTTTTATATATATTTTCCTTAGGTTTATCATTTCTCTTTGTTATATGTTGTGAGTTTTCCCTTATAGTCCATAGCAAGTAGTTATGAGATTTATGTTCCTTTTTTATATTTTTTTTAATAATTTGCTCCTGCCATCTCAAATGATAGAATAGGCAATTCGCCGCACCCCACAAAATTCTATATCCACCACTGAATAGATTGATCTGGATCATGTTTTGTTTCCAACAGCTCCTTGTTGTGCGGGAGATGATCTTGGCGTCGATCCTTACATCGATGACTAATTCCAGGTATTCAGATTTCCAGACTCTGTGAGCTTAACACATAATTATATGCACCCTCAACTCTCCACCTTCAGTGGAGTCGTCGGACAGTCCTGTCGGGTGAGATAATGCATAGCAGCATTTACATTGTTGGTCCACTTAGTATCGTTGTATGATTTCACATATGAATTCGGAAAGTTAGAAGAGTTAGCTGGGCTATCACATAAATGGGGACAAGCTTCATTTGTGCTCTTAACCCTTTGAACTAAAAGCTATTTTGTTATTGGAAATTCAGATTTATTTGTTTTACATTCCCAGTCCACTTAGTATACTCAAGGAATTCCTTACGAATTGTGAATAAGTTTTTTTTTTTAAACCATTTCAAAGTGCTAACAGTTTTTTTTACTTTTAAATTTCTTCCAACATTTTTGCCTTTGTAAAAGTTTAATTCAGATTTTGAGCTCCTGTTTGCAAAAGAGATAAGTAGATAAAGATTTGATGTAAAATTTTTAAAGTGATATTTTTGTGACTATTGTTTTCTTCTTTATAAATTTCTTTGTGCTACTTGTTTTTATAAATATCTGAAAAAATCTTGTATTTCTTACTAATTGTCAATCGGTTTTAATTTTTCAAACCTTTTCGAAGTGATGCCAGTTTTTTACTTCTAAATTTCTACTAACATGAAGAGTTTGTAAATGAAAAAATCTTTAACTGAGTTTTATGAAAAGTTTAATACCAATTTTTAGCTTCTGTTTATAAAAGGGATAAAGTTTTGAAGAAATTTTTTAAAGTGTCATTAGTGTGGATTGGTTTTTTCTTTAGAAACTTCTTTTATAAGTATCTTAAAAATCTTATATTCTTTAACAATTGTTTTTTCTAACTATTGGTTTCCTTACCAGTTGACAATCAATTTTAACTTTCAAGCTTTTTCAAAGTGATGCCATTTTTTATTCTAAATTTCTATGAACATTTAGTCTTTGTTAATTAAAATCCCCCCCCCCCGAGAGTTTTATGAAAAGTTTAATACAGATTTTGACGTCCGGTTTGCAAACGGGATAAAGCTTTGAAGCAAAACTTACCAGCTGTCAATCAATTTTAACTTTCAAGCTTTTTCAAAGTAATGTCTTTTTTTACTTCTAAATTTCTACGAACATTTAGTCTTTGTTAATTACAATTTCTTTTCCAGAGTTTTATGAAAAGTTTAATACAGATTTTGAGGCGTGGTTTGCAAAAGGGATAAAGTTTTGAAGCAAAACTTTTAAAGTATCATTTGTGTGATTATTGGTTTTCTTTTTAGAAACTTCTTTTTTCTACGTGTTTCTTGTATTTCTTGTTGATTGTCAATCGTTTTGTTTTTCAAGCCTTTTCAAAGTGATAATTTTCTTTATTTCTAATTTTTTATGAACGTGTAGTCTTTCTACATAAAAATCTCTTCTACTGATTTTTATAAATGCTTTGATATAGATTTTGATTTCTTGTTTAAAAAAGAGATGAAGTTTTGTGAAAGTAAAATTTTCAAAGTTACAATTGTGTAACCAAGAATCTTCTTTTTACTACTTGATTTTATAGTATAAGAAGACATCTCGCCCCTACCAAAATTTAAATTTCTTTGAGATTGTAAT
This sequence comes from Brasenia schreberi, assembly GCA_036023115.1. Taxonomy (NCBI): domain Eukaryota; kingdom Viridiplantae; phylum Streptophyta; class Magnoliopsida; order Nymphaeales; family Cabombaceae; genus Brasenia; species Brasenia schreberi. The sequence goes on along the minus strand of JAYKKT010000090.1, from coordinate 2,818,512 downwards.
GAGTTTGTTATAAAAAATTTAAATTCCTTTGTTTTAACGTCTTTTGAATTGCATACTCAAGGAACTTCTTACCAATTGTCAAAACTTAGGATGAAGTTTTAAGGCAAAAATTTTAAAGTGACCTTTATGTAACCACTGCTTTTCTCTTTAGAAACTTCTTTTCACCACTTGATTTTATAAGGATGAGAACAAATCTCGTCCCAGCCAAACATTCAGATTTCTTTGAGATTCTAGTGATTTTTTTATCAAAAATTTAGATTTCTTTGTTTTACCGTCTTTTGTATTGCATACTCAAGGAATTCTTTATCGTTCACCAGTAGCTGAAATTCTGAACCGATACAATTCAGGTACATATATCATATTGGCACATTTATTGGGTTGTATCATTCGATACGATGCGGTTTCGCACTCTACAAATTGATGTTATTCTTTTTTACATAAAACCCAAAATCGATGGGTTTTATTCGTGTTTTATTTGCTCTATGGGCTTTCTTACAGCCTGTGTTTACTCTTAAAACCTCTCCATATCTCTCTTTTGCTTGATTGTTAAGAGGCGCAGTTTTTGTAATGAGATTAATTATGAAGTAAACACTATCTTGTAAGAATCGAAAGAGATGCAAGTGCTTGTACTCGTATGCTCAAAACCATAAAATATAAAATGTAATAGGTTTTGAAGGTCACAAAAGAAAGATAAAGATTAAGACATAAAGAGAAGAAAAATAGACAGTTGGGTTATGTCTTGACGTTTTAAAGATGCTTCTGAAGAGATACGTGAGGAAGAAGTAAAGAAGCACATGATACGGTGAGGAGGAGACTACTGAAAAAATAAGTATACGGGGAGAAAAGAAAAATAGGCGGTTGATAAAAAAAAATTATCAAAAAGTTAGATTTCTTTGTTTTAACGTCTTTTGAATTGCCTATTCAATGAATTCTTTATCAATTATCCATCAATTTTGTTTTTTAATCATTTTCAAAGTGAGCAGCTTTTTACTTCAAAATTTCTTCGTACATTTAGTCTTTGACAATAAAAATTCCTTTTGTAAAGTTTTGTGAAAACTATAATAAAGATTTTAAGTGCCTGTTTGCAAAAGGAATTATGTTTTGAAGCAAAATTTTTAAAGTGACATTTGTGTGACTATTGATTTTCCTTGTTTTTTAAGTACCTGAAAAACTCTTGTGTTCCTTACCAATTGTCAATCCGTTTTATTTTTCAGGCCTTTTGGAAGTGACAACATTGTTTTACTTATATATTTTTACGAATATTTAGTCTTTGTAAATGAAAATTCATTTTGCAGAATTTTAAGTTTAGTACAGATTTTGAGCTGCAATTTACAAAAAGGATAAAGTTTTTAATAAACTTTTTCGTTTGTGTGACTATTGGTTTTCTCTGTAGCAACTTCATTTCGCTACTTGTTTTTATTCGTGTTTTAAAAGACTCGTGTTCCTTACCAATTGTCAATCAGTTTTATTTTTCAAGTCTTTTGAAAGTGATAATATTGTGTACTTCTAAATTTATAAGAACATTTAGTCTTTGTAAATGAATATTTCTTTTGAAGTTTTGAAGCAAAATTTTTAAAGTGCCATTTGTGTAACCATTGGTTTTCTCTTTAGAAACTTCTTTTTGTTACTTGAATTTTGAAGTACCAGAAAAAATCTCGTTGCTGCCAAAAATTCAAATTCATTTGAGATTTGAACGGTTTTGTTAGCAAAAATTTAAATTTCTTGATTTTCATTTTAACATCTTTTAAATTGCATACTCAAGGAATTCCTTACTAAATGTCAATCAGTTTTGCTCTTTTAGTCTTTTCAAAGTGGTAACATTTTTTTACTTCTAAATTTCTACGAACATTTAGTCTTTGTACATGAAAATTTCTTGTGTCAGAGTTTTATGAAAATGAAACAGATTTTGAGTTCATGTATGCCAAAGGGATAAAGTTTTGAAGTGAAATTTTTAAGGTGTTATTTGTGTGACTATTGGTTTTCTCTTTAGAAACTTCTTTTTGCTGTTGTTTTATAAGTATATAAAAAACATTGTATTCCTTATCAATTTCTCTCAGCTTTTTTCAAGATTTTCAAAGTGGTGACGTTTTTTTACTTTTAAATTTCTAGGAACATTTAGTCTTTGTAAATAAAGATTTCTTTTGCAAAGTTTCACCAATGCTCTAATACAAAATATATGAAATATAAGTTTAATCATTTGTTTACTTAAGATGACATATAAATAAATATTGGCATACATTGTATTCCTAATAAGAAAAGTTTTACTCTATTTTTCAAAACAAATAAGAATTGATAGAGATGTTAAGCATAACATTAGCGAGTGTCATTTAAGACTAGTGATAAATCTCACTGAATTTCATCCCATGACTAAACTTATTGTTTGGTGAAGGTGGTATTGTTGTTATAGAAAAAATGTGGTTTTCTACTTTAGGTCAAAATTTGATATTTAACATTAGGGCCCAAGTTCTAAGCTTATGATTCAACTCATGAATTAGCATTGGTAGATGTTCAGTGGTTGATATCGGACAAAAGTTGCCAACAAACATTAGTCAATGTTTTGCTGTTGATCCTGAAGTTTGTCCTCTCGAGCTCAATGGCTCCTACCTCAGTGAAGCAGCATAAGCTTGTTCTAGACAAGACAGAGTGTACGGCTTCACGAATTTGTTGCTGTTACTGTGCTTCTTACTGTGCTTCAGTACGCCACTGTAACCAGCTGACTTGGAGTTCCTTCAGATATTGTTTATACTTCCTTTCTGTTTCAGAAACTTTAGAACTAGGGATGGTAATCTCTACGTGACCCACTGGCCTCAAAACTGGGGCAGGTTGAGAACCCAGCTGTAGAGCGGGTCTTATTATTTTGTCATGCAGGAGAGGTCGGGGCAGGTTGTGAAGACTTTTTCTGCATACATGTTGGGTGCCATCCCCATTTAGAATTCTATTAGGCACCACCAAATGGAACCATATATTACCGATTGCAGTTGAAAATTCTGGTTGATCGAGTGTGGTGAACTGATACAGTGATGGAAATGTTTATAGCACCAGAATTTGAGAATGTCATTCTTAATTGCAGTTTGTCGCCTTAGGGTTGAATATAATGCGACATTGAGTACTTGCATATATGGCACCAATTACTGTTGTTAGTAGGAGTGGAGAAGTGCCGACCTTTGACAGCCATCTGCTTGTATGGAATTAAAGGACTCGGTAATGATCCAGGTATGATTATATTATAAACCAGACTGTTTTGAATGAAGGATGATGGCATCTTCTAGTGATTCCCTTCTAGGATCATGCAGTTAAACTAGTTTTTAGTTATTACACACACACACAACAAACACGCACGCACACCTTTCTGTGTTTATGTTCATATGCATGCTGCATATATCTTCCAGGAAATCTTTGTAGGTGAATAGGTCCATTGCATAACCGATATAATATGGTTCAAATTCCTAGGTGTGACTTCTTTTACATATGTAGAAATGCATGTTAATAGGGGCCATTCCATACCTGTACTTGTCCCTAGTGATGAGCAACTACGTTACATCAACGAAAAGGGAGTGGTAATACAATCGAGGAAGATGCTTAAGATGGTTCTTGAGCTATTGGAAGGCTTCTTTGCATTTTTCCGTCCACTTTCCACAATATGTTGAAAAAGGGGAGGTTTGGATATGCTTCTAGAGGAACCGATGGAGTACCCGGTGAGAGGTTGTGCCTTTGGCTGAGGGAAGCAAAGTGTTTTATGAACGATAGTGAAGCGACTTTAGCAAAAAGGCGTGAGTTGAACGTAGCGAAATGTTTTCTGAACAATAGTGTTCTTTTGGAGTTGGATGAGCGAAGCGAAATGTTTTCTGAACGAAGTATTCTTTTGGAGTTGTGAGCGAAGCAAAATCTATGTAGGCGTGAGTTAGCAAAGCGAAATTGACTTGTTTGAACGATAGTGCCCTCTATTATAATTCTAAGGCTCCTCATCTCTGCTCAATGGAGGATATCTTATTGGGGGTTACCTCGATTTCTCATTGGCCCACCATGAAGCCGAGGAATTTTCAAGACTGGACCAAAAAGGCGCATGTATGAACTTCACTAGGAAGTGGTGCAGTTTTGATAATCATGTCATGCACGTATACTTTCTTGTCGCGCCCTAACTGGTCCTTGAACATTCTATTGATCAGTTTTTGATAGTTTAAACCTGTGTTTTTGAGCCCAAATGGCATGATATGGTAGCAATACAAATCCTTGTTGGTGATGAAGGATGTATCTCTCTCGTTGTTAGGGTGCAAGCATATCTGTGATATTGTTAGGAATACATTGATGAGCTGGAAGGCCTTTGACGTCAATCTTTTGCAAGGGAAGTTGTCTTTCTGATGGGTTTTGTTCAGGCCAGTGAAGACGTACATTCATAGATTTCCATTTGCCTCTCACCATTGTCATGTTAGAGATCCATTTAGGCAGTGAATCTCCCATATCGGTCCTCCCACCAAAAGCTTACAGAGCTGAGAATCGGGGTTAATGTTCAGCCTATGCGTGACAACTTCTAGGCTGTTATTGATGTCGGAGGCTTTTGATGTGAAGACATTTTTTTTTGCAAGAACTCGGCTAGATGGGAGTTGCAGTGGTGCGATCAGTGATGGACCCTCACAGGAATGTGCAGTATTTCAGAATCAGGTGATTTGGATCGAGATGAGGGGGTTGGTTTATGGGGACCTTTACTCAATTGGACTCTACATCACCTCATTGTGGGAAACGAGACATCTTCGAGGGGACCTCCTAAATGATGTGGATCTTGCCCATTGTGATGAGGTAGCATTGCTTTGCACATTTTTTTATCCCCTTTGACGAAGCCAATTCCCCCATTGACAGGAAATTTCATCTTGGGGTGAGGAATCGACACGATCACCTCTACCACCGTAAGGAATCTTTTATCTGGGGATTGGGTTGTACACTAGAGGGCCATCGACCACTAGGAAAGTCCATACCAACTTCCAGAGTAGCTTAATTCCAATCGGGACACGGACGGGGATCATCCTCTTTGCCTTCATCATATCACCCATGACACCCACTAACGGGGTGGGAGCATGGCTTGAGACTTTCGAGGATGATCAGGAACTGTTGGAAGGCTGAAAGTGCTAGAATGCAACTGCTGTAAATTTCGTTGTTGGACCAGGTGCCTGGTCTCATCCTGAAGGTGTTGGCAATCCTCCATGATGTGGCCGTGATCCTCGTGAGACGCACATCACTTAGAGGTGTTTATGTTCCAATGTCTTCTTGGGCTTCTTTCGCCAGCATACCACCTCGATGGCCACTAGAACTAGTAGAATCTCAGTTTTGGGAGCAGAAAGTGGGGTGTATATGGTGGTGGACTGTGGTCGCTGACTCTTTGGTGGGTCTTCGATTTCATCTTCTCGGCAGTCGGAGTGGTTCGTCGACTGTTGGCGACGCTTCTTTTGGTGAAGGTATCCACAAATTTCTGTCAACGAACATCTTCCGCTTAAATGGCCACCAAATACACTCAACAAAAGTTAGTCAAAGCGCAGATGCGGTACTTCTGTATGTCGTAGACGAGGCTCTTGTGCCTTGCTCTGTTTTAAGGGTTTCTAAGGGCACCACGTAGGATAAGACCTTGTCGATCTTAGAAATCTGGATAATGGCTTTCTTTTATTCATACAAGAGAAGGCCGCAGCCACACACACTCCAGGCAGAGCTTAGGCACTCACGCGGTACGGTGATCGTAAAATGACAGCGTGTATATACATGTCCTAAATGTCACGGATACAGCACAGTGATATATGTACAAATAAGCCTGATCCCACATGATTCCCCATTATTTTAACAGCCAGAATTCTAAAAAGTGTTTGAGAAAAATAAAAAGGGTAATCATGTTATATATATATATATATATATATATATAAAGAGAGAGAAAGATTGACTATATAATTTTATTTATATAATTTTATTTTTGGTACATAATTTTGTACAAACATTTTGAGGGTTCGATCTTTACTTTTGTATTTTATATTTAATGTATCGTATATGTTAAATATAAATTAATTTAAATCTCTATCATTAGGCTCAAAATCTAATGGTATAAATGTTTATACAAGATTATGCACAAAAAAATATTATGCAGCTACCATGTTATATGCGTGTGTGAATTTTTGTTGCATTGGCAATGTAAAACGCCAACAATGCCACTGTTTTCATGAGTCCTCACACATGTTTTTACACCATTATACATATCTCTTACAAGGTTAATGTACGTCAATGGGATACTTCTTTTTTCCAAGGTTCTCCAAAGAACCTCTCTCGATACCCTATCGTAAGCTTTTTTTAGATCAATAAATATCATGTGAAGGTTTTTTTTTTTGCTCTAAAATGTTCCATAAGATGTTTCAAAAGGTGAATCGCTTCAATAGTAGATATGTCTGACATGAATCAAAATTAGTTCCCTGTTATTCTCAATACTTTTCTTAACCTACGTTCAATAATTCTTTCCCACAATTTCATAGTATGGCTCATTAACTTGATACCTCGATAATTTGCACAATTTTGAATGTCTCCCTTCTTCCTATTTCTCATAGGATTTTCCAAACTCCTATAGGAATATTATCTAATCCTACCGATTTACCTCCCTTCATATGTTTAAGAGCCTATATTATAGAAATTGAGGTTTATATACTTTTATGATTTGGCCAACTCTCCTAAGCTAATATTAACATCTTTATTTTCATTAAAAAGCTTATAAAAATAGTTTTCTATCTATTTCTTATATCATCATTTGCTACTAGAATTTTTTCATCCTCATCTTTGATGCATCTAAAAGAATTACGATATTTAGTTTTCTTATCTTTAACCCTAGTTATCCTAAAAATATCTTTTTCACCCTCTTTTGAATTGAGTTTTTTATATAAATCCTCCCAAATTTTAGCTTTTGCTTCACTAACGGCCTTTTTCACTTCCTTCTTTGCTTTCTTATTAAGCCTCTAAAGTTTCACTAGTTTTCTTAGCATAATGTAATTTGTAACATGCCCTCTTTGCTTTGATTTTATCATACACTACTTCACTCTACCACCAAGCTTCTTTTTGTGCAAGTACACCTCCCTTAAATTCACCTAACACATCTTTCACCACTTTCCTAATATGTATAGCCATATTGCTCCACATATCGCAAGGTGTACCAACATAATTTCACGCATCTCCTTGAAGAACTTTTTGTTTAAATATATTTCTTTCTCGCTTTTGAGGTTCCATCATTTAGTCCGAATAGTTCGATTCACTCTTTTCTTCTCTGTCTATTTTTTTATTTGTAAATCCATAATTAAAAGTCGATGTTGGGTGGTTAAGATTTCTCCTGGAATTACCTTGCAATCTTTGCAACACGCTCTATCTTTTTTTCTACAAATAAAGTAATCAATTTATGTTTGTAATTTGTAAATCCATAACTAAAATTCAAAATTTATATATATATTAGCAAAATTTATTGCTGAAGGATATCAAAATAGATATTAAATACCCTACATGGACACACCTGTCCCAGTACTATTCTCCTCCAAGCACTCTGGTTGTTGGCTACCTAGAAAACAGTCCTTTTAATCCACGCTTGGACTGGTTACGTAAGGATGAAAGCTCAAAGGCCAAGTTTGGTTTCTCCACTTAATGAATGAGAATAATAAGCAACACATAATCTAGTGGGAGGGGCTCGAGTGTAATGGTCATGGAATACCAAGCTTGCTGAGTGAGAAGAGATCACCTCAGCCTTCCCTGCACCCATAAGCAACACATTTGTTTCGTGAACTATTTTTACGCTGAACTACCTTCATGCCACCAATAATTTCCCATATTCACCTTTACAGAAAGTCTCTTCATAGACCTATATTTATGTGCCTCCTTCAATTGACGGGCCCCACTCCCTTCTCTCCTCTTGTTAGATAATTAAACATCACAAAGCCTCAAATTGCCCTATGTGGTGCTCCAGCACTCAGATTACCACCATAATTAATGTGGCACTGACATCTCAACCAAGTACCATTCAAAGCATCCCCCTGAGACAAAATAAGAAATTATTCAAAGAAAAAAATAATGGAAATCAACAGCCATATCTGATGTACAGTGAGTCAAGCAACTTATGTACCTTCCAATTTGTAGCCGCAGGTAATGAAACTGCACAAATTTATGATCTTAAAACATACAAACACGCTGTTTTCATACAGATGAATAAATTATAGGTATATTGCCACTTTCCAAGGTAAATTTCTAAAACAGCTTCATTCAATAATAGCCCAGCCACAACTTGAGGGATTGTCACTTGTTATGCTAATAGGACCTGCTCTACGAACACAAGATATCACAAGTTCATAGTTGGCCAATTTCAGGCCGTCCTCAAAGTCAAAACCATGGCCAACTCAAATTAAAGATGTAGTTTCATCCTCAAGAAAATGTTAAAAACTCACAGAAGACGTACACACCCATTTGTCAACGTTCAGATATAGCAAGTTTAGACAAATGCATCACGAATAAAACAAGGCCAATGGTCTGAGAAGGAAAAACACGTTTGTTCAAGAAGGCAGCAAACAAATCCAAGAATGTCACACCATAATCCAAGGGTTCCACGGCCAAAATAATTTGAATTAAACTAGGAAAGCAAACCTTGCAAGACGTGTGTAGAATAGTTGTTTCGACGATTCATTGCATTTCTCCGCAGTTGGAGGCTCCACCACGTACTTCTTGTTCTGCTCCATCACCTGTTTATAATAAGCACAGCCATGCTTCGACACAAACTGTGAAGCTTCCACGGCCTTTGATCGGAGCTGATTCAACTTTGATGCCATTAACCCCCTACATCACAGACATGTGTAAATGGATTATATCACATATACATTTAACCAAATCATTGATATCTAAACAAAATGACACTTTCCCAGAAGCCTCTCCCCATACGAACCAATTGATGAAAAGAATAGTCCAGTGGCACTCAATACCCATTTGCATTTTGTGAAAGAATGATTGACGACTAAACGCAATAACAAAAACAAAATCCATCTTCTTCCCACATTTAAATAGTTAAGGTCAATGGGTGGAGTCGCCATACTATTCTATCTCCGGACAAAGACGCATTTAACTCGAAGGTTTCCTTTGAAACACTTTTTCCGGTTTTCCTCCGCCTCTTTACCAATGCTCCTCACAGCTTTGCCTTCCAGCTCCGTTTGGTTGTCTTCCATCACCAAACCACTCTAATAGTCTCTCCAATTAACTATAATGTAATAACATAACAAAAGAAAAACATACCCAAAGAACCATATACCCAACCAACAAAAGCTAAGTTGTTAAATAAATTTTGCCAGCTCAACGTTGCGCTTTCTCGCAAAAAATAAAGTCGACCATATATGCTACATTAAATCCCTTTGTTCTGGATAAAACGTCTTGTTGTTCATAATCCAAAACCTAGACCAAGCATGAATCCAAGAATGTACACCCACCCTGATCCTCCAACACCTCGTCTAAGTTCCTCCAGTAAATCTTTTGCAATTTGATCCCATCCCGAACTATTACCAATGAATCACACTAAAGCATAACCAAAATGGAAATCCACACAAATTCCAAACCACCCAAAATGCTCAAAAGGAAACGTCAAAAACCTCAATCTACGGCGAGATTTTGAACATGCAGATACAAGGACGAAATTAAAGGCAAAATGAGAGAAATGATGAAGGAACGAAAAGGTGAAACCCTAAAGGAGAAAACAAGAAACGTGGAACTCCAAAAGAATGGGAAATTACAAAACCCATGAATGGCAAATAAGATGATTGAACAAGAGAATAAACAGAATTTTCGTATAAAGAGAAAAGAATTACCTACTTGTGAAAATCGTCAGCTGATGGATTTCGGTCGTCCCCTCGCACTTGTTTCCGCCGACGCTCAGACAGAGTAGGGGGTTTACGAAGAGTGTCGTGATCTCCAAACGGGGAAACAAATCGGTTCTGTACCGAGAAATAAAAAAGAAAAAATTGGTCGGGTCTGAGCTGACCAACAGTGGATCCGTACTTTGAAGAATTCAACAGCGGATCAGAATCAAATCAAGATCATAGTGAATAGAACTTTGTTGCAATTTGATCTCTACATTTGAGCGGTAATACCCGTTTACTGTAATTGATTCATTAAATCCCGACAAAGATGTAGTAGTTCTTACCTTTCACTGAATTCGGATTCTACGTTAAGTCGGATTCTACAATGTTAAGAGAGACACTTCAACAAAATTTTCATAATGCCTCGAATTCATAATAATAAATTTGATAAAGTTTTACCTAACTATCGAAAGCCTAATGTAACCCTTCTTTTTTTACACCCAAAATAACGATCTTAGAAATTGAGAGCGGTGATGGATATTGTATGAGCGCCCAAAACAACGATCAAGACAGAAGATATCTTATAAATCCCCTCTCCATCTGCACCCAAAATAAATTATTTAAGTTATTCTTTTTACCTTTTCGGAGGAAATTCTCAACGCAAGACACGTCCTCCTAGACAAGTCCGGTTCCAGGTAAACCTTCGGGTTGCCGGAAACTGATACGGAACCAACCTAAAACCGATTTTTTTTTTTTATGAAAGGGAGTGTTTGGCTACTTGAGACTCAAACTCCCACACAGAGAGCATCCTACGGTTGAGCCAGCACTCAACTTATGATAAGTGACGTTAAAAATAATATATAACCTTTAATAGGGAGCAGTTTGGAACCATAGGTTCCAGTTCCAAACTCGATTCAAAAAAACAAGAATCATAACTGAATCGGAGGGTTCTAGGATTGGTTCCAATTACTGACAGTTCCATGGCCAATTCGGTTCCAGATTGAACCGTTGGGTTGGTTTCAAACCGGCCATATCTACATCAACCATGCTTCGGGGGCCTATCAAGCAATGGATATATAGTTAACAATGTTGTAAATATCACATTGTATCATATATGTGGGTGCATGAATGATATGATCTGCATACATATATGTTTCTTGATTATCTTAATAAATCTTTAGTTTTAATTTTTTTTTCTTCATTAAATGAAAAAGTAGTGTTTGATATCTATACATTTATTCATACACTAAAGGATACAGGGCCTAAGGGCCTGACAGGATATTATAACCTGTTAATTAATGATTGTGTTTAGTTTTCAGTTTTTGCATGTTGAACCTGAGGTCACCGTTTAATTCTAACCTATTGCATCATTTAGAGGTTGCCATTTGGATCTGACGAGTTGAATTTGACCCACTACGAAACCAGTCAGAACCAGGACCAAAACTAAAACTGAACCAGAATGAGGGATCATGAAGTTCAGTTCCGGTTCCATTCATTGGAGAATCGAATGGGGAACAGAAGCAGAAACAGCAGTCTAAAAACAGTACTTCCAAGTCACCTTTCGTTCCTAGTTTTAGAATCCTACCTTCATTTCAAGAACTTTCTAATTAAACCAGAACCAAAATCGTATAGAATTGGACCCATAAACCTACTCAAAATTGATGGGGTGGGAACCAGATCTGAAATCAAAGGATGGATGGGTTGGTCCCAATTCTAGGTCCCCATGGAATCGGAACTGGCAGTCAGTATCATTCACATATAAACTATATCATAATTAGGGTTTGCGATCACTCATTTGAAACCAGGAAACACACTTAAAAACACTTTAAAAAAATCGAGGGAGAGTTGCCTTCATGATTCCAGTCGCTGGAACCGGAAATTGCAGGTCCTGGCTTTCCATGGGAGGATTAGCTCTTTGCTGGCTTTTGATCCACAATTTCGAGAATTTTATGCAAACATGAAGGATTTACTCTTCATGGCAGGTTGAATATCACCATCGAACTGTGTTCTCTTACCATATTGGCAAGTAACTCTCTCTCTCTCACACACACGCACATTTATATAACTGATATATCCATCCAACGAGGGGCCCGAAGCAAATGACTAAATTGCTGCATGGAGAATTTGTCAGGAAAACTCTAGGATCACTTCAACAGAACAGTTTAGTGTGTGAAGAGTCGTTATTCAATCCTAGAGAAAAGAGTCGGGTTGAATTAACTGGCCGATCAGCAAGCTTGAACAAAGAACAATACAACAAGCGACCTCATAGGACATCTTGAGTAGCACCTGTCTAACCAACCCAACCGAGTGTCAAGAATGGCTCGGTCAGTCAGGAGACCCCAGAGGCACGGGCCGAGCATTTCTGCAGACACCAGCCAGGTGATCTCCATTCTTTACAGATGTTTGCATCAACGGCCAGCACGAAACGGGCCAAGCACAAAAGCCTCAGGACTCATTTTTGCTGCATTAGGCCATGTTTTCTGGGTTGCGTAATCCAGTGTTCGCATTGTTTTTGCGGGTTCAGCCAGCACAGGCTCACGATGCGAACACCGCATTAGAAAACGGTCAAATGCCAAAGTCTGCGCATTCCACAGAGCAATAGCAAAGGAAAAGTTAGCGGAAACATGCTTTCTCATCCCTCTTCTTGTTCGGAACAGTGATACACAATCTCAGTCTTGCTTTACTATTTGGTGCAGCTATGTTGCACAAAAACAGAGGAGAATACCAGGAACGGTAGATCCCCAAAAATTAAGAAAAGCAAAAAAAAGAAAGAAACGGACATGCACACACCCACACACTTGACACTAACTCCTCGTATAATCGATGGCAGCCAATATGCGATGATCCACATTCATGTGATTGCCAACTCAAATGTGCCCAAATTGTTTCATGCACATTTTGCGCACGTTTCAAGTTTTGATTTCTATTTGGGAAACAGTTTTGGGCAGAAGAACCAACATTCTCGAGAAATTGTAACACCACACACATTCTCAAGAAACACGATCGAGAGGGGTTGCATGTATGTTAGCCTTAGGTCCCCCCCTTGTAAGAAAAACTTTATTCCAGGGAAGAAAAGTCAAAAATACCTAGGGTCAATTTTTCAGAGTGATGGAAGAATTGATGAAGATGTTACACAATTAATGCTGGTTGGTTAAAATGGAGAGGAGCATCAGATATTCTTTGTGATAAGAAGATACCATTAAAATTAAAAGGTAAATATTATAGAGCAGCAATTAGGCCTGCCATGTTTTATGGTTCTGAGTGTTGGTCAGTTAATCATCAACATGTACAAAAGATGTCTGTGACACAAATGAAGATGTTGAGATGGATGAGTGGTCATACAAGAAAAGACAATATACATAATGAGGTTATTAGAAACAAATTAGGAGTGGCACTAATAGAGGATAAAATGAGAGATCATCTTTTAAGATGGTTTGGACATATAGAAAGAAGATCAGAAGAAGAACCTGTAAGAAGGTTAGAAAAACTAAATTTGGAAAGTATTAAAAGAGGTAGAGGACGACCACAAAAGTGTTGGAAAGAAACAATAAAGAATGATCTAGGGAGTTAACTGCTAACATGGCACACGATAGGGATCTGTGGAAACAAAGAATCCATGTAGCCGACCCCGTCTAGTATGGGAAAAGGCTTAGTTGTTGTTGTTGTTGTTGTTGCTGGGAAGAAAAGCCAAAGAAACAAACAATTGAAAGGAAAATTCAACAGGCACAATCAAATACAGTCAGAAGTCAAGATTACAGGCATAAATTTTAAGGAGTTCCACATCCATGCCTACCTGCACGATACTACAAAGTTTAAAGGATACTAAAAAGTCCCAAGGACTACACAACCCGCTACGAAGTTACAAGATGCGAAAAGCAATCCCATCCTCCAAGAAATCTTCTAGTCCAAGATATGCATTAACACTGAAATCCTTACTCAAAAAGACACAGCAATTTAAACAAGAAAGTAGCTAAGAACTTACCCTTGGCTCTGCGGCGATGCCTTGACGGCAGGTGGGGCTCCCGAAGATGCATCATATTCACAGTGTGTATTTCCACTTCCATTGCCATCCCCGGTGTAAGCTGGAGGCTGTGAATGTGCATTGTTTGAGTCGCCGTATGGCTGATGCCCATAAACTGCTTGTGAAGCAGGTGCCCCATATGGCTGTTGTTGTCCATATGAGCTCTGCGATGACCCATAGCTTGTTGGTCCAGCTCGATGATAACTAGCATCATGTGGCTGGGCATAAACAGTTGGTGCCGATGCAGGTTGGCTGTGCATGTAACCTGGTTGTGTCGGTGAAGGATAGCCTCCTTGGGAGGTTGGTGTCTGCCCATATGGCACCTGACCTGGAGGCTTCTGTGTGGCAGGGTCCTGACCATAGCCAGGTTGAGCTCCATAACCAGGCTGAACAGGAGGCTGTGTTGTTGCATAACCGGGCTGAGAAGGTGGCACCCCATAACCTGGTTGACTAGGTGCCTGAGAAGGATAGGTCGCTGCTGCAGGTGACGGCTGACTAGTGTATCCTTGAGGTGCTCCGCCAGCAGGTGGTTGGGATGCAGGTGGTGGTGTTTGAGAAGGCGGCCCTTGGATGGGAGCTTGTGACCCATAAGTCGAAAGAGATCCGTCTTTGCTTCCGTTGGACCCTGCAGAGTTGTACTGGTCGTAGCCTGACTGCACATTAGGCAGTTGCTGGCCCCCGTAACCAGGCACCTGGTAGCCACTGTACCCATCCTGACCATAGGCTTGGGCATGACCTGCAGGTGGCTGGGAGTAGCCAGATTCGCCATAAGTTGGTTGTTGATTGTAACTTCCTGGCGGTGCCTGTCCATAAGGATAAGCAGCACCATCAGCTGGGGTGGCTGGAGCAGTAGAGCCGCCAGTTGTTGCTTGTTGCTGCTGCTGGTTGTAGTAATCATAGCCACTACCATGAAAACCCTGCGAAGCGGGGGCACCCGAAGATTGGTCCCAACTGGAAGAGAATCCTGTGGATGTTTGCTGTGGGGGATAGCTGCCATAAGGTGGTTGCGGCATATTATACTGTGGAGGAGGCCCAGGATAAGCACCAGGTTGCATGTAGCCATAACCAGGCTGTTGCATTGGCTGTTGCCCAGGGGGACCCCAGCTGGTTGGTGGCCGCGGCGGTTGGTAACCCTGTTGATTGTAGCCTCCCATGCCAGGATTCCTTACACGGTTCTGCATAAAACAGAAAACATTATATGAACCAGAGACAAACCAAAAAAGAAGGTAATAACCAAGAATTTCAATTACAGTAAATCATGAATTCACTTAATACCCGCTATCGATCTAACAAAACTGAATATAACTCTTACCAACACCAGGAAGCAGCACTTAATAGGAGAGACGGCCATCAGATTTCCACAGGCGGCTAATTGCCGCACCAAAATGATCTTAACAGGAAATGTCTCAAATGCTATCTTTATTGGGCATGACAAGTATAGCATTAGACAAGAATATTTCGCATGGCATAAACCTAATAGATGGAATGAAAATTTGCAGGTTTGGTTCATACTAAAGGTGGCAATTCAGGCACCAGAAATTACAACTCAGTCCTACATATGCAATCATGATGCCTATTTCCATTTACTACTAGTGAGAATCTTGAGCGTCAAATTAGCATATAGAGCCCAAAGCACTATTCAAACCCTAAAGTTAAAACTGCAAAACCTCAATCCATTCCTCATTTGCAGCATTAACGTTATAAAAGAATGCATTCATCATACAAATCTTCGATAGGACAATAGCAGAAGAATACTCCAGATTTAAAATGAAGGCAAGTCAGAGTTCCTTTTACATGAGCAGCTACTGCATTGGCAAAAGGGTCGTGACCAAACCTCAATGTACATACTTTTCAGGCCCATATGATTTAGTTGTCCGAGTCTCTAAAACTGAAGTCCAAACGGTTCCATCTCTCTGAGGCAGAACATTAGATCCAAAATGCCTTTTAAATTCTGCAGTTGCAACTCCTGAAATATCTGTTGGATCATCTGTCCGTGTAGAAGATAACTGACAGAACTAGCTTCCATGCTGGCTTTGGTTTTAAAATGCAAAGCAGCCATTGCAATATTTGATACTATGTGCTCCCACTCTAGTCCATAACAATGGTTACCGCCATAAACTGCTTTCAATTTTACATTCCCAAAAAATCACGATGAACCAATTCCTAATCCAGAGCTATTTATCATGATCAGTATTCACAATCAACAACTATGTCAATTTTAGACGAATCAAATTGATAAAGGGATGTCCTTCATTAGAATAAATATTCTATAATTTACGGCACAGATAATATCTCAATAGAATGCAGAAATTCCTGAATTATTTGGATAATTAACAGTCAGAGACAAAGATGAGAGAACAGAGACTCACAAGAAAGTAAAAGTTTCATTTATATAACCAAAATAAAGAGGGATACAACGCCTAATTAAGGTTCTTCCAAAAGACAAAAAAACAAAATGATGGTCAGAGGTACTGACAACATAGGCAGGATTATGAAACTATCGATAGACAAGGTCATATCACTAACAATGCTAGTGAAACAGCTAACAATGCATAACCAAATACAATTTAACAAAGAGGAATAAACTACCAATAAAGATGATTTTATCATGGTGGTCATGGTAAGAATAGACAGATGAAATAATCAGAAGAAACTCTATGCGGACTATGAAACAGGTACGTATTCTGAAAAAGGAATCTGGATTAAAAGATTGGAAAGGTAAACAATGATGAAGGAGAAAGCAAAAAGATTGAAGAGTCAATAGTATCATCAATATGTTGCAAATCAAATTGAAATTCTAAATGTGATTCAGAAATTTGCCTGATTGACAAGTCACATAAGTGGTCTCGGGGAGGGGGGGGGGGGCAATTATTATCTAACCAAAGAACTTGAATTGTTATTAATTACGGATATATAATGAAATCCCCACAGTGCACAGCCTTATGCATTCTCACAAGACTCATAGCTTCCTAAGCAAGATACATATACTTGAGGTTGAAGGCCGTACCAGGGGGGGGGGGGGGCAACATTATCCTTATCTAGTGTCACCAAAGAACTAGCAGATGAATTATTATTAATTACGAGTCCTATCATATTTTCTCAAATAAACAGATATATAATGAAATCCCCACAGTGCACAGCCTTATGCATTCTCAGAAGACTCATAGCTTCCTAAGCAAGATACATATACTTGAGGTTGAAGGCCGTACCAGCATTTCTCTATCCAGATACCCAATTGCAGTTGTTTCAATCCTGCACCATGTATGCCTCACGAAGACAAATTCTAACATTACAAGCAGACCTCTAGAAAATGATCAAGAATGATCGAGTCCCCAAGTTGTACTCATGTAGTCATAAGGTAGCAGATTACCAGAATTAAATCTTGGGGAAAAGCTAAATATAGATGGATAACTTTTTCAGGTAGACAAGATCTGAACATCGGAAATAACATCCACACAATTACTTATCCACAAGGTTGTAACATCATCTTACAAGAATAACTATGACCAAAGTATATACAAATGCTAAAAGAGAACCCAGCTTAAAAAATAGCACCTTCAATTTCAGTGTTTGGTAAGCAGTGTAAATAATTTACACAACTTATCTAAAAGCATGCAAACATGCTACTGCAACTGATCAGATGCTAAAAAAGCATAACATAGAAACCAAAGCTATGCCTTTATCATAAACCACTGTTTTGAAAATTACAACGGGTCATTTCCATCACCACATCTACCAGATGAAATTTTCCTTCTCTAATAACAACACATTTAAGGATCACGCAAGATGCATATAAGACAATGAAACTGCAATAATGTAACAGAACATATTAAGATAATATGTGCATTTGTTTATAGGTGTATCTTCATTAAACAACCTTGATCCAAATGTACAACACAAGTTACTAGGTTTACAAAAAACAGAATCGCATATATATGTGCATCTAACTCTATTCAAGGAATAAACAAGAAAGAGGAAGGTGACCTACGCTCATGACCTCCATTATAACACATCCAGTGGCTAGCTGCAGCTACATAACCGAAGAAAAGAATCTACAGACAAATCCGCATCTTTATCATCTCAAATAGCAGGCCAAAATCCATATTACAAAGTTCCAACCAAATATTAACCACAAGAGTGCCAAGAAGCTTGCAGATGATATCTTCGTGCTCACTTTACAGGGGCCAATGCCAAAGTATATACAAATGCTACTTCAAAGAGAACCCAGCTTAAAAATAGCACCTTCAAATTCCAGTGTTTGGTAATAGGTAAATAATTTACACAACTTATCTAAAAGCATGCAAACATGCTATGCTGCATTTCCACTGATCAGATGCTAAAAAAGCATAACATAGAAACCAAAGCTATGCCTTTATCATAAACCACTGTTTTGAAAATTACAACGGGTCATTTCCATCACCACATCTACCAGATGAAATTTTCCTTCTCTAATAACAACACATTTAAGGATCACGCAAGATGCATATAAGACAATGAAACTGCAATAATGTAACAGAACATATTAAGATAATATGTGCATTTGTTTATAGGTGTATCTTCATTAAACAACCTTGATCCAAATGTACAACACGGTTACAGTTTCAAAAACAGAATCGCATATATATGTGCATCTAACTCTATTCAAGGAATAAACAAGAAAGAGGAAGGTGACGGACCACACAGTTAGGACGCTTAGCAGACAGTCAAGGAAACAATGATGAGCAAAGGGCAGCATGACAATCTAATAAATATATATAAAGGTGCAATAGGAAAGCATATTTTCCCAGGAAGAATACATATCATCTTATCCCTAGAGGATTGCAGTCTCTGACACTCTGTACCAAAAGAACGAACACCTTCTTGGCAGTTAAAAGGATACTTCACTTGAAGTGGAATAATACCCTGCCGTTGTAGCTACAGGTACTGGTAATGCAGATCACAGGGATGTATAACACATATCTACATATATCTGACTTATATCATTCGTCTTGCTGTTCTATGAGATTAGTCATTGTGACAGTGCTACTTCCAAATGGAATAAATAATTTAACTATCATTATGCCTTCATCTAGTATAGCCCACACCCATTATTTTGGAGATGCATTATGATCATATGATACCCTTCTAACCTACCTATACACCATGTGGAAGCCGATAGCATGTGTTGAAGCTCCTGTTAGGATTGGTTTAGAATATAATGTATTCAGTAAGCTGACAGGACAGTTTTGAAGAACAAGGCATATGTACCATATACTAAACCAGTAAACTCTGCATAAATATCTTCAAACAGAAGTAGTGCAGGGTTCTGTCATTTATGATTAAAGAATTTAGATGATCAGAGAATAGCATGGGTTGTATCTGTCATGATTTGACAAAGGGCAAAACCCTCCCCACAGCCGCTAGCAATTCCATACAACTTTTCAGGGCTAGCTGGATGCCCACGTTTTAACCATGGGCTACATATTACATAATTACAGACCATTGTCCTTTAGTGAAAGTTTTGAGATTGGCTGACAGCGAGGAGAAACCATCTATGGGCTACCTTTATGAAATCCATGGGACAGGGCAAAAAGAAGCAATCAGAAATAACTTTTAATGGAAAAAAAAAGAGATTGTGGAAAATAATTGATAGTAGATGGAATAAACAATTGCATCAGCCTCTCATGCGGCAGACCTACTATCTAAACCCATCATTGAGGTACTCAGCAACCTTCAAAAGGGACGGTGAGGTTAATCGAGGAATCATCGAATACATCGACAGATTAGTCCCTGATGAGAGCATCATAGATGCGATACATCGAGAGATGGAGATATATGATAATGCTCTTCACTTGATGGGTTTGCCTGTTGCAATTCGCAACCGCTCTACGTTAAATCTATGCGCTATATATTTTATTGGGAAAATTTTGGGACGTGTAAGTTGCCATGGGGACAGAAAAGGGAAAACAGACCCAGTTGAATCGTGGACTATAACAAATATTCATGGTTTTGATAGTGGGATGTGTTTTTTCTGTTTATGTTCCAAAATTTTGTTGAGGTGAATGCCTCACCCTGCCGCAACATCAATATGACGTAGAGCACAGTATGAACCACAAATAGAACAGGTAGAGAGTATATATGACAGGAACAAGTGGAAAGAATGAGAAACCCAAGTTGAAGGTAGTAATGACAACTGAACAAGTGTAATAAATGGGACATCAATAAAAAAGAGATAGAATAATATAAATCAATTGGTCGTCAAAAAACAATTAGCAGAATAAAGATTAATGGTTACAGGAGAACAGAGAAATGAAAACTATCATTGCTGCTGTGATTGAAAATCTTGTTCCGATATGCAAGTATCTCGTCTAGGTTAGAACCACAAGAATATAGCCATATCAGCAATGAATTGAATTTCTTGCAGAGAAAAAAGTGAAAATTGTTTCAGCTCAAACTTTCACTTTTAAAATATGATATATTTATACATTACTCAAACGACTTGGTTCATTTTTCATCCTAACCTTCTCAAGAATATGGGATAAAATCAAACCAGAACGTTTGACTTAGAAACATCCTTCCAAATGTCATTGGGTATGCAAATATTCACATTCAAGCTTGTTCGTCACGAAGGAGGAAGGGTCACTCTTCCCTTCTCTTTGATATGGCACAGTTCTTCATATATATTATATATCAACGTGTGACAATGGAAAGTTTTCGACTTTAGGAACATTTCTTTTGCTCAGAAACTCAGAACATATTATTTGGGCACCATGTTTTATTTAATATTTCAAGAGGACTATAAATTCCAAAAGACTCGTTCTACTGAATTTTTTCTCTCTTAAAATTGTATTAACTTCATGATGGTTGATTGACATTAATTTTGTTTTCTGCTCCTGCCTTCTTTTCTCTAAGAGTTCCCTAGGAAAAAACTTTAAAATCTTTGTTTTTTTCTTTGAAGAATTTTTTCCAAAAAAAGAACAATTGTGATTATGATGGAAAACATATGAGCATATCGAGAAACAGAACAATATGACAAATAAGAGAAAGTCAAAGTACACCAGGTAACATCATTGGCACAAGATAAGAAAATGGACAGATGGATAAATGTCAACAAATCGATATAATCGTTGATCTATAATCAACAAATGACATGAGATAGTGGTACCAAAATACTTTCTTGAAGTGGCACAAGATTCCAATTTCCTTCAGTAGTTACATCAATAAAATCTTTAAGTGCTGAATAAGAGTGTGTTTCATAAGTTCCACTCCAAATAAAATTAAACCATAAAATTAGAAACTAGCATATGATACTGCTACTAAACAAATAATAATCTACAGTAATCAAAGAAAGATAAACATTTGTCAAAGCACAAAGATGTGAAGGCATTCAAACCCGTGCACACAATCAATAAATAGAAAGGCACAGGCAGTGGAAGTGCCCCAGTAGATTAGGAATATGGTACCAACATTGTTTTCCCAGAATCCCAAGTACTTTGAAGTATGGCAATCTGTTTTCCTCATTAGAAAAGTCATACTATTACCAAAAGGTTAGTTGACAGAGAAGAATAACTCCTAAGGTATCCGCTTACACATTTATTGGCCAGTCAAAATCATGACCAGCAATCACTAAATGCAGAGGAGATTAGAAACGTTCAAGCTAATATCCTTTATTATCAAGACAGCATATAGTGAATGATGCATTAATATACCAAAAAAAATTGTCTAGACCTTAAATGCTGACAGTGCCTAAGTGGAGACAAATGAAATAGCAGAACAAGTACTAGAAGAATGGAAAAGAAAGGAACTTGAATGCCACACAACATACGTCACTAATAACTTCATTGACTAATTGTTTTGCAATTTCAAGCTGCTCTTTGGTGCCATCCATTTGAATTGTTCTCTCATTTGAGGTATCACCGGGAGGAAGATGAAGGGGAATAATCTGCAACATTTGCAATCTAGCACATATAAGTATCATATGATAGTTTATGAGCAATACAAAGATACTGCAGAACGTAGAAAAGAGAAGATGACAATACATACCTGAATTCGTGCTCCAGACCTGCTCTGCATACTTTTTATAGTCTCACCCCCTTTACCAATGATCAGCCCAACCTATCAGAAGAACATCATTGCCACTATTAGAGATAAAGGGATCTCATACTACAAAATAGTAGAGACTAATTATGCATGTCACTCCTAAACCAGGAGGAGGAGAGATATGGAAGCAAAAGCCATGAGCTTGCCTTGTTGTTGGCAACCTTCATAACAAAGTGCTCAGTTCCAGGTGTAACAGTATTGAACCTTCTTGTAGCAAGTATGCTAGAGCCTCCTGCTTCTGCCTGAAGAGATGTTGAAACTTCAATCATAACACCGTGAATCTAACCAAAAACATAAACTCAGACAATAAAACATACAAACGTCAGTTGTCCCAACATAATACCTCTGCCAAAACATCATTTATCAGCTGTTCAGCTTTGCTAATCTGCTCTGGAGTGCCCATGAGTTCTACAGGCCTAGTTGGAGCATTAGGATCAGCATCCATATCTCTTGTCACTTGAATCCTTGCTCCTGATTGAAGTTGAAGGTATTTGATTGTTTCACCACTCTTTCCAATTATCACTCCAACCTGATTACCAAGATTGTACAGTTTTGGTCAAGCCCCAAACATAAAATTTACAAATAGATGCTCCAGTCAAACGGCATTACCCTTCCATTTGGTACATCAATATTTTTACTGGTACCATGGTAACCATATGAACTCATCTGTGAGCCAAGGCCAAGTGGGCCGGTCTGTGAACCAGAGATGGGCAAGCCCGATGGTTTTTGAGCATGATCTGGAAGGAATAAGATGAAGGGACGTAAATGTCACTCCACATCAAGTGAAAATTAAAGTATACTATACTAATCTCACATACAAACAAAAGAAACTGCCCACACTCACGTATATAAAACATCAAAAAACAATACTACACCTCAAGATGCTAAGAGTAAGCATAAAATTTAAAGCTTCAAATATGGAATAGAGTTTTCCCAAGAAATAAGCACAATAAACAAAAACACCGAACATAGGCATGTAAGAGAGGGAATGCTTTAACCTTCCCATTAAGACGCTTCGGGATAGCTTAAAAATATAATAGGAGAATTCATACTTGGCAACTATACCCAGAAACATAATAGCAAACTAAAGCCGAAACATATCAAACATAACTTCAGACACAACAGAAAAACTAAGAATGAAAAAATGCAAAGAAAATGGAAAAGGAATCGAAAAATGCAAAAGAATTGCAAAAAACATTCCTTAAACATCTAATCACAGTCGGCGGCAGCACAAGAAAAACGCGGGCATATCTGTATAACCCCGTAGAAGAAAACGTCTGCACACCAAAAAGGAAGCCCTATAAACGAGACTCGGCTTAGAAGTTGCAAATCAACGGCAAGTGAAGGAAACACCAATACCGACAACTCAAAAACAAAACCTAAAAGAAAACAAAGACGATAAAACGACGGTCTTGCGACATCAAAACCGTAACCACCGTTAAGATACAGAAAACCGTAATTATCCAGAACAGCATGACAACCCAGACTCGACGCACAAATCATGACAACAATTAAAAATGTCTACAATTAGCACAGACAATATAACCACAGCCTCACCTTCGCTCTCGTCGAACCCACCATTCTCGACACGGGGACGCTTTGCCTCTGCGTTGCTGAAGAGACGGGCAGCTATCTCCTGCGCCCTCTGCTTCGCAAGTTGGATCTCGTCTACGGCCGGAGGCACGCTGTTGTAGGAAGGCGGCGACGTGATCGGCGCCGAGAACCCCGTCGATCGACGCGGAGGCGGAGCCGACGAGGGATGCGAATCATCGAACTTCCTCTTGCTGTCCGACCTCGACCCGTACTGCAGATCGTCCGACATCTTAGCTCCTCAAGAACCCTCCGAAATGATCGACGAACTTGGACAAACCGTAGACAAGAGTCGGGAGCTCGAATGCCGGTTGAAGAAGAGCAAAAGACGAAGAAGATAAAGCAGCCCGGGAACCGCCGATGCGATTGCAGAAGAAAGTCAAAACCTAGAAACCTTATTACGACAGGAGAGGAGAAGACCAAAGCTTCTTGGAGCCGCAGAATCGCAGATCAGAAGAAATTCTGGATGTTGACTACGAAGGATTTACTCTCTCTCTCTCTCCCTCGATATTTTCTCGCGGTAAACCCTAGACAGTGATTTATACCGCCCATTTTCTTTCTCGAACCCGTTGCTTGCAAGCATGCTAATGCCAAAGATAATGCAAAGTTTAGGGTTACAACGACACGCGTAGGATTCGGTATCAGAAATTGTCGCTCGTCGCCCGAACGTTGAACTTGATTCGTGTCGTGTCTCCTTCTTTCAGTCACCAGTTACCCGAAATTGATTAGTGTCGTCTCTCTTTCTATCGGTTTGATGCCAGACATTGAAAGTTTATGAATACATTGACACGAGTAGGATTCGTTAAATGCACTTATGCACTCTTTTTTTGAGGTATAAGTATCATTTAAAATTTAAAATTATATTTTAAAAATAAAAATGCAAAAATATGGTGTTCATGCTCTCAAAAAGTAAATGGTGTACATTATGAATGGTGCATTAGAGCCCTAACATATACATATGTATAATATTATGTGTATATGTATTGATTTGATTAAAACCGAACACTTGTACATAAAATGTTATATATACATTTAACACGTAATAAACAGCTCATTGGAATGGTTGCCACTTTAGCACATAAGAGAGACATTTTGAATTCACGTGTGACTTGTAGATCATGTTGGTCTCAAGTGATGGAGGCTGCAACAAATGATGGGGAAGCCTTTGGGTGGAAAAAATCCAATCAAACCTCTATCGGTTTTCTTTTCTTTCAGGAGGAACAAGATCAAGTCTTCGATAATCATCAATATGAATAAAAGATGTGACTAAAATAAAGATATGAGAAGAATGCATGAGCATATAAGAGAAGACCGTACTTGTAATGAGGATACTAAAAATAATTTTTAAAATTTTGTAACGAGGATATTAGAAATAATTTTAAAAAATTGAAAGTTACATTAATAAAATTTTAAAAATTATTAATAAAAAAGGAAAAGGTTTAAGATGTTTAAACATTAGAAATGAGGCGAAAGGTAGTTCTCGGACGAAAGAATGATAAACTGGATAGTGGAAATATTAAAAAAAGAAAACCGCAAAAGTACGGTAAAAAAAATCTAGTTTTTGTTTAGTTGACATGGAATCGAATGAGGAAGGAACCGATAGAATGAGAGGGCAGAATAACAACAACAGAAACAAGGAAATGAAGAACCAACCTCAGCTGATGCAGAGTTTGGAGCCTCTCTCGATAAAGGGAAGATGCACAGTTAAAGAAGAAATTCAGAACGGCAGTCCAAACACACGTCAAGACGCCGACGATCAGATCAAAGTCATTCAACTACAAGAGAAGCAGTAAGAGGGGACACAAACTCAAATGCATTAAGCAAGACGATGGAAGGAGCTCTAAACCGATTGAATGAGTCGTCGGCGCACTTCGATGGGGAGAAGGCACTGTCATTGCAGAGAAGAACCGCCTCCAGGGAACAGTCTACCCCGAGCAGAGTAACGCCACAAGATATACGCCTTATGAAGATAAATCAAAAGGAGAATCGAAGGAAGCCTCAGAGAGATGTTAGAAATACTAATGGCAAACTAAAAGAGGTGCTAATCCATGAGGGAAGAAGGAAGGACAACACAATGATGGAGAGAAGAGCATCGACTACTACATGCAAGAGAGAGAGGGTGGGGAAATTTCGAAGGCTTAAAACTTCAAAAGCAAACTTAGAATGACGGCTCTGAATCGCTGATTCTGGTTCCAAGAAAGGAGAAGCCATAATCGAACTAGTTATCCCCAACCAGCAGCAACAGTGCTAGGGTGCCCTGCCATTAAGCTGACGCTCTGAGTGCTGCTCCCCTTTTCAGCGGGGGTGGGGTGGAGCAGCAACCACTTCCTTAAACCTGCCTTCCTTTTCTCCTTTGCATTATTTAAGGCTTGGATCATGAGTAGTTTGGATCCTTATCCATCTCAAATCCGGTTCAACCAAAAATTAATGTAAAATTATGTTTTGGGTGGTTCTAAGTTTTGTAATTTCCATCCTCACACTCAAAACTTTTTCAAATTTAATAAGCATGTAATTTTACAATGCGTAAAGCTCGTTAGCTACTTCAGCCGATTATGAGAGCTTGAGTTCTGCTACATCACATATGAAACTTAATTTGAGCTTGACAAGATCAAGTCGAGTTCGGGATGGTTTCGATCTCGAGTTAGCTTGTGAGCAAAATAAACTCATTTACATGGTTGCATGTGATCCATTCCTTTATGACTAAAATGTACCAAGACCCGACCTATTTTAAACCCCGAGACAGGCCCAAATTTTGGATTAGATTTCGGTCGTCAGGTCCGACAGGAAAATCCACTATCTTTCTTCATATATATATATATATATATATATATATATATATATATATATATATATATATAAAAATATAATTGTACTTTTTTAATTCAAATATTTACTATTGATAATATTAATTAAATAATAAAAACATTTAACATAAACATATAATATATATATATATAACATTTTAAATATATAATGTCTAAACACTTTGAATTTTTAAAGTTAAGAATAGAGATTTGAATTAAAAGTACCATTGTAATTTTATAATTTATATTTTGGATGTTATGTTGTATTTAGTTTATTAAATGCAAAATAATTAAAATTCTACCATTAATCTATTAAGATTATACACATAAAACAGTATACGTTATATTATGTTAATTATATATTGTATATATATATATATATATTATATACATTATTATATTATATACGGAAGAGAGAGAGAGAGAGAGAGAGAGAGAGAAGGGCATTCTCGTTCCCCGTTCTCGTCGTCTGAAAGGAAGACAACAGCCGGGAAAAAAAACCCAATAAAGCGGAAGAAAACGGATTCCGATTTATGCATTCGTGCCACTGACCGCTCCGTCCTCCGATCGATCCTCTTGCCTCCAACGTATCGCCGGCGATCTTCGAAAATTCGCTGGGTTTCTCTCATTTCCCGATGATCAAGCGACCGCATTCCCGCCGACTCAAGCCGGAGAGTGGCCGATGATCGCTCGCGGATTCGGTTACTCGGCGGCGGATCCTTCGTGCTGAATGCGGGTTTTGGCCGGATATAAGGTTTGATTTCGCAGGAAAATGGTCGCCGACGAGGTCGGGGGCCTGGTCGGGCCATCCTCGCCGCTGTTAGAGTGGAAATTCTCGCAGGTCTTTGGTGAGCGGCCGGCCGGCGAGGACGTCCAGGAAGGTGAGGGGCTTTGTCTCTTCTCCGATCTGATTCTGCTTCTGCTTCGTCATTGTTTTTCTCTTTTTCCAGCACATGCTACCGTCTCCTATTCTACAAATTTGGGATGTAGTTACTTGGTTTATGCTTATGTGAAGTTAAGATTCCGGTTTTCGACTTCCTTGCTTTGTTATCCTGGTTCATTCACGATGTTTTCGTTAGTTTCAAAATTTTAGTTGTAAGAAAGGAATTGGATTCTATTCGGCCGTGGGTTTTATGGAAATTTGGGGTTTTCTGGGATCGTTGATGATGCCTACATCTTTCTGGGAGATATTCCAATCGATTAACCGTGAGCTTGGAACGTTCATCTCGAGGTTTCGTGTGATTTGAGTATTGTACGATTTCTCAGTAGCCAGAAAGTTGGATTTTACTCGGCGGAGAGTGTAGGATTTCTGGTGAATAAAACCAATTTATTTGATTGCTACGGCCGAGCTTGCTGTCCTTTTCTCCATCTTCTTGTATCATGGTCCGCTGTAAAGGTCGCCTTTATCTTGTGATCTGATAGAGGTGTAATCTGCATTTTGCCAAGTGTGCACTTAGGTTTTGTACTAGTATTGGCGAAGGTGGTTCAAAGTTGCTGTTCTTGGGCCAATATAGCTGCTCAGTGCAGTGTAGGAAGAAAGGTAAACGGTGAAGAAGTCTGGACGGTTATTTGCTTTTACTCTGATACTTGTTAGGTTTGATTTGGGTGATCAATTGTTTTATCCACTCATTAGCAAACTATGGGAAATAACTGCATTTTCTGTTTGTGTTTTATAAAGACATTTTTATATTCCTAGAGTGTTTTCTTCTTATGTTAGTACCTCGTGTACCTGTCTAGATTTTGCCTTTTGTGTTCAATTAGTGTCAGTGTTACATAAGCTACTATCCCTGTGCTCATGCATTTGTTTTGAAGGTGATGTTATAACTTTCTGTGGTGTCATCATAATTAAGTGCGTTCTAGTTTTTAGTGCCATGAAAATGCCGACGGTGCAATAAAGGAAAGCTTCACTAGACAAATTCTGAATATTTTACTGTACATCTCTGTCATAATAAGTTCAGTCATCATTGAATTTTGTATGGACTCATACTTTGTTACTTATTCCCTTAGCTATTGTTTTTGCTGAACTCAGCAGAAGACTGGTAGAGAAACCATGACAATTTTAGGTTCATAATACCTCGAGCCAAGCTAATAAGCAACTAGATCACACTTACTCCGAGGAGGTGATTGGGACTTATGCTTGATATGCTTGGTAGTGACTTTCACCATCTTTTGGCAATCACCATTTCCCCAAAGATCTTTCAAAGGCCTCTTCCTCTCTCTGGCTCTTCATATGTGTCTTGTGGTTGGCCATTTGAAGGTGTCTTGTCACTTCAATATCCTATTATGAAGGCTAAATATGCCATTTGAACTTATGGCCTTCCAAATGAGTTGAAGTAAAAAACTAATTATACGATCCTCTAAATGGCTCCTTTTGAGTCAATCCTTGGTTGGTCAAAATGCCAATTTTCTTTTCAAACTTGTCAACGTTCCCCCCCCCTCCCCCCGCCCCCCGAAGTAAATAATCTATTTGTTGATCTGCTACGTGATATCGTCTTTGGACCACCAAATAGTTGCAATGCATTATGATATGTTTGTTCTTTTTCGTGAATGCTGTAAGTGTTTGAAGTTGGTAAGGAAACATCCCATAAAAAATGGCTACATTTGACGGAACTTGGAAACATCAACATCCTACATGGGAACCGGCCATTGATCAGGTTATAGTGGGAATAGAGAAGATTGTAGACTTATTCCATCATATCCCTACAAACCTCAAGAGCATATCTTCAAGAGAAACTAATTACTTAGGATTTTGTAGGAGCACCAATTTTATGCACCCAATTAGTTATGCACACATTCCTCCTCTAGGAAATCACCATGTTGGATTAATATGTTTATGAGATTATATTATGTAATGATTATTATGATTATAAATAAAGTCAAAGGGAGTCTTAAACTTATGAAGGTTTATATGTAGGAGTAGTCAATATTCTTAGATAACACTTGACTTATAAGATTATTTAATGAAATATAGAAAAATCAAAAGATGCCTAAGGAATGGAGGAAGAGTACAATTGTACCCATATACAAAAACAAGGGAGATATTAAGAATTGTGCAAATTATCGAAGCATCGAGTTAATTAGTCATACTATGAAATTATGGGAAAGAATTATTGAACGTAAGTTGAGACAAGTATCGAGTATAATAGAGAACCAATTTGGATTCATGCGAGGGAGATCTACTATTAAGGCTATTCACCTATTAAGGCAATTTCATCTACATCCGAGAATGTTTGGATGTACATGTTTTGCTCATATTCATCAAGGTTTAAGAGATAAATTGGATGCCAGATCAATCAAGTGCATTTTTCTGGGATACTCATCAACCCAGAAAGGATACAAGTGCTATGATCCTCTCAGAAGAAGATCTTATATTACCATGGATGTCACCTTTCATGAAGATACCCCGTTCTATAGCAAGCAGGAAGTGACTTCATTTGATTCTCAACCATCTCATGTGATACCTCTTCCTCCAGGTGACATTCTTGAAGTGCAAGAAAAAGAAGAAAAGGATTGGCAAATATATACCAGAGGTGATAGAAATATTCTTTTCTCATAACAGACAACTACTTTGAATTCAAATCCTCCTCCTGAATCAAATCTAAATCCATCTCAAGAAACATCTCATCCCTCAGAAGTGGAATTGAACAATCTTCCAATTGCAATCCGCAAAGGGAAACAAGATACAACAAAATATTATTTACATAAAATGGTGTCTTATTCCAACTATCTCAGAGAATATCAGTTGTTTGTGATGAATGCAGACTCTACCTATATTCCGAGAACATTTGAAAAAGCAGAACAATATCCAGAATGGAAGGCAGCAATGGTAGAGGAAATAACAGTTATGATACGAAACAAGACATGGGAATTGTTTGATCTGCCAGCAGAAAGAAAGACTGTGGGTTGCAAGTGGGTATTTTCCATCAAATATAAGGCTGATGGAAATATAAAAAGATATAAATCGAGGCTAGTAGCTAAAGGCTACAGTCAGTCATATGGCATAGACTAAACTGAAATGTTTGCTCCAATGGAAAAAATGAACACTATTAGAATAATCTTGAGTGTGGCAGTTAACAAAGCATGAGAGATGTTAAAAATGCTTTCCTTCAAGGAGATCTCACAGAAGATATTTATATGGATCCACCACCTAGATATATTTAAGGAGAACAGCCTCATAAGGTATGTAAATTAAAGAAATCAATTTATGGCCTAAAATAGTCTCCTATGGCTTGATTTGAAAAATTTAGTGAGGGTGTTATGAGTTTGGGCTTCACACAATGCACCAGTGATCACACTCTTTTCATCAAGAAAGGAAGGAAAATCATCGTATTATTAGTATATGTGGATGATATCATTATTAATGGAGATGACACAGAAGGCATCTGTGACCTAAAAGGACGGCTCAATTTACTATTTGACTTGAAAGACTTGGGCAGACTACACTACTTCTTGGGGATAGAGGTGATTTATTAGAATAATTGCTTTCCAGAGGAAATATATACTCGATCTACTAAAGGAGACAAAAATGGAAGACTGCAGATTTTGCTCTATTCCTGTGGAAATTTCTACGGGAGAGACCGATAAACCCGGGGAACCATATGAAGATATTGGTAAATACCAAAGATTAGTTGGGAAGCTAATTGAAATTACCTCAGCGAACGGCCAATATTTTCGCAGCTGTCGTAGTCAATTTCGACTTCCACGACTCACATTGGGATGCCGATCGGCAACAGATATATCAAAGGAGTTTCAGGTGAGGATCGGTCACAGGATAAGTACTGGCATGGAGATACGTGGTTGCTGGATGCTGATCATGTGTTCTCCTCGAGGAAGGTCACCTGGTGGATATTGTGTTTTGGAGGTGTAATTCAGATACCATGGGCGTATAACAACCGTTGTTGTTGCATCGGTTAAGTCAAGCCAGGCTGATTTGTTAGAATCTAGTGAAGATAACACAGAATAGAGCTATATGGGCAAGCGGAAACACCATGTGAGCTTGTCAAAGGGATTAGAGCAGTTACTAAAGAGCTTGATTTGGAAGTGTGGAAGATGGCTTAGCTGTATACTGATAACCAGGCAGCTTTAGACTGTAGCTATCTTAAACCCAGATTCTGGCATGAAAGAACTAAACATATTGAGATTGATTGTCATTTTTATAAGAGAAGGTTCTTTAGGGTGACATTGTCACAATAACGTATGTTCAGAAGATCAATTGGCGGATATGATCACAAAACAAGTACCAGTTAACATCTTTAAGAGGATTCTAGTCAAGTTGGGAATTTCAAGCCTTCAATACCCAACTTGAGGGGGTGTGTTGGAGATTGTTATATATTAGTAGTAATAGTATGGGTTTAGTGTTAGAGTTTATGTCATATGTCAGTGTGAGTGAATAAAGTACTGGGTCTCTTGTAATTCAGATCCTAATTAGGGGTATATTAGCCATTTGAGTTAGATTAGCTATATAAGATTCACGTTGTAATTAGGGCTGAATGAATGAAAAACATAATAGAAGCCTGGAGGCTGCAGCAAGAAGGGTGCCGACCAGCCCCTTCAATATGTGTTCTATGTTTTGATTCAATTTCTTTATTTTGGTGATTTGTTTCTCATCAAATCAACAGTGTAAGGGTATATTAGTCCTTTAAGTTATAACATTTAGTTAAAGATCTGTAATCAGATTAGGGTTGGTGACCGGTCATGAAATTAATAAGAGAGGGAGGTGTGTGCCCCCATGGGTGATTCCTTGTCAAGAAAGAATCATGTGTTATCTCTGTAAATGATTTCTGATCAATAAATTACTTAGTTTTCAACATGGTATCCTTTTAGGATTGTATGCATGAGATTTAGTTAGTTTTCTTGGTAGCTTATGCTTGGCCACATTATCCATAGACAGTTTGGAGTGCTGCCTGTAATAAGATTAGATATTCACTAGCTGGAATCATCGTCATCTAGGTACATCCTATAGACCATTTCCAGTATACCAACACAAGGCACATCAACCTGCCCTTAGTATCAGCTTTTCTCCACTACGTCTTAGAATTATTAGTAGCATTTGGATTCCACAGCCTCTTTCTCATCTCCTTCTCTTCCCTCTCAATTTCCTTGTCCCTTTCAGCCGCTACATCTAGATTTAAGATCTTTTCCGAATAATATCAATTGAAAAAACTCATGGTTACTTCCTCCTTTATTGTTCTATTGTCTTGCTCTCTACCTCCCTTTTTATTATTTTCTTCTCAAGTTTTTGTCCCTTTGAAAGATTGAATTGGCTGTTTCGGTCCACCACCTTTTATCAAATTGTTCCATAGATATTTGTATCTTTGACACCCTTTCGTTAATTCAATAGTCACTTGTATGGTTGACGTTTTCTCTTTTATTCAATCTAGACTTCTTTGTGCCTTGGCACTCACACCAAGGTATGCTTGCACATGCATCCACATGCCGCAACAATCTGTTTAGGATCTCTATGCTTGGAGTTGTGCACTATCCTTGCATCTAGGACATAATGAAATGATTGCTGGCAACCATCCAAGCCACTCAAGCTTAAATAAGGGGACAGTTTTGCTTACACTAAAGCAATGACTCCCATTCATAGAAGGCAACTCAATAACCTACTACTGGGCTAACTATTTGATTCGTGGATCTGTTCTCATTGTTCTCCTTCTTTTTTCTCATCCTATGGGAATGCGTGATTCATTTCTCTCCCTTCATATTGGCTATGTCCAGTTACAGTACAACTGACTACCCAGAACTTTTGATATGCTGTATTATGAATAGGAACACACTTATTGGAAATAAGGTGTTTATATAAAAAATTTCTTCGCTCTTGTATTTCAATGGACTTGCAAATTTAATTGAATCATCTGTTGATATAGAAAAACTCCGCCTATGTAAGAGGAGGGGTTGCGTTAGGCTTCCAACAACCAGCATAAAACTTTGTCAGGCTTATCTACTATGAATTCTACAAATTATGAGCATTGCGTTGGGACGTTCCCTTTTAGCGATGCACTGTGAATGCAGTGAAAAGTAAGCAAGGGTCACTATATCTTTGCCCGTATATAGTGAATCGATTGTAAAAAGGGTTTCCATATCATGGGCGAGTACGAGTAAAAGTTATAATAAAGGCCTTACATTATCACCCAAATGTAGTGAAAAGTTACAACAAGGGTCTTCGCATTTTAAGGATGGACAAATGTGGGGGTAAGGAAGCTAGTCTTAGATAATAACATTCATATTGGTACTTGGAATATCGGAACATTGATCAGTAAGTTAATGGAGGTGATAGATACTATGATTCAGAGAAAGATTTACATTTTTACTTACAGAGACAAAGTGGGTTGGAGAAAAAGCAAAAGGGATTGATAATAATTGTTTTAAATTATGGTATTCGAGAAAGGAAATGGCTCAAAATGGAGTTGGTATTATTATAAATAAAGATTTAAAGGATAGTGTAGTAGACATACAACGATATGGTGACCGAATTATGATGATTAAATTAGTGTTTGGAGTAGAGGCTTTGAATATAGTTTGTACTTATGCACTCCAAGTAGGATTAGAAGATAGTATAAAGAAGTTAGATAAAGTAATTTAAAGAATTCCACAAACGGAGATGATTTGTTTAGGAGGAGACTTAAATAGATATGTCGGTAAAGATGCATTAGGATATCAAGTTATTTATTGAAACTATGGTTTTGGGGATATAAATGAGGAGGATAGGGATATTTTAAATTTTGTTATGGCTTTTGATCTCTTTATAGCTAATATAATTTTCAAAAAACGAGACGAACATTTAATTACTTATAAGAGAGGCTTATCATAATCACAAATTGATTATTTTTTTCCAGGAAAAAAGATAGATCATGTTGTAAAGATTGCAAGGTAATTCCAAGAGAAAGCTTAATTACTAACATCGACTTTTAATAATGGATTTGGAGGTAAAAAAGATGGACAAGCATAGAGATATTCAGACTAGATGGTAGAACCTCAAATGTGAGAAAGCAAATATATTTAAACATAAAGTTCTTCAAGGGGATGCTTGGAATGATATAGGTACACTTTTTGATATATGGAATACTATATCTATACATGTTAGGGTAGTGACAAAGGATGTGTTAGGCATATCTAAGGGAGGTAACCCGGCAAAAAAAGAAGCTTGGTGGTGGAGTGAAGTGGTGAAAGATAAAATCAAGACAAAGAAGGTATATTACAAATTGCATTATGGTAAGAAGACTAGTGAAACTTTGGAGGTTTATAAGAAAGCAAAGAAAGAAGCGAAAAAGGTCGTTAATGAAACAAAAGCCAAAATTTGGGAGGATTTATATAAAAAACTTAACTCAAAAAAAGGTAAAAGAAATATTTTTATGATAGCTAAGGCTAGAGATAAGAAAACTAAGGATCTTAATTTAGATGTATCAAAGATGAGGATGACAAGATTTTAGTAGTGAACGATGATATAAAAAATAGTTGAAAAAATTATTTCTATAAGCTTTTTAATGAAAATACAAATGTTAATATTAGCTTAAAAGAGTTAGCCAAATCAAAAAAGTATATAAACCACAATTTTTATCGACGTATTTAAAAGAATGAAGTAAAAAAGGCTATTAAATATATGAAGGTTGGTAAATATGTAGGACCAAAGAATATTCCTATAGAAGTATGAAAAATCCTAGGAGAAGTGAGGCTCACCTGACTCACAAGTTTATTTAATCAAATATGGAGAACCCAAAAGATGCCCAAGGGACGTAGAGCATGTACACTTATACCCATACATAAGAACAAGAGAGATATTCAGAATCGTACGAATTATCGAGGTATCAAGTTAATGAGTCATACTATGAAATTATGGGAAAGAATTATCGATATCAAGTACAACAAAGAACCAATTCGGATTCATGCCCAACAGATCGAATTCATCCTGACATTTCTACTATTGAAGCGATTCACTTATTAAGATGTCTTATGGAACATTTTTAGATCTAAAAGAACCTTTACATGATATTTATGGATATAAAAAAGGCTTACAGTAGGGTGCCAAGAGATGTTCTTTGGAAAAGAGAGGTATCCCATTGGCATACATAAATCTTATAAGAGACATGTATGATGGTGCAAAAACTTGTGTGAGCACTTATGAAGGAATGACAAACTCTTTTGAAGTTAAGATTGGGTTACATCAAGTATCAACTTTAAGTCCATATTTATTTACATTGGTCATTGATGAGTTAACAAAACATATTCAAGATGAAGTACCTTGGCGTATGTTATTTATATATAATATTATGTTAGTGGATGAGTCTAAGGAAAAAGTTAATAGGAAATTGGAACTATGGAGAGAAAGTTAGAAAGTAAAGGCTTTTGACTTAGTAGAACAGAGACATAATATATAGAATGTAAGTTTGATCATTTAGGTACTTCATACGATATAAAAATTAAGATTAACACACGATGCATCTCTCACAAGGAAAGTTTTAAATACCTAGGGTCAATATTTTAAATTGATGGAGATGTTATGCATAGAATTAATGCCGGTCGGTTAAAATGGAGAGGGGCATCAAGGATTCTGAGTGTTGGGCAATTAATCATCAATATGTATAAAAGATGTCCGTAGCAGAAATGAAGATGTTGAGATGGATGAGTGGTAAACAAGGAAAGACGGTATATGAGGTTGTTAGAAACCAATTGAGAGTAGCACCAACACAGGATAACATGAGGGAAAATCATTTAAGATGTTTGGACATATAGAAATACGACCAATGGACTTTCGTGTGAGAAGATATGAAAAATTAGATTGTGAAAATTTTAAAAGAGGAAGAGGACGACCACAAAAGTGTTGGAAAGAAACTATAAATAATGATCTAGTTTATATTGAGTTAACTGCTAGCATGACACATGATAGGGCTTTGTGAAAACAAAGAATCCATATAGTCGACCCCATCTAGTATGGAAAAAGGCTTAGTTGTTGTTGTTATGTGTTGACCCCATTTGTTGAGAATTGAAGTCTGAATGCAAATGTGACATAATGCAAAAAGAGTGAAATTCCAATAAAGAGTAATAAAAAACTACATTTTGGTGATAAGAACTTTATGAAGACATGGACAGGTACTAAAGGTTAGTAGGAAAGTTGATTTATCTTACTATTACTCGTCTAGATATTGCATATACGGTGGGAATGATTGACATGTTCATGCATGCTCCATATAAATCCCATATGGATGTCGTTTTTCATATATTATGATACCTTAAATCAACTCTTGGCTATGGCATTCTGTATTCTAATAAGGGACATCTTAATATTGAAGTTTTTTAAGATGCGGATTAAGTTGGATCCCTTGATGATAAAAAATCTACTTTTGGGTATATTATGCTTATTGAGGCAAAATTGTTTCATAAAAGAACAAGAAACAAACTGTGGTTGTTAGATCTGGTACCAAAGAAGAATATAGAGCTATTGCTCAAGGAATATGCAATGAACTATAGTTAAAGTCCCTAATGAAGGAGTTGGGAATTGAAACAGGTGGTCTAATTCCTCTCTATTGTAACAATACATCCGTTATTCATATTGCTACTAATCCTATCTACCATGAAAGGACGAAACATATTGAGGTTGACTTGCCATTTCATAAGGGAGAAAGTAGCAGAGAAGGTATTCCAACTGATCTATATCAAATCTGTAGACCAATTTGCCGATATTCTCACCAACACTGGAAAACGAGGTGGACTAGTGAATACACTTAACAAGTTGGGAGTCATCATATCTTCCTCCCAACTTGAGGGGGAATGTTGAAAGGATCCTGCATCATGTCTGGACCTGTCGATCAGTCCAAATCTGTCCTTATATCCAATGTTTGCTTTACTTCTTTATTTATCAAATGTGTAGTAGTGTAAGGGTCTATTAGTCCTTTAAGTTATAACCTTTAGTTAAAGATCTGTAATCAGATTAGATTAGGGTTGGTGACTGTGACTTGAGATTAATAAGAGAGGGAGGCATGTGCCCCATAGGTGATTCCCTATCAAGAAAGAATTGTGTGTTGTCTGTGTAAACGATTTCTGATCAATAAATTACTTGGTCTTCAACAGTACATTCTGAGAGGTACAACGTATCACTGGATCTCCTTGGGTTGCAATGTGACATTTAAATTGGTATAAGCTGACCCTCATTAGCTTATGACACAAAAAATGTAATTGCCACATTGCCATGCAGGATTTTCTCTCATTGAGATGTGAAATGGAAGATGCTTTCTTTCTGGGGACATTTGTTTGCTACTGTGGACCAGCAATAGCACAAAATGCCTGTTTTGTGTAATTCATTTCATTTCACATGACGTTGATGTTGGTTCAGCCATGATTACCATTTGCCTGAGGACCTTGAACATGAAATTGTAGCAGATTAAAGCCAGTATACTGGTGCTATGTATACATCTCACTCCATGCAAATGTTAGATACAACCTTGAGTTTGGATACATCAATCTTTTTTGCGAACTCTCAACCCTATATTGATTGCACTCCCTGCTCTGCCAATTTGCAGGTTCAAGAAAAGAAGGTGAAAAAGATCTTCAACATGAATGTGGACCCCTCCTTATCTGTAGGTAGTGGCAGTTTACCTGGTTCGAGACACCTCCCAAATGGTGGACAATATAATTTTATGAACAACAATCTTGCATTTCCTGTTGGAGGAATACCATCGCTGCATTTGCCTGTGGTATTGTACTCAAACTAATGTTTCATGCTTTTTCTTAATTCATCTGAATGCAATGCTCTAAGTAATAAGGTGTGACATTTTTGCAAGCAATCAATGCTTCCCTTTTGATGCCGTTATATTGACATCTATGCTAGTTCAAGAAATTCAGCTATTCCAGTTACTCGATGCCATAACTTTTGGTTTCTTTTTTCTTACTTTTGAGAAATTCGAGTTACTACAAGCTGATTTTAATGTGGTTATGAACATTTCTTTTATGAACAGGTAGCTAGCAATGAAACAAGCCTTGTTGCTAGAAGCCGAAGAGTATATGCTCATGCACACGACTATCACATCAATTCTATTTCAAACAACAGGTGTATTCATCTCTCTTTTGTAGCTTTGGCACAACCAACATGTTTATGTGAGATGCATTTATGGTGTGCCCTCCCTGGATGGGAAGTTAGGGCTTTAGCTTTTGAGAGGAGAGTCCTGTTTATTTTGTGTCTAGGTTGGGTTTGTCAAAAGGGACTTGTTTTTCCTAGTTTCAAACAAGCCCAACCTTGTGCTACACAGAAACACAAGGGTTATATTTCCTGACGTATTGCTAGACCACTACTTGTATCAAAACACTTTGGAGTCCACAAAAAAATGTTGATTTTGGACGTTTCTAGCTTGTTATGCTGTTATCAGGTAAGAAAATCTTTCCTGCATGAGCTTGAATTCTGATAATTTTATACTTCTAGTTTAAAATTAAGTGCAAAAATCTGCATTATGTGTTGATGAACATTTTGCTAAACAAATTACTGACTTGTTCAGTGATGGGGAGACCTTTATATCTGCTGATGACTTGAGAATCAATTTATGGAATCTTGAAATAAGCAATCAGAGTTTTAACATAGTTTATGTTAAACCTGCAAACATGGAAGATCTAACTGGTATAAACTTTTATCCTTTTATGTGTATGTCTGACGTGTTCTGTGAAGTTTTATTTCATCGTTGAATCGTGTTCTTTTTTCCTGTCATGGCACATAACATATAGAAATATTAAAGAGATATACATATATTTCAGTATCTCTTGCTGAGAGATGACACATACACTTGTTTATGTGTGTACATATGAATATGAGAAGAATTTGAGAGGAATGGACTGTGCGCGGTACTGCAAGAAGTTTCAAGGATCTGAGTTTTCATGAAATGCTCGAGTTAGGCTATGAATTTGTTGTTCTTAGCTATCAAAATCGTGCTTTTAAAAGGTTATTTTTGAGATCTAAGAGGCTTCCACATTTTAACCTTCAGTAATGAAAAGCCTCAAAGGCATGCGCCTCTTGCTCTTTACGGAGCCACAAGACTTTACATCTGTCAGTGAGTAGATTTTTTGTCCCGGCCAATCTTTATTACGAGTTCTAGATGGTATCAGCTTGTATGCTGCTGCCCTTGAACTTGTTTGGACTTGCTAAGAGGACTAATGCCCCATGCCTGCTGCCCAGTCTATGATGTTTTTCGGTTATCATTTCCCCTTGACAAAGGTGTAGTGCTGGAGCTTCTCTTCTGCACGTCTCACTGTATTCTATACTTTTTTACAGATTATTTTCTCTTCATTTTGGGTAAAATGAGTTATTCATTTGCAATGGTGCTCTAGTCACAAATAATACGCTCCATATTCATGGCTGCAATATGGTACAAAGAGTCATTACAAGTAATTCATCTGCCTTAAAGAGTAATGGGATGAGAGAAGGAATGGTATTAAGAGATGAAGCAGTTGAAATGCATGCCAAAAACGATTTCTAATTAGCAGTTAATCACAGTTTAACTAGAACTTACCTGGAAAATCCCATGATACTGGAAATTAGAGCAATTAAGACCTGTGAGTTTGAGTGGGATTGAACATGTAGGCAGATCCTACTGTTGTTGCCACTGGAGATTCAGATGCTTTCTCGAGTCTTCAAATTGAGGGTTCGTGTCTGTGTATTTTTGTCCATATTTAATTTCCATGTTTTCTCTTAGTTGCTGACTCTATGGGTAAGTTTTTATGCACGCTATCATGCTTGAAGTCTTGGAAGGACTGTGGAGCTCCCTTGATCTAACCTAATAACAAGGATTTCATGTTCTCTTGTCTAGTAATCAGGTGAGATTTAGGAGGAGATTTTTAAATGGACATGTCGGTAAAGAGGCATTAGGATATCAAGGGATTCATGGAAACTTTGGTTATGGGGATATAAACGAGGAAGGTAGGGAGATTTTAAATTTTGCTATGTCATTTGATCTCTTTATAGTCAATACAATCTTCAAAAAACGAGATGAACATTTAATTACTTATAAGAGTGGCTTATCACAAACACAAATTGATTACTTTATTTGTAGAAAAAAAGATAGAGCCTGTTGTAAAGATTGTAAGGTAATTCCAGGAGAAAGCTTAACCACCCAACATCGACTTTTAGTTATGGATTTACAAATAAAAAAATGGACAAAGAGGAAAAGAGTGCATCGAGCTATTCGGACTAAATGGTGGAACCTTAAAAGCGAGAAAGAATATATATTTAAACAAAAAGTCCTTCAAGGAGATGTTTGGAATTATGTTGGCACACCCTCTGATATGTGGAACAATATGGCTATACATATTAGGAAAGTGGCGAAAGATGTGTTAGGTGTATCTAAGGGAGGTGTACCGGCACAAAAAGAAGCTTGGTGGTGGAGTGAAGTAGTACAAAATAAAATCAAGACAAAGAGGGCATGTTACAAATTACATTATGCTAAGAAAACTAGTGAAACTTTAGAAGCGTATAAGAAAGCAAAGAAGGAAGCAAAAAAGGCCGTTAGTGAAGCAAAAGCTAAGATTTTAGAGGACTTATATAAAAAAACTCAACTCAAAAGAGGGTGAAAGAAATATTTTTAGGATAGCTAGGGCTAGAGATAAGAAAACTAAAGATCTTAATTATGTTAGATGCATAAAAGACGAGGATGAAAAAATTCTAGTCGCACATGATGATATAAGAAATAGATGGAAAAACTATTTTTATAATCTTTTTAATGAAAATAAAGATGTTAGTATTAGTTTAGGAGATTTAGCTAAGTCAGAAAAGTATATAAATCACAATTTCTACCGACGTATTCAAAAGAATGAAGTCAAAGAGGCTCTTAAACATATGAAGAGTGGTAAATCGGTAGGACCAGATAATATTCCTATAGAAGTTTGGAAAATATTAGGAGAAATAGGAATCACTTGGCTCACAAGACTATTTAATGAAATATTAAAAAACCAAAAGATGCTCGAGGAATGGAGAGCAAGTACACTTATACCCGTATATAAGAACAAGGGAGACATTCAAAATTGTGTGAATTATCGAGGTATCAAGTTAATGAGTCATACTATAAAATTATGGGAAAGAATTATCGAACGTAGGTTAAGACAAGTATCAAGTACAACAGAGAACCAATTTGGATTTATGCCTGGTAGATCTACTATTGAAGCGATTCACCTTTTGAGACGTCTTATGGAACATTTTAGAGCAAAAAAAGAAAGACCTTCACATGATCTTTATTGATCTAGAAAAAGCTTATGATAGGGTACCGAGGGAGGTTCTTTGGAGAACTTTGGAAAAAAGAGGTATCCCATTGACATATATTAACCTTATAAGAGACATGTATGATGGTGCAAAAACATGTGTGAGGACTCATGAAGGAACGACAGACTTCTTTGAAGTTAATATTGGGTTACATCAAGGATCAACTTTAAGTCCATACTTATTTATAATGGTGATGGATGAGTTAACAAAACATATTCAAGATGAAGTACCTTGGTGTATGTTATTTGCAGATGACATTGTATTAGTG
Organism: Brasenia schreberi; assembly: GCA_036023115.1. Taxonomy (NCBI): domain Eukaryota; kingdom Viridiplantae; phylum Streptophyta; class Magnoliopsida; order Nymphaeales; family Cabombaceae; genus Brasenia; species Brasenia schreberi. Next base: position 2,776,685 of record JAYKKT010000090.1, on the reverse strand, counting down.
GAGGAGTCTAAGGAAAAAGTTAATAGAAAATTGGAACTATGGAGAGAAACATTAGAAAACAAAGGCCTCCGACTTAGTAGAACAAAGACAGAATATATGGAATGTAAGTTTGATCATTTGGCTACTTCAGAGGACATAGAAATTAAAATTGGCACACATTGCATTCCCCAAAAGGAAAGTTTTAAATACCTAGGGTCAATTTTTCAAAGTGATGGAAGAATTGATGGAGATGTTACACATAGAATTAATGCTGGTTGGTTAAAATGGAGAGGAGCATCAGGTATTCTTTATGATAAGAAGATACCATTAAAATTAAAAGGTAAATATTATAGAGCAGCAATTAGGCCTGCCATGTTTTATGGTTCTGAGTGTTGGGCAGTTAATCATCAACATGTACAAAAGATGTCTGTGACAGAAATGAAGATGTTGAGATAAATGAGTGGTCATACAAGAAAAGACCGTATACATAATGAGGTTATTAGAAACAAATTAGGAGTGGCACAAATAAAGGATAAAATGAGAGAACATCGTTTAAGATGGTTTGGACATATAGAAAGAAGATCAAAAGAAGAACCTGTAAGAAGGTTAGAAAAACTAAATTTGGAAATTATTAAAAGAGGTAGAGGATGACCACAAAAGTGTTGGAAAGAAACAATAAAGAATGATCTAGCTTATTGGGAGTTAACTGCAAACATGGCACACGATAGGGATCTGTGGAAACAAAGAATCCATGTAGCCGACCCCATCTAGTATGGGAAAAGGCTTAGTTGTTGTTTTGTAGTTGTTGTTTGTTATGTGTCTGTCACAGAGGTCATCACCTGTGCCAAGTTTCATCCTGTTCATTGCAATATCCTAGTATACAGCAGCTCAAAAGGTTCAATCCGTCTTATTGACCTGCGACAATCAGCTCAATGTGATAACCATGCGAAATTGTGAGTCTTTCTATTGGAATAATATCTCAACTTTTCTATTATGTGTTTAAGTGCTTTGGTCTCCTCTCACTGTTTTGGCTGTTTTAAGTTACAATCATTGTTGGTTTCTGTATGTGGACATTGCAGATTTGAGGAACACGAGGCATCAAGTTCTAGGTCCCTTTTCACTGAAATTATTGCTTCCATATCAGACATTAAGTTTGCCAAGGATGGAAGATATATTCTTAGTCGCGACTATATGACTCTTAAGGTACTTAGGTTGTCAGTTTTCTCCCTTCGGGAAACCATTGAGTTATTAGGATTGCTACTCAAATATTTATGGTGGAACTACTTTTCAAAGAAGCTTTACACGTTTTCAAGTATCTGATATATAACATGTGTTTGTTTTTTTTGTGTTTTTTGATATCTTTGGTTCTTGCTTTCTATTTGCATCAAATTGTTCTTGACGTGTCAATTTAAACATTGGTATGGTTAGAATTGCCTTATCCATAGCAGTTGAAAAGAAGGAAAACTTGATAGTTCTTATGGCAACTGGTATGCCTTGTTTTCTTGGCATAATGTTACATGCGCTGTATGTGATTCTCAAATGGATTCATGCACTATGCAACACAAGGTGAAGAGGAATGATAAAGGGTCCTATTAGAGGAAAAAATATGGGATTTGTAGCCCTAGGAATCGAATCTAGAAACTTTAGTCATGGACTATTTTGGACTTTAACTTCGACTTTTATCCTACCGCCTATAAAATGAATAATGATGTACAAGGTTAATTTCACAAATGTGAAATTGAAGATATACCCTATATAGGCAGCTACACGATACTACACCGTTACAATATGAAACACCGTAACTACTCAAAGGCCTAATCAACCCCATTTTTTCACAGGTTTGAGCACATGTTACTTCTATTAAGGAATAACAAGAAAAACCTAACGTGAATCTCAATGAGTATGATAGCATGGTTGACTATTAAATACTACGTAATACATATAATTATCTTGTCTCCCTCCTTTAGCCTGTATATGTGTATGCTTATCCTTTTTGTACTGGCACGCATACTGAGTTTTGATATCACGTATCCTTTTTACTCATTCACGTCATGCTCTCATAGTAATCCTTTTTCAAATTTCTTATGCTTGCGTGGGTTGTTTTTCGCTAACAATAGCTTTGGGACATAAACATGGATTGTGGACAGGTTCACGAACATCTAAGACCCAAGGTAATTATGATCACATATTGCTCCCTATGTTATTTCATGTGTACAAGTAGCTGATGTGCTGGAATATTGTTGCATGCAGTTTTGTGATTTATATGAAAATGATTCAATTTTTGATAAATTTGAGTGTTGCTGGAGTGGTGATGGACTCCGAGTTGCAACAGGTTCGTACAGGTTTGTATTTTGATGTTATAATCACCCTAATGTTATCCATATGCTTAATACGTTTTTCAAAAAACCCTACAAGGTATCCTTTTCATTGTTCAAAATTTAATTAATGGGAAGAATGCTTGTTATGTATGTTAAATATTTGAAGGTTATGCACCACTGTGCCACATAGCAAACATGTGCCCCCTATTCTCTCATTAACATGGAAACATCTGCTTTTTTGTTTTCTTTTTGTTATGGGCTAGATTTAGGATAATTGTAGGCCCTTTTGCATAGCATGACACAGGTATAGTTGCTGAGCACACTTTATCGCTGTCTGATTGGGTTTCATACGTTTCATGGTGCATTTATTTGTGATCTGATTTGTCAACTTATGAGATCAAGACTACCAACTTTAACTATATATTGTTGGTTATTGATCCTTATCTAATTGTATTTTTCACTTATTGACAGTGCAAAGACTTATGTCTAATTGCAAAACATATGTGATTAAGAGAGGGAGGGAAGGAAAGAATTGAGTTGCAAAGTAGTTGTTCATAAGTATAGCCAGTGGATTTGGTTATTGATATTGATATTCAGTTAATGGCGTCATAGTATCAATCACTGCGACAAATTTGATTTGGATATGCCATTGGAAATTGGCTTTAAACTGGAACTACTTGATGAACAACACAGAGAGAGTCACTAAAAGACCCACTTCAATTGGTCAGTAAGAGGGTGTTTTATATTATTTTCTCAGAAACCTCCTTGACACATGTTTGTCTGATGCTGGATTTGTGGTAAATATTTTACGTAAAACATTTATTTCTTGGAGAACTCTGCCCATGTAAGGGATCACCCTTGCATGGTGAGTCTCAAGCCTTTATAAAGTAGGGAAAACTTTATTGGATTTATTTATGATGAATTCTAGACATTATGAGCATTGCATTGGAAAATTCCTCTTAAGGGCCTCTACGTCTTCACACAGATGTAGGAAATCAATTATAGAGAGGGTTTCCACATCATAGATAGGTGTGGATAAAGAAATTAGTGCAACTATATTACCGCCCAAATCTAGTGAACAAATTGCACACAGGGTCTCCGTATTTTTAGCATGGATGAATGCGGGGGTAAAAAAATTAGTCTTAGATAATGAGATTCGTATTGGTACTTGGAATATCACAGATTGACTAGCAAGCTAATGCATGTGGTGGATAATATCTACTACAACTAAGCCTTTTCCCATACTAGATGGGGTCGACTACATGGATTCTTTGTTTTTTGTAGAATCCATGTTAAGTCCGAAAAAGTTTTACGATGATTGTCGAAAGCTTAACGCAACCATTTTTTTTTACCCGGGCTTGGGACCGGCCGTGCAAGGGTGATCCTTTACATGGGCGGAGTTGTGCTAGATACTATGATTAGAAAAAAGATTCACATTATGCGTTTACAAGAGACAAATAGGTTGGAAAAAAACAAAGGAGATTGATAATATATATTTTAAATTTTAGTACTCGGAAAAGGAAAATACTCAAAATGGAGTTGGTATTATTGTAAATAAAGATTTAAAGGACAGTGTAGTAGATATCTGATGGCATGATAACCGAATTATAATGGTAAAATTAGAATTAAGAGTAGATGCTTTAAATATAGTTTATGTTTATGCATATCAATTAGGACTAGAAGATGGCATAAAGAAGGCATTTTGAGAGGAATTAGATAAAGTAATTCAAAAGATTTCACAAAGAAAAATGGTTTGTTTCGGCAAAGATCTAAATGGATGTATCATTAAAGATGCATTAGGATACAAGGCATTCATGATAATTATAGGTTTGGGGATTTAAATGAGGAAGGTAAGGACATTTTAAATTTTGCTATGACATATAACTGCTTTTTAGCCAATAAGATTTTCAGAAAATGAAATAAACATTATAAGAGTAGCTTGTAAAAGACAAATTGGTTATTTTGCCTCTATGAGAAAAGATAGATCGGGTTGTATAGATTGCAAGGTAATTCTAAGATAAAGTTTAACTATCTAATATCAATTTTTAGTTATGAATTTGCAAGTAAAAAGGTGGAGAAAGAGTACTAAAAGTTACTTAGATTAAATGGTGGAACCTCAAAAATGAGAAAGAAGATATATTTAAACAGAAAGTTCTTGAAAAGAATGCTTGAAATTGTGTAGATATTATACCTTTTAATATGTGAAATAATATGGCTAAGTATATCATGAAAGTAGCAAAAGATATGTTAGGCGAATCTAGGGGAGACGTGGCGTATGAGTACAAAAAGTATGCTTGATGGAGTGAAGTGGTGCAAGATACAATTAAGGAGAAGAGGACACGTTACAAATTGCATTAGTCTAACAAGGCTAATGAAACTTGAGAGACTTATAAAAAAGTAAAGAAAAAAACGAAAAGAATGTTAGTGAAACAAAAGCTAAAATTTGAAAGGCTTTATATAAAAAGTTGTAACTCAAAAGAAGGTTAAAGAGATATTTTAGAATAATTAAAGCTAGAGATAAGAAAACTAAGGATCTTACTTTTGTCAGACGCATCAAAGAGGATGAGAAAATTATAATGGCATGTGATGACCTAAAAAAAATAGGTAAAAATTATTTTCATAAGCTTTTTAATGAAACTATAGGTGTTATTATTAGCATAAGAAAGTTAACTAAAATAAAAAGTATATTAATCTAAATTTCTAATGACGTATTTAAAAGACTCAAGTCAAAGGGGTTTCTTAAACTTATTAAGGTTGGTAAATCTATAGGACCATATGATATTCCTATCGAAATATAAAAAATTCTATGAGAGATGGGTATTACATGGCTTATAAGATTATTTAATAAAATATAAAAAAACCAAAAGATACTTGAAGAATGAAGGAAAAATATAATTATACTCATATATAAGAACAAGAGAAACATTAAGAATTATGTGAATTATCAAAGTATCAAGTTGATGAGTCATACTATAAAATTGTGAGAAAGAACTGTTTAAAATAGGTTGAGACAAATATCGAGTACAACATAAAACCAAATTGGATTCATGCTAGGAAGATTTATTATTGAGTTTATTCATCTATTGAGACGTCTTATGTAAGTGCAAAAAAGAACCTTCATGTGAAACTTATTGATCTAGAAAACCTTATGATAGAGTGTAAAGAGATATTCTTTGAAGAACATGGAAAAAAGCGGTATTCTATTGACATACACCAATCTTATAAGAGGCATGTGTGATGGAACACAAATGTGTGATGGAATACAAACATGTGTTAGGACCTATAAAGAAATAACAAATTTCTTTGAGCTTAATATTAGATTACATCAAGGATCAACTTTGTGTCCATATTTATTTGTATTGGTCATTGACGAGTTAACAAAATATATTGAAGATGAAGTTCCTTGGTGCATGTTATTCGCGAATGACATTGTGTTAGTAGACGAGTCCAAAGAAAAAGTTATAAGAAATCAGAACTATAGAGAGAAACAAGTAACAAGTAGAACAAAGGTATAATACATGGAATGCAAGTTTGATCATTTGGTTATTTGAAATGACATAGAAATTAAGATTGACTTGTATTGTATCCCTTGTAAGAAAAAATTTAAATATCTAAGGTAAGTTTTTTAGAGTGATGAAAAAATTGATGGAGGTGTTATGTATAGGATTAATGTAGGTTGATTAAAACAGAGAGTTGCATAATATATTTTTATGTGATAAGAAAATACCATTAAAGTTAAAAGGTAAATATTAGAGCAACAATTCAACTTGCTATGATTTATGGTTTTGAGTGTTGGGCAGTTAATTATCAACATGTACAAAAGATGTCCGTGACAAAAATAATGATGATGAGATGAATGTGTGGTCATACAAGAAAAGACCGGACATAATGAGGTTATCAAAAATAAATTGGGGGTGACATCAATAGATGACAAAATAACAGAAAATCGTTTAAGATGATTTGGACACGTAGAAAGACGATAAAATAAGCTATGGTAGGAAGGTAGAAGAAACTAGATTGTGAAAATGGTAGAAAAGAAAGAAGAAGACCACAAAAGTGTTGGAAAGAAACAATAAAGAATGATATAGCTTATGTTAACCGTTAGCATAGCACATGATCAAGCTCCATGGAAACAAAGAACCCATGTAGCCGACCTATGGGAAAAGGCTTAATTGTTGTATTTATTTCTTGGAGCTGTTGGTAGATTATTATGCATAAATGCTGATTTAATAGAGTAAGAGCTTTCTTGGTCTGCTCATCTTTGCTTATATAACTTAATGCCTTACAGGAGACAAGTGGCGACTCCTTCAAGGACTTCCAGGTCTCTAGGCACCCTAACCAGAGTTTGCAGACGGGGTAAACCATGATGCAGTGTTGCCTTCATTTTTACTCATTTAGCCGTATACCTTTTGTGTGTGTGTGTCTATTGTTGTGCGGCTATCTCGCATAGAATTGTTCTTGTTTTGCTTCTTTGTTTGTCTCAAAGGCATGCTTGTTCTTTAATAGGTGGTGAGAGACAAGTTCTCGATGCAAACGGCAGAGCTTATGATTTCACAGCAAAGCTGCTCCATCTAGCGTGGCACCCAACTGAAAATTCCATTGCCTGCGTGGCTGCAAACAGCTTGTACATGTATTATGCATAATTATGGCCATGAGCAAGTTTTTGGTGATGATAGGTTGGGCATACGCTGGTTTCAAGCAACTGCTGAAGCAGGCAACACGTTCCCCAGAGCCCAGGGATCGTTAGATTGTAGCATTTCAAGATATCAGGCCCGTTTGTGAAAGAAGTAGAGAATAACTTTTTCTGTTTCAGAGAAAGCTGCTCGATTCTGATTTTTTGTAGAAAAGGTTCAGTTCTTTCCTGATTCTTAGCTCTACAACCACTAAACAAGTCTCTGTCTCACTACCCAAATACGGAGACGGAGAGGAACTCAGCGATGGCTATGCTGTATAGCCAGTGGGTTCGAGCTCGGGCTTGTATTTGTTAGACCGACAGTTCTGCCCTTTGAAAGTTATATCGTGCATGATTTTTATGCATCTTCGCTCACCGTCAGTAATAAGGAATTTTTGTATTTGATATATTGCGTTAGTCCCATGTTTGATTGTCTAACTTTGAATTGTTGATAAGAATTAGTCAGACTCCTTGATCTGGGATCGGAGGAAATTATGGTTTTACAAATTAGTAGGATTATAATTTGTGTATATGAATTTTCCTGCATTAGTATGATTATAATCAATTCCACAGCATTGGTATTTCCAATTTGTTATATGTACTTTGAAAGAATATCTCTCTCTATATGTGTACATGCATTAGTATATATGTATATACATATATATAGAGAGAGAGAGAGCATAGTCGATGCACACATCAATTCATACCTAAACATTTTAAAGAATTTTCAAATTAAAAAAAAAAAAGTATGTTAGTACTTTTTATAGGTACAATAATTGTATATGGTATTATTTACTTTTGAACTTAAAGATCTTAATTGTGTTTCAACTATTTTTAACGAGATCAATCATTTAAATTTAAATTTTAAAATAAAAAATATGTATGTATTTTTTGCAGGTATAATAAATATATTTTGTATTATTTATTTTTGACCTTAAATATTTTAACCATTGATTTCTAAGTTTCGACAATTGAGATTTTCCAAAATGTTTATGCACATATTCATGTGCGCATGTACTAATCTCTCTCTCTCTCTCTCTCTCTCTCTCTCTCTCTCTCTCTCTATATATATATATATATATATATATATATATATAGGCACACACAGTCAACCCAAAGGGACCTTGGGCTGATTCTACCTCGGAGTCTCTCTTTTTTATTTAGAGAGAGTGCAGGTACCGAACCCCTCTCCCATAGTAAGAGGGGTCATGCTTAGAGGGACAGAGCGACAGTGTAGGTTCCACCGGCTATATGGCCCATATACGAAAAGTTTTAAATGCGTGCTCAAATTCATTGAAGCATCTTCATCATTCCATTGAAGTGGACAACAGAAATGGTAGTAATCTTGAATGGTACAATCCACTTTATTATGATAATATGAGAGAGAGATCCCTTGTTTCCTTTGGCAAGCTCCTACAAAATGTACTCGGGTATTAAACTCCGCCTATCCAGGTGCCTAAATTTCAACACACCTACTTCATCCGCTCAATTCACTGTTTCTTCTTGAATAACTTTTTAACTTTTTCCGTTTTTCAGTTAAATAACCTTTCAACACTCCTAGGCCTTGTCACAGAGCAAGCTGCTCGATTCTGATTCTTCATTGAAAAGGTTCAGTCTCCACCTGATTCTTAGCTCTACAACTACCAAGCAAGTCTGTTTCGCTACCCAAAATGCAGAGGCGAGGAGGAACCCAGCAATGTCCATGGTGTCTAGCCATTTGGTTGGAGAGCTTGTGCTTGTAATGTTAGACCAACAGTTGGGCACCTTCTATGATTATATCATGCATGATTTTATTCATCTTCGTTCATCCTTCCTTTCTTCTTCCCCTCACTATTGAGGAATTTTTATCTTTGATATATTGCATGAATCCCATGTTTGGTTGTCTTACTTTGAATTGTTGATAGGAATTAGTCGCCGTCCTTGGTTTGGGATTGGAAGAAATTATTATTTTACAAAAATAGGAGACGGGGCTGAGGTGTATGAATCTTCCTGCTTTGTAGCTGCATTAGTAGGATTATACTCAATTCTATGATATCTCCGATTTGTTTATATATATATATATATATATATATATATATATATATATATATATATATATATATATATATATATATATATATATATATAGAGAGAGAGAGAGAGAGAGAGAGAGAGAGAGAGAGACTAAAACCGAACCGGGTAATTCTTGGTTCTGGTTCTGAGTTCAGCTGGTTCCCAGCCCAACTCCTTTCCAATTGAAGCCGTCGGACCTGCTAGAAACCGGCAAGTGTAGTGAGAACAACGTAAACATCAACACTCAACCCTTAATTTGAAATGTTCTCAGCTGATGCTCGTAGTACAGCATTTCTCACCGGATGCTTGCATTCGTCTCTTTTGTTCTCGCTAAATGACTATTCAGCGCTACATCGCCAAATGTTATCGATACCCTTCCTTTTTCAGGCGTCATATCAGGGAAATGCTGACACGAAGTAAATCAAGATGTGTGATCTCAAACTGAAACAAACACGCAACACGGTTCAAACACAAAGTTGCAATACGTACAAGGTTTAGTCAGAAGATTGGATCTCCATCATTCCTCTTCATTTCTAATGATCCATGCAATCTCCACCATTCATCTCCACTAATAACTGGCCTTCCCAATTCGACCGCCAATATACAAGAACCAGAGCTCCAATACCAATGAAGATCGTGAGAGGTATACGTATTTCAAGTCGTGTTGTGTCAATTGGAAAAACGGAACGTGTCCAACCAATAGAAGGAGAACATGGAACAGCCTGAACTTCGGCACTCGACGTTTACGTAAAATGTTTATACTCGGCATTTTTTTTTATACCGAATGCTCGTAAGTCAGCCTTCTTCGCTTGTAACACCCAGGAACCGCTAGAACTGAACCGACTGACGGCACGGTTCGATTCTAAATGTCGAACGGTTTTGTTTGGTTCAATTCTAACAGGAGAAATAATAGATAGTTCAGTTCACAGTTTGAAATCTAACCATGAGAATCGAACTGAATCGCTACGAAACTCTTTTAAGAAAGAAAAATTTTAACACCTATTGAAACAGTAGGTGGAATGAGAGGGTCTATGATGATTATAAAATCGGTCGATCAAGTATGGTATTTATTTTTATCATATTAATATCTTATATGTGGTTGTTGATCATATGATATTAGATTAATTTATTTTCGAGGAGGATACTTGAGTGATAGTCTCCAGCTAAACCATAAATAAGTAGAACGATGGTTCAGAACCCAACTGAACCTCAACCATTAGTTCGGTATTGACAATGCCATTGTTTCATTTGGTTCTTAAAATACCAAGAACCACAAGTAGTTGATTCAGTATTGGGCAATTTTTACAACAAAATGTCCTCCTTTCTCACGAAATGCTCATATTCAGCCTTCTCTCGTCTAGTCTTGTCTCTATTAATGTTCATCCGTGTACCAGATCACCAAGATGAACGCGCTTTACCACCGTATTCCGCAGAATGCGGACTCCTCTCAAAGGGATATTACTCATTCCCAGAACTAAGATTGTACCACGTGGCACCATGAAGAATCTCGGCCGTTGAATATCCTTGACCTCCCTACGTCCAGCTGTACGCATGGTGCAATCTTCATCAGGAACGCAATGTCCGCACCGAATCGACTCCAAATGGGAACGAATATTTTGGTGTGCTCCTATAAATTGCGGTATTCAGCTCACGTGGTTCTCGTACAGACGACAACAAGCGGTCCGGGCGGTTCCCTTGGCACATCGATAAACCGCTCGGAGTTCGCGGAATAGGGAAGATGGTTTCGGGGGTAGTGGTTGTGTTCGACTTTGATGAGACAATCATCGACGTCGACAGAGACAAATGGGTTGTCGACTGGGAGTTGCCGGAAGGTTTGAGGAGTGTGTTCATTTCATGCTGTTGAATACCATGGTTCTCACCGATTGATTCCACGGTGGTGATTTCTAGCAACTCTATTAACTGCATGGTTGTCAACACCGTTGATGATTTCTAGCAACTCTATTAACTGCATGGTTGTCAACACCGTTGATGCAATTGTTCATAAACTGCCAAGACTCTATTAACATCGTGCATGCGATCGCGTAGACCATGTAAATTGATCTCTCTCTATATATACAAAAAAACTTTGGTTTTGGAGAAACTTTTAATCCAAAATTTGGCATTAGGATATCAAGCTATTCATCAAAACTTTGGTTTTGGGGATATAAACGAAGAAGGTAGGGAGATTTTAAATTTTGCTATGGTATTTAATATCTTTATAGTCAATATAATCTTAGAAAAATGAGATGAACATTTAATTACTTATAAGAATGGCTTATCGCAAATACAAATTGATTATTTCATTTGTAGCAAAAAAGAGATTGTCTTGCCAAAATTACAAGACAATTTAATGAGGAAGCTTAACCACCCAACATCGACTTTTAGTTATCGATTTATATGTAAAAAGTGGACAAAGAAGAAAAGAGTGCACCGGTCAAACTATTTAGATTGAACGGTGGAATCTCAAAAACGAGAAAGAATGTATATTTAAATAGAAAATCATTCAAGCGGATGCTTAGAATTATGTTGGTACACCTTGTAATATCTGGAATAATATGACTATACATATTAGAAAAGTAGCAAAAGATATATTAGGTGAATCTAAGGGAGGTGTATCAACACAAAAAAAAGTTTGGTTGTGGAGTGAAGTGGTGGAAGATAAAATCAAGGCAAAAGTTTGAGATAATTTATATAAAAAGTTCAACTCAAAAGAGGGTGAAAGAGACATTTTTAGGATAAGTAGGACTAGAAATAAGAAAACTAAGGATTATAATTTTGTTAGATGCATTAAAAACGATGACGAGAAAATTCTAATGACAAATGATGACATAAAAAATAGATGAAAAAACTATTTTTATAAGCTTTTAATGAAAATAAAGATTTTAGTATTAGTTTAGGAAAGTTAGCTAAATTAGAAAAGTATATAAATCTCAATTTCTACCGACATATTTAAAAGAATGAAGTCAAAAATGCTCTTAAACATATGAAGGGTGATAAATTTGTAGGATCAAACAATATTCTTATAGAAGTTTGCACAATAATAGAAGAGACAACTCACAAGTCTATTTAATGAAATATGGAGAAACCAAAAGATGCTCAAAGACCGAGCGAGTACACTTATACTCATATACAAGATCAAGGGAGACATTCAGAATTGTGCGAATTTCAAGTTAATGAGTCATACTATGAAATTATGGGAAAGAATTATCAAACGTTGGTTTAGACAAGTATTGGGTAAAACATATAACCAATTTAGATTTATGTCAGACAGATTTACTATTAAAGCGGTTTACCTTTTCAGACATCTTATAAAATATTTTAGAGAGAAAAAGAAATATCTTCACATAATATTTGAACCAAGGGATGTTCTTTGGAAAACTTTGGAAAAAATAGGTATCCTATTGACATACATAAACCTTATAAGAGACATGTACGATGGTATAAAAACATATGTCAAGACTCATGAAGGAATGACAAACTTCTTTGAAGTTAATATTGGGTTACATTAAGGATCAACTTTTAGTCCATACTTATTTATAATGGTGATTGATGAGTTAACAAAACATACTAAGGACGAAGTACCTTGGTGTATGTTATTTGTAGATGACATTGTGTTAGTTGAGGAGTTTAAGGAAAAAGTTAACAGAAAATTAGAACTATGGAGAGAAACATTAGAAAGTAAAGGCTTCCGACTTAGTAGAACAAAGAAAAAATATATGGAATATAAGTTTGATCATTTGGTTACTTCAAAGGACATAGAAATTAAAATTGGTAAAAATTATATCTCTCAAAAGGAAAGCTTTAAATACCTAATGTTAATTTTTCATAGTGATGAAAGAATTGATGAAGATGTTATGCATAGAATTAATGCTCGTTGGTTAAAATAGAGAGGAGTGTACGGTATTCTTTGTTAAAAGAAGATATCATTAAAGTTAAAAGATAAATATTATAGAGCAACAATTAGACTTGCCATTTTTTATGATTCTTAGTGTTGGGCAGTTAATCATGAACACGTACAAAAGATGTTTGTGATAGAAATGAAGATGTTGAGATGGATGAGTGGTCATACAAGAAAAGACAGTATACACAATGAGGTTATTAGAAACAAATTGGGAGTAGCAACAGAGGATATCGTTTAAGATGGTTTGAACATATTAGAAAGAAAATCAAAAGAAGCACCTTTAAGAAAGAATGAAAACTAGATTTTGAAAGTATTAAAAGAGGTAGAAGGTGACAACAAAAGTGTTGAAACGAAACAATAAAGAATGATCTGGCTTACATGTAAATGATATGGCTATGTGAAAACAAAGAATCCATGTAAGTGACTCCGTCTGGTATGGGAAAAGACTTAGTTGTTGTTGTTGTTTGGTTGGGGTGATAAAATACTTTACATTTAATACATAATGAAGTATAGAATAATTATACTTTTAACTCAAACCTTCTTATTTGATTTTCAAGATCGAATGTTAGAGATGTTTATATAGGATTGTACACATCTATGCATTCAACACACTCTCTCTTCTTATATAAACATATATAAAGTGCTATAAATGCATAATGTCTTTTGGTGTGTAATTTTACATATACACTAAGAAAATGATGGAAATTTGGATTGAAAGAGTTGTTTACTTCTAACGAGTGCTATGCCCCTTCTACATGCCTAGGGTAGTTTCTTTATTGTTTTTACACAATTCAAATACTTTTGTGGTCTTTCTCTAGTTTTTCATGAATTTCTAAATCCTCAAACCATATTAAACAATTTTCCCTCAAATTTTCACTATTGTATATATAAAATTAGTAAGTGTCTCCTAAGTAAAACAAAAATATTATTTGCCTGAATTAATCTTCTCATAAACTAGTATTCAATAAGTATAAAGTAACAAGCAATTATATTTAGGCAAAGATAATATATATATATATATATATATATATATATATATATATATATATGTAAGAAGTCTTAGTTGATAATGTCTTTTGGTGCATAATCTTACACAAATGTTTAGAATTAAATACACAATGTGCATTAAATATAAAGTAATTAAAATCTCTATTGTTGGTCTCAAATATTGAATTTTAGAAATGTTTGTGGAAGATTATCCACCAAAAATATTATGCAACTAAGGTATATATATATATATATATATATATATATATATATATATATATAGAGAGAGAGAGAGAGAGAGAGAGAGAGAGAGAGAGAGAGAGAGAATGTTTACTCAAGATTGTTATATATATATACTGAAAGAATCGAAAGACTGGAAGAGTCTGGTAAAAGTACAAGTCACAGCTTCTCCTTAGGGTAGTGAACCAACGACCTGTTTTTGGTCTAAACCGCTGCTATCCGGAAGCCAAAAGCACCCTTCCTAATATGGTTCAAGCGGGTCAGCCCACATTCACGGTGAAGCTCTCCAAGTTCTGGCTTTCTCCATTCGCAGCACTTGAACTCGAGACCTTGTTTAAGGGGAACAATTGCGGACCCGCTTGAACCAGGGTTGATCAATGACTTGTAATTTAGCAAATGACTTACAAATGAAAACGCCAGGGAATCAACAGCATTGTGATGCAAACATTGTAAAATGGTTATCAAAATCTTTTGATAAATATTTCTTGGTTCAGTCCGGTTCCACCTATTAAAGAACTGAGCCAAAACTGACAGTTTGGAACCATCAGTTTCAAACATTTCTTGGTTCCGGTTTTAGAGTCTCATCTTATTTTTCAAATGAAACTGGACCAGGTTTGTAGGTTGAGCTGGCACCAGAACCGAACTCAGAGGGGGAACAACTCAGTTCTAGTTCCAGGTTTTGGTGGAACTAGACAGGTCTACTTCCAGCCTACCTTTAACAGCCGGTCTAACTTTTCGAATAGAAGATGGCTGCAAGGGTTGTATTGGTGTTTGAGTTGGAGAAGACAATCCTCGACATTGAACCTGACAATTGGGTCGTCGATCACCTGGGACTTGCCGGAAGGTTTGTGGGGTTGCTTCAAACCATGCCATTGAACACCACGGTGGATTATTCTTGGTTTCTTTTCACCCAGGATAGTTGTTTTTTTATTCTTTTGCTACCATGTCTAAGTCTCTGGGTTCTTCTTTAGGGGTTTCTTTTTCTTTTTCTTCATTTTGAAGGTTAAGGGATATATGAAATGAACTTAGGCTCCGTCGTCAACTGAGTATTGAACTTCATTTTCCTTGCTTTCTGCTTGCGCGTGCATGCACAAACGTATATATATATATATATATATATATATACACATATGCGCATACACACATTATATATTTATTACACACAAATATTAGAGGTCTTCTTCCTCACTTTGTCTTTTGTATGGAAAT
This sequence comes from Brasenia schreberi, assembly GCA_036023115.1. NCBI lineage: Eukaryota > Viridiplantae > Streptophyta > Magnoliopsida > Nymphaeales > Cabombaceae > Brasenia > Brasenia schreberi. The sequence goes on along the minus strand of JAYKKT010000090.1, from coordinate 2,761,327 downwards.
TAGATGCCAGAAAAACATTTGGTTGACACATAACAAAATGTTGTTGAATCGGCTTATTTTTCACATGTACTAATTGAATTATTTAGAAATCATGGATTTAGTGCTCCTCCTCACAAGGGGAAGGTGGGAATCTAAGAACTCTTCTCTCTCTCTCTCTCTCTCTATATATATATATATATATATATATATATATAGACAGTTCTGGTTACTCCGGAACCTGAAACCCGTCGGCCAGATTCTAGGATGGTTTCAGTTTAAGTCATAAACTGCCTGAAACAGAGAAAAAGACATTAAAAAAATTGAAAATTTACGGAATAAATTCTAAAAGAAATTACGGAACCAGCAGTTTGGAACCATGGGGTCTGGTTCCATGAAAGTGGAAGTGGAACCAAATGGGTGGTTCCTAGTACCGGATCTTGTTTTACCAGTTCCAAACCCGATTCAGTTTTGGTTGAAACCTGTTGAACCGGTTCCAAACCAGCAATGACTATATATATATATATGTGTGTGTGTGTGTGTGTGCCTACTATTGTTTCAACTTTCTTTATCAAAAGGGTTAGGCAGACCCTACCACACATGTACATCCCTCAGATTTTGTCATTGCTTCAAGTGATACTTGCTGGAAATATGAAATTTATAGTGGAAGTATTTAATCTCAGTTATTTGCCTTGACAACTTCATACGAAGCAACTTTTTGCTTGGTTTGGTAATATTCAATTAAGTTTAGGTTGACGCTGCGGTCTCATTCTTCGGGTTGACGCGAGTATTCCTAATAGACCCAACAGTGAATCGAATCGTCGGGTCTACCAGATTAGGACCCGGACCCGGACCCGGACCCGAAGTGACTCGACCGCTGACCCTTGTGCCCAATGAATGCGACTCTAACAAACACGGTAGAGTGAAGGCTTAGTTCATTTTGCAGTTTGGGAAAGACGAAAGAGAGCTGGGGACTGTCGGTTGAAGGAATTCAGTTCCTCTAGGTCGGTTTCACAGAAGCAATTGCGAAAATCTCTCTCGCAGATAGGCTTCTGCTTTCTAGGGTTTGTTGTGCAATCTGGCGATGGTGATTGATCGGAGGTAAGAGGAGCAGCGGTCAACAATGGCGGTAGCGGCGCCGGGGCAGCTGAACCTCGACGAGTCTCCCTCATGGGGGTCTCGGAGCGTCGATTGCTTCGAGAGGCTCGAGCAGATCGGCGAGGGAACCTACGGGTAAATCTTCGATCTCTTCGCTTTCTTCCCTCTTTGATCCACTCTCTTGATTTTAGGGTTTGATCTGACCGATGAATGCCATCTCTATCCTTCCGATTAGTTGAAGGTATCGAATTGATTCAAATTGGGTTTCTGTTTTCTCTGGTTCTTGAATGATGATGTTCGCGTCCTTGTTTTCTCCCTTTCTTTTTGTGCATCTCTAAGATTTTTTAGTAGTGGCATGATCTCTGTTTGGTGCTATATATTCTTTATTGTATTGCGTCTTTTGTGTTTATAACTAGGAGTGGGATATCATGGATAATAAAGAATAGGGTTGCTGTTACTGTTTCCATATGGTTGTACATAGGGGTGCGTATCAAACCAAAATCAAAAGAAACCTATGTAGTGGTACCCCTAGATTCTATTGGTACTGTTTCTATATGGTTGCGTAGAGGGGAGCATGTCAAACCGAAATTAAAAGAAATCTGTCACCTGTGTACTGGGGCGGTGGCGGATCTAGTAATTTTTTCGAGGTGGGGTGAAGTTAAAAGGACATTATATATATTTGAACATATCTATAAAACTTTTTTCTTATATTCTAGGAAATTGATATCATCAACCAACAAGTGAAATGTAAAAAAAATATTGGCCCAAGTTTAGAGCATAATAGAAGGTTTTAATCTGAAGTAGTTGAGGAAGTACAATAACTATGCATCTTCTCAAGAGATCTTTAAACGGATTCCAAATCCTTTCTAGTTTACTGCTCAAGGTTTTTGGGATCCCAATATCCAAGCTATCACAACTTGGATTGTGTTCGGCTCATTTAAGCTCCTGTTGAACTCATTCAAAACCTTATTGTGTACATGTAGGGATGGCAACAGGACGGGGTGGGTGGGGATTCACTCCACCTGCACCCGCCCTGCCCTAGGATCCACTTTATACACTCCGCCCCACCCTACTGTGCGGGGATCAAACCCCCACCTGCCCCTCACATTTTCGTTACAACCCAACCCCACTCTACCTCGCCCCACTTCAACCTATAAAAACATTTTTTAAAGATATTTAATATTATATATTCTACATAAAATCAATGTTGTAAATGATATATGCACACATATCTCAATAAATGATTTATTGTATTGTATCGTATCATATCATACGACACAAGTCTTATCGTATGACAACCCGTATCGTACGAGTCACTATTGATTTTTTAAGGTATAAAATACAAGAATTTGAAGTTGTAGAAAATTAATGTTGTTATTAGCGTATCGGTGCCCGTATCATATAGGGTACCTATATGAGATAATCGTATCGTATTATATGATACATTATATTAAAATATTGGAAAATGAAAAAAATAAAAAAATCATAAAATAATCACCCCATAACGTAATACAGTGTATTGTGCGATACAGAGTGTATCATATGATACAGGTGTGATATATGTCTATTGCGATATATGTAGTTGAATCATATCAATTTAGGTACCAATACACCCGTATCGCATATCGTACGATACAATATGATATTTATAATATTGGCAAAAATCATTTATTTTTCTTCAAAAACCCTTTTTCACACCATTTCCTTGCTTGCAAATCCTTTTTCCATCCTTGTTCTTGTTGATTTTATGGTTTATTCAAAAGATTGTCAAGTATTTCACCCAATTCAACTCCTTATTTCTAGGGCTTTTGTCAAATCCATGGCATACCCTTTCCTTTTGCATTCTACTTGATTCTTCACTTAAAAAATTTGGATTTTTTTTTTTATATATTTTGTGATTCTTTACTATGTCACACGGGTGCTCGTGCAGGATACGTTAAATTTAAAAAATTTTGGGTGCGGCGATACGACTAGGGTATATAATATTATATATTATAAATAATATTCAAGCTAGAACAAGTGAGACATCAATTAACATAAGTATATGACAATAGCAAGTACACAACTTTATATTAAAGCAAAACACATAAACGGTAAACAACTACTAATTTCATCATAATACACAAATCAATCTTCACGGATCTGAACCCATTTATCCAAAGAAAAAATGAACTTCAAAGTCGGTGCCAGATTTGGAAGCGTGGAATATCCACACAAAAGGAAGTGAAGAAGGTCCGCGTTGAGATATTTTCCTACGTTCATCGGTGGAGTTTCATGGGAGGTGACGGAAGACAAGCTGAAGGAGCATTTTGGAAACTATGATGAGATAACTCGGGTGGTCATCATGGGATATAAGGTCATGAGTCTATTAAGAGGCTTCAGTTTCTTCGTCTTTGCGGATCACTCCCTCCTCGATCGGGTTCTCCAGGATAAATACACCATAGACGGCATAACTATGAGTTACCTTTAATTTTTTTTTCTTGTCATGCCGCACTGACACAGTGTCAGTTATCGGTGTCGCACCCGTGTCGGGGTCGACACTCCACCTCTTAGAGTTGTCTGTGTGACTTAGATTCTTTACCTGTAAAAAGCCTTTTTGTTCTAGTTGATTATCCACTCTCGTCTTAATGGCATATATAGAGTCATAGTCATTTATTAGGAATTATTGGTTCCAAATCAAGCTTTTGGATTCAATTTTGTTTAATGTTGATTTATGTTATATATGTTTTGTTAATTCATTTCAATTCTTCAATTGTTTGAATTTATCATATATATATATATATATTTTATCAAAAATACTGGGCACCGATACGCATTTTACAACATTGCATAAAATATAACTTTTTTTAATTGTGTTTTATATTAATATACTAAAAGTTATTATGCATATATATACTTATATTTATACAAAAAAAGACATACATACAAACATATATATTACGTAAAATAATTATAATTATAAATAAATAAATATATATATAAATATAGTCGGTCAGGATAGGATGGTATACCTTAACCCGACCCCACCCTGCATGCGGGTCTTTCGTCTTGCGCCCCACCCCACACCAGGGTGGGTTTTTTACTTGGAAATCCGCCCCACACGGGGCGAGGCGGCAGAAATTGCCATCTCTATGTACATGCTATGGCTAGAAGAGTGGCATTGGGTTTGTTTTATGCCGTTAAACCTTGATATCTTGTTAATCACGTTCTGTGATTACAAGTTAAAATTTGATCAAACTTTATTTTTATTGCTTCAATGACCAGTTCAAAAAAGCATGCCTTGTGCATCCTAAATAAAAAAAATAAAAAACCAACCTGCCCTTCCCACTGATTGGATTCAAGCTACTTGGATTCTCATCATAATGCTCTATCATGTTCATATTAGCATTTAGCTGAAAAAGAGAAACACAAGTTCTTGTTTCTTTTCAACAAGAATTGAGGCCTTATATTGTCTCATTCAAGCTGCTGACATCCAATATTCACACCTTCTCCCTCATAAAATTTCATTTGAATTTATCCAGATGTCCAAACCACGGAATGTGGTTATGCATGCGCATCAATATTTTATTTCTAATACTTAATTCAATCATCCCAAATTCGAGACTTGTAAAACTAACTTAATGGAGTCTGTGATGAGGAGTTTGTGGGTGGCTCTTTGGCAATTTAAACTTCAACAAGTGAGTTTCTGCCAACACCCCTGAGTTTGCATAAAGAACGGAGAAGAAAGTTAAAGGCTTTGCTAAAAAAATTCTGCATAGACATAGATAGCCTTCTTTTTTATGTTGGTGAAAAATAAGTACCCTTCGTTGACCCCCTAAGTTATTGCACAATTTTCTTAAAAGTTTATGGCTTTTCAGTACTTTTCATTAGGGAAAAATGAGCTGTCTTTATCTGGTGGTCCGTCTTTTAGACGTGTAACTAATGGGATTTATGTTGGTTGGGCACTCGTTAATGTTGGATGGGGCAATCCCTGTAACTTTTTGAAATTTCCGAATCCCTTTGGTGCATTTCCCAAATTTCAGGCCTCGTGACAATGTAGATCCACCATTGAACTGGGATAATAAAGAGTAGGGTTGCAGTTAGTGTTACTGTTTCTGCGGGTGGATTTGAATGCATAGTAAAAGATCCAATTGGTACGTGGGTTACAGAATGAAACCCTCCTTCTTTTCTAGGGAGGGAAAACCGGAAAATCCCTTACAATGGATGGAGTTTGAATGCCAATGCCACAATATCCTGATATGAGCACGTAGTGGTACTCCCAGAAAAGGAAATGGGCTGATGCAAGATGATGTAGAAGCTATACACCGTGAGGTTTTTGCTGAAGCAGTAATGTAATGCTTGAATGACAGACAGCTCCTTTTTCTATGTACATATTCTAATTCATATGATTAACAACTTAACACAGGGAAGTTGGGTGGCTATAGCGAATTATCTTCTAAAGATATCCTGGAAAGTGCAGTCTTCAGGACCACAATTAGTTCAAAAGTCCATTTAATTGCATGAATGATTTTGCAGAACTTATGCCATTGAGAAGGAGATCTCCATAGCATCGAAATTCATTCTGGAGATTGAGATTCCTTTATGTTGGGATACCTTAATCTTAAGTACTTAATCAAGCGTTTTCCACATTACATAGCGCCAATTAGAGGCTCCTTGAGGGTGCAACACAAAGAGAGGTCAGGAGTCCCATATTATTCTCGCCCAAGCATGCTTAACTTCTGAGTTCTCATAACCAGCTGCATTTGTGCTGGCAAAGATCATGCAACTGGTGAAAGATCCCACATAGGTTTCTTGTGTTGGCTGATGGCCACCTAACGCAATTATGTCTTCCTCCTTATTAAGGGCCTCCAAGCTTGGCGGTTATCTAAGGTAAACCTTCACCACCGTGGGTGGAGTTTGTTTGTTTGTTGGTATGTCATAGATTGACTAAATCATGATTTATTGAACATTGCTGTCTTCCTTATATTTGGCATCAACATTTTCAAGAGATCTGGTACAGCAGTTAATATTTAAAAGAATGTTCTTCAATGCCTTCTATGTTCACATCCATTTTCTCAGATCAAATTAGCTTGTTCCTTTTTAAAGACCAGATATAAACATAAAGCTGTATGTTCTCTTCAATGAAATTGCAGAAATACCGGAATTTCATCTTAATTAATTTTCGTTTAGATCATCAGATATCAAGGAAACAAAAAATAAGTAGCTAATTATCATTGATGAAAGTCTGACAGATTTTAATCTCGAAAATATTTGCGTGGAACTGTGAGTGCTTCTTAGGCATACGAGCTCCTTGCTAGTCATCTTGCTTATTACTGAAGCCTGGCTCCTCCTTAGCTATCTATATGACTACGTACATGTCTACTAAGCAAGTAGAAAAGATGGTACCTAGTATAAACTTTTTCAGTTATTTACTATATTGTGTTACATTATTTATTCAATGCTTAACCATATATTGTGTGCTTTATGTTAATTCTAATTAAGTAACCTCATGTGATTTTGATTTTTTGTGCCCCATATAGGCCAAGAAGTCTCCCACCTGAATCCAATCAGGACTTCAGTTCATAGACACCAATTAGCTATTGCCTTACTTTGACATGCTTAAGGATTTGTAGGTGTTGGTCTTGTTTCTTATAAGTCTGGTGTCTTTGGTTGAATTGTAAGCGCAGTCAAGTATACATGGCAAGGGAGATCGAAACAGGAGAAATTGTTGCTCTGAAAAAGATCCGAATGGACAATGAGAGAGAAGGGGTATAGTTAGCTATTATACAATTTGAATTTCCCAGCACCCATGCCCTTTACGGTTGGTGATGTTTTGAGCGACTTGTGCAGTTCCCTATAACTGCAATACGCGAAATTAAAATCTTAAAGAAGCTTCATCATGAAAATATCATTCAGTTGAAAGAGATCGTCACGTCACCAGGTTTAGCTCTTCCACCCGCTTAAGTATTTTGTGGACTCTGTTTTATTTGGAGGTCACTTTGCTTAGTTGCTTGGCCTTGATTTTCAGGTCCAGAAAAGGATGAGCATGGGAGACCAGGTACTTCTTGGTGCTTTTAACAATCCTTTCCATCTTCACCTTCCACCTTTTACAATTTCCAAGTTCAATGTTTTCACTGCACAGATGGCAACAAGTACAAGGGCAGCATTTACATGGTTTTTGAATATATGGACCATGATTTAACTGGGCTTTCAGATCGACCAGGAATGCGGTTTACGATCCCTCAAATAAAGGTAATTTCTGGAGTTCAGTTAAGATTTCTATTCTAATTCGTTTATGTTGTGAACTGATGGTGTCTTCTTTATCTCAGTGCTATATGAGGCAGCTATTAACAGGGCTTCACTATTGTCATGTCAATCAAGTGCTGCATCGTGATATTAAAGGTTACCTTTAAGCACCATTATAGTTATTGTTTCTTCCCATGGGCTATGAGGTAATGCCACTGGTCTTGGTTTCTTCCCATTGGCCTTGATTTTCAGGGTCCAATCTTTTAATTGACAATGAAGGGCAGTTGAAGCTAGCAGATTTTGGTTTGGCTAGATCTTTCTCTAGCGACCACAATGGGAATCTTACAAACCGTGTCATAACGCTTTGGTACAGGTCTGTCACACTCTTGCGTCTTTTATTCGTTAGTTTTAACACGTTCAATTCCATTCCAGATTCCTTTTTATTGTAGTTTTGATGGTTAGTGTTTAACAGACCTCCAGAGCTGCTGCTTGGTTCCACTAAGTATGGCCCAGCTGTTGATATGTGGTCTGTTGGTTGTATATTTGCTGAACTTCTGCATGGGAAGCCAATCTTGCCAGGAAAAAATGAGGTGTTATAACTTTCTGCATTTCTTTTTGTCTAACTTCGTTTTGGGAAGGTGGGGGGGGTGGCATTGTTGAGGTGCCAGAGGGAACCGCTTTCAACAATTTCTTAATGTTCTTTATTTGAGATTTGGTACATCGAGCAAGGAGAAGCCATAATACACCAAGAAGTGGCTAAAAGTCACCACAAAATATGGAAAAGAATAATGTCTTATTGACATAAATGTTTCTAAAGCACACAATGACTAAGGACCAACCCCTGGTATATAATATCTAATGCAAAATTATGTCGGCTAATATAATTATATATACAACAACAACAGCGATGCCTTTTCCCATACTAGACGGGGTCAACTACATGGATTCTTTGTTTCCACATAGCCCTATCATGTGCCTTGCTGGTAGTTAATTCAATATAAACTAGATCATTCTTTATTGTTTCTTTCCAACACATTTATGGTCGTCCCCTTCCTCTTTTAACATTATCTTTCTACATGTCCAACCCATCTTAAACAATGGTGCTATTCCCAATTTGCTTCTAATAACCTCATTATGTATATGGTTTTTTCTTGTGTGACCACTCATCCATCTCAACATCTTCATTTATGCGACAAACATCTTTTGCACGTGTTAACGATTAACTACCAACACTCACAATTATAAAACATAGTATAATATTTACCTTTCAACTTTAGTGATATCTTCTTATAACATAGAATACCTAAAACCCCTCTGGTTTTAACCAACCCACATTAATTCTTTGCGTAACATTTCCATTAATTTTTTATCACTTTTTATCATTTCCATTAATTTATGAGGGATGCAATGTATGTCAATCTTAATTTCTATGTCCTCTGAAGTACCCAAATGATCAAACTTACATTCCATATATTCTTTCATTGTTGTACTGTGTTATCTGTATCGCATCGTAGGAAGCCACGATACGATACGGCCAATTTTTTGCGGGGTTTTGGCCTGTGTTCGCCTCTCTTCACTTCTCTCAAGGGCATCCTCTAGTATGCTCGTTTGGGATTGCAAGCAGTATGCGTGTAACATGTAAATTCGGGTTAGTTTATAAGAATTTTATTAAATAAGAATAATTTATGAACAAATAACAATTGTGACAAAATCATTTTCCTTTATGTTGCCAACTTTTATATATATTTGATATTTCTGCTCCCAGTTTCTAATTTCATGAAATCGCAAACAATGAAGAACAATTTGGTTGCCTCGGTTCATTGAGTGGGCATTTCACAGCTTCACTATTTTAGGGTTCACCTTGCACGACTTCCATTGAGTTGAACATGATCAGCGTGTGTGAGGCTTAGCTCTTCCATTGAAGTGAGATCATAAGTAATCACTTGACCTGATTTTAACTCACAACATCCATCCATCATCCTTCTGTTTCAAACCACTTCAAGCATTAGTTAAAAAGCTAGTCTTTAGAAAGAAAAAAGAGGATATCATCAAGTAACAATATCACATCACTGGGGTGTCAGACTCAATAATCAAAGAAATGGAGCTCATCATTTTGCTCGCATATTAAAATGAGCAAATGTGCCAACTACATGTACAAAGATAACAGTTTGTTAATTTTGATATATTAGAAGAGTGGATTATGGAAGATAATGAAAAAAATGCACTCCTAATCAAAGAAGACGTTGCATGGATTAATTTGGAAGGAGCGCAACAACATCATCAAGGAGATGAAGATTTTGATTTTGAAGCAGAAGGTGGTGAGAATCTTCAGTAAGGAGAAGATGAAGATTATTTAGTTGATGATCGTGCTTACAATATGTAAATGTAAATGTATTTCAGTTTTTGCTTCAAAATATGTAATTTTTTAAAATTGTTTAATGGTGAATGATCAATATGTACTAAATTTTGTATTATATGAATTCTTTGCAATTATTAGTTTTTATTTTTTATTTTTTTCTGATTTTTAAATATTAAAGTATGATACGCTACACGTTGCCTGGTTCTACATTCATTGTTCTACTAAGTTAGATGCCTTTACTTTCGAACGTTTCTCTTCGTAGTTCTAATTTAAGTTTTTCCTTAAACTCTTCCACTAACATAATGTCATTTGCAAATAACATACACCAAAGTGCATCTTGAATATGTTTTGTTAACTCATCAATGACCAATATAAATAAATATGGATTTAAGGTGAAATTAACTTCAAAGGAGTTTGCCATTTCTTCATGAGTACATGGTTTTACACTAACATACATGTCTCTTATAAGATTTATGTATGCCAATGGGATACCTCTCTTTTTCAACGTTCTCTAAAGTACATCTCTTGGCACCCTATTGGAAGCTTTTCTACATCAATAAATATCATGTGAAAGTTCTTTTTTGCTCTAAGACGTTTCATAAGACATCTCAATAGGTGAATCACTTCAATAGTAGATCTGTCGGGCATGAATCCGAATTGGTTCTCTATTGTACTTTATTCCTGTCTTAACCTACATTCGATAATTCTTTCTCATAATTTTATAGTATGACTCATTAACTTGATACCTCGATAATTTACATAATTCTGAATGTCTTTCTTGTTCTTACATATGGGTATAAGTTTACCCGCTCTTCATTCCTCGGACATCTTTTGGATTATCCATATTTCATTAAATAGTCTAGTGAGCTTAGTGAGCCCAACCTCTCTTAGGTTTTTTCATATTTATATAGGAATATTGTCTGGTCCTTGGAGATTTACCAGCCTTTGTATATTTAAGATCCTCTTTGACTTCATTCTTTTGAATACGGCGATAGAAATTGTGGTTTATATACTTTTGTGATTTGGCTAATTCTCCTAAGCTAATACTACTATATGTATTTTCATTAAAAAGCTTATATAAATAAATTTTTTGTCTACTTTTGATATCATCATTCATCACTAGAATCTTCTCATCCTAATCTTTTATGCTTCTAAGGAAGTAAGATCCTTAGTTTTCTTATCTCTAACCTTAGTTATGCCAAAAATATCTCTTTCACCTTCTTTTGAGTTTGAGCTTTTATATAAATCCTCACAAATTTTGGTTTTTGCTTCACTAACGGTCTTTTCTGCTTATTTTCTTGTTTTCTTATAAGCCTTTCAAGTTCCACTAGTCTTCTTGGCATAATGCAATTTGTAACATGCTTTCTTTGCCTTGATTTTATCTTGCACCACTTCACTCCACCACCAAGCTTCTTTTTGTTGAACTTATTTATTGATAAAAACAATGAGGAATTTACGCACTACATATGAAAAATATTATGTGATATTAATCAGATGTACAAACATTCATGACTGCAACCGTCGTGGCTGTTGCATCTCTTCCTATCTTAAACTAAACCCTACTTCTAATGTGGGTATTTATAAGACACTTATAACTTAAAAGACTAATATACAATAACAACTAAGCCTTTTCCCCTATTAGTCGGGGTCAACTACATGGATTCTTTGTTTCCACATAGCCCTATCATGTGACATGTTAGCAGTTAACTCACAATAAGTTAACACACAATAAGCTAGATCATTCTTTATTGTTTCTTTACAACACTTTTTGTGGTCGTCTTCTACCTCTTTTAATACTTTCAAAATCTATTTTTTCATATCTTCTTAGAGGTTCTTCTTTTGATCTTCTTTCTATATGTCCAAACCATCTTAAACGATATTTTCTCATTTTATTCTTTGTTGGTGCCACTCCTAATTTGTTTCTAATAACCTCATTATCTATACAGTCTTTTCTTGTATGACCACTCAACCATCTCAACATCTTCATTTATGTCACAAACATCTTTTGTACATGTTGATGATTAACTGCCCAACACTTAGAACCATAAAACATGACTGGTCTAATTGATGCTCTATAATATTTATCTTTTAACTTTAATGATATTTTTTTATCATAAAGAATACCTGATGCTCCTCTCCATTTTAACCAACCAACATTAATTCTATGCGTAACATCTCCATCAATTCTTCCATCACTTTGAAAAATTGACCCTAGGTATTTAAAACTTTCCTTTTGAGGGATGGAATGTGCGCCACATTTAATTTTTGTGTCCTTTGAAGTAACAAAATGATCAAACTTACATTCTATATATTCAATCTTTGTTTTACTAAGTCGGAGGCCTTTGCTTTCTAATGTTCCTCTCCATTGTTCCAATTTTTTATTAACTTTTTCTTTAGACTCCTCCACTAACACAATGTCAACTGCAAATAACATACACAAAGGTACTTCATCTTGAATATGTTTTGTTAACTCATCAGTCACCATTATAAATAAGTATGGGCTTAAAGTTGATCCTTGATGTAACCCAATATTAACTTCAAAGAAGTCTGTCATTCCTTCATGAGTCCTCACACATATTTTTGCACCATTGAATGTGTCTCTTATAAGGTTTATGTATGTCAATGGGATACCTCTTTTTTTCAAAGTTCTCTAAAGAACCTCCCTCGGTATCCTATCGTAAGTTTTTTCTAGATCAATATATATAATGTGAAGGTGTTTCTTTTTTGCTCTAAAATGTTTCATAACACGTCTCAATAGGTGAATTGCTTCAAAAGTAGATCTGTCTGACATGAATCTAAAGTGATTCTCTGTTGTACTCGATACTTGTCTTAACCTACGTTCGATAATTCTTTCCCATAATGTCATAGAATGACTCATTAACTTATACCCCGATAATTTACATAATTCTGAATGTCTCTCTTGTTCTTTTATATGGGAAGTGTACTCGCTCTTCATTCCTCGGATATCTTTTGATTTCTCTATATTTCATTAAATAGTCTTGTGAGCCAAGTGATTCCTGTCACTCCTAGGATTTTCCAAACTTCTATAGGAATATTGTTTGGTCATACTGATTTACGTTTTTGGTTTGGCTAACTCTCTTAAGTTAATATTAAGTTATTAACATCGTTATTTTCATTAAAAAGTTTATAAAAATAATTTTTTCATCTATTTCTTATATCATCATTTACTACTAGAATTTTTTCTATCCTTATCTTTGATGCATCTAACATAATTAGTATATTTAGTTTTCTTATCTTTAGCCCTAGTTATCCTACAAATATCTCTTTCACCCTTTGTTGAGTTGAGTTTTTTAATATAAATCCTCCCAAATTTTAGCTTTTACTTCACTTATGACCCTTTTCACATTTTTTTCTTCTTTCTTATAAGCCTCTAAGGCTTTACTAGTTTTCTTAGCGTAATATAATTTATAACACGCCCTCTTTGCCTTGATTTTATCTTGCACCACTTCACTCCACTACCAAACTTCTGTTTTGTGTCGGTACACCTCCCTTAGATTCACTTAATATATCTTTTGCCACTTTCCTAATATGTATAGTCATATTATTCCACATGTCACAAGGTGTACCAACATAATTCTAAGCATCCTCACACATGTAACCCAATATTAACTTCAAAGAAGTCTGTCGTTCCTTCACGAATCCTCACACATGTTTTTGCACCATCATACATGTCTCTTATAAGGTTAATATATGTCAATGGGATACCTCTTTTTTCCAAAGTTCTCCAAAGAACCTCCCTCGGTACCCTATCATAAGCTTTTTCTAGATCAATAAATATCATGTGAAGGTCTTTCTTTTTTGCTCTAAAATGTTCCATAAGACGTCTCAAAAGGTGAATCGCTTCAATAGTAGATCTACCAGGCATAAATCCAAATTGGTTCTCTGTTGTACTTGATACTTGTCTTAACCTACGTTCAATAATTCTTTCCCATAATTTCATAGTATGACTCATTAACTTGATACCTCGATAATTCGCACAATTTTGAATGTCTCCCTTATTTTTATATATGGGTATAAGTGTACTTGCTCTCCATTCCTCGGGCATCTTTTGGTTTTTCCATATTTCATTAAATAGTCTTGTGAGCCAAGTGATTCCTATTTCTCCTAGTATTTTCCAAACTTCTATAGGAATATTATCTGGTCCTACCGATTTACCACTCTTCATATGTTTAAGAGCCTCTTTGACTTCATTCTTTTGAATACGTCGGTAGAAATTGTGGTTTATATACTTTTCTGACTTGGCTAAATCTCCTAAACTAATACTAACATCTTTATTTTCATTAAAAAGATTATAAAAATAGTTTTTCCATCTATTTCTTATATCATCATTTGCCACTAGAATTTTTTCATCCTCGTCTTTTATGCATCTAACATAATTAAGATCTTTAGTTTTCTTATCTCTAGCCCTAGCTATCCTAAAAATGTCTCTTTCACCCTCTTTTGAGTTGAGTTTTTTATATAAGTCCTCCCAAATCTTAGCTTTTGCTTCACTAACGGCCTTTTTTGCTTCCTTCTTTGCTTTCTTATAAGCTTCTAAAGTTTCACTAGTTTTCTTAGCATAATGTAATTTGTAACATGCCCTCTTTGCCTTGATTTTGTTTTGTACTACTTCACTCCACCACCAAGCTTCTTTTTGTGCCGGTACACCTCCCTTAGATACCCCTAACACATCTTTCGCCACTTTCCTAATAATAATAGCCATATTGTTCCACATATCAGAGGGTGTGCCAACATAATTCCAAACATCTCCTTGAAGGACTTTTTGTTTAAATATATCTTCTTTCTCACTTTTGAGGTTCCACCATTTAGTCCGAATAGCTCGATGCACTCTTTTCTTCTTTGTCCATTTTTTTATTTGTAAATCCATAACTAAAAGTCGATGTTGGGTGGTTAAGCTTTCTCCTGGAATTACCTTACAATCTTTACAACACGCTCTATTTTTTTTTCTACAAATAAAGTAATCAATTTGTGTTTGTGATAAGCCACTCTTATAAGTAATTAAATGTTCATCTCATTTTTTGAAGATTGTATTTACTATAAAGAGATCAAATGACATAGCAAAATTTAAAATCTCCCTACCTTCCTCATTTATATTCCCATAACCAAAGTTTCCATGAATCCCTTGATATCCTAATGCCTCTTTACCGACATGTCCATTTAAATCTCCTCCTAAACAAATCATCTCCCTTTGTGGAATCTTTTGAAACACCTTATCTAACTCTTCCCAAAAAACTGTCTTTATACTATCTTCTAGTCCTACTTGGGGTGCGTAAGCACAAACTATATTCAAAACCTCTACTCCTAACACTAATTTCAATGTCATGATTCGGTCACCATATCGTTGTATGTCTACTACACTCTCCTTTAAATCTTTATTTATGATAATACCAACTCCGTTTCGGGCCTTTTCTTTACCTGAGTACCATAATTTAAAACCTGTATCCTCTATCTCCTTTGCTTTTTCTCCAACCCATTTTGTCTCTTGTAAACATAGAATATGAATCTTTCTCCGAATCATAGTATCTACCACCTCCATTAGCTTACCCGATAATGTTCCGATATTCCAAGAACCAATACGAATCTTATTATCTAGGACTAGCTTCCTTACCCCCCGCATCCGTCCATAATCAAAATGCGGAGACCCTCTCTGAAAATTTTTCACTACATTCAGGCGGCAATGTAGCGGGACTAACTTCTTTACCCACACCCGTCCATGATGTGGGAACCCTCTCTGCAATTGATTCACTACATTCGGGCGAAAATGTAGTGGCCCTTGCTTACTTCTTACTGCATTCGGGCTCTGCAGCACGTCGCTAGGCGGGAACGTCCCAAAGCAATGCTCATAATTTTTGTAATCCATGTTGTAGAAATCCGACGAAGTTTTACGCTGGCTGTCGAAAGCCTAACACAACCCTCCTCCTTTATCCGGGCTTGGGACCGGCAATGCAAGGGTGATCCCTTACATGGGCGGAGTTTACCATAGCAAAATTTAAAATCTCTTTACGTTCCTCATTTATATCCTCAAAACCAAAGTTTCCATGAATACTTTGATATCCTAATGCCTCTTTAATGACATGTCCATTTAAGTCTCCTCCTAAACAAATGATCTCCCTTTGTGGAATTTTTTGAATCACCTTATCTAACTCCTCTCAAAAAGACATTTTTATACTATCTTCTGGTCCTACTTAAGGTGCATAAGGACACGCTATATTAAAAACCTATACTCCTAGCACTAATTTTAATGTCATGATTCGGTCACATCTCATTGTATGTCTACTACACTATTCTTTAAATCTTTATTTATAATAATATCAACTCTGTTTTGAGTCTTTTTCTTTCCTGAGTACCATAATTTAAAACCTGTATCCTCGATCTTCTTTGCTTTTTCTCAAACCCACTTTGTCTCTCCTAAACATAGGATATGAATCTTTCTTCGAATCATAGTATCTACCACCTCCATTAGTTTACCGGTCATTCTTTCGATATTGCAAGAACCAATACAAATCTTATTATGTAGGACTAGCTTCCTTATCCCGCATCAGTCTATACTGAAAATGTGGAGAACCTCTTTGCAATTTATTCACTACATTTGGACGACAATGTAGTGGAACTAACTTCTTTACATAGTAAGTTTTGCCACTAGATCAAATGTTTTAGTATAATAAATTCCATTAGACTTGCTGAATCCTTTAGCAACAAGTCTTGCTTTATATCTTTCAGGACTTTCATCTTCACTATACTTAGCTAGAAAAACCCATTTGCAGCCCACCGATTTCTTGCCAAGAGGTAAATCAACAATGATTTGTTGTTCTTGGTTAGAACATCCGATTCAGTTATCATAGTTTCCCTCCACAAAGGGTTTTAATTGACTTCCTCAATAGTTTTAGGCTATTATAGAAAACATATTGACAGATAGGATAAAGGGTGGATGTTCTTTTACCTTTCTGAATAGCAACATATAACTCAGAATATGACTCAATGGGAAGATGAGGATTTGAATTGGAAGAGATCTTTGGTTACGCCAACTTGATTTTGAGACATTATTGCATTCTTGTATCTACGTCCGTATACCTTGATCTCTTTAGGTGCAACTTCAATCTCATATTTCTCATCATGATCTGATTCTAACTGTACACGACTTATTCGAAGAATGTTCATAGGTTTATTCACTCCATCAACAAGCTCCCCCTTTAGGAATAATAGGGAGTAGACTCAAAAAGTAACATCCGGAGACACATAAGTTTTCTAAGGATTGGATCATAGTATTTGTATCTCTTATGTGAATTGGAGTATTCAAGAAATATACACACTTGGTGGCTCTTGGGTTAAGTTTATCCCTGATATGTTGGTGGATATGGATATAACCAGTGTTGTCCGTATCGCACCGTATCGTACGATACGGTGCGATACGTATCGTATCGTGGGCCACCACGATACGATACGGGCCCCCGTATCGCAGGTGCGGGCGTATCGCACCGTATCGTGCGATACGGCCCGTATCGCACGATACGGTGCGTATCGCCCGTATCGTACGATACGGGCGATACGCCTTGGGACCCTTATAAAGGGTCCCGGGCCGAGGGAAACCCGCGATTTTTCGCGGGTTTCCTCTCTCCTTTTGGGTTCTTCAAGCTCCCTAAGAGTCGGTTTTCGCCTCCTTGGTGTTCAAAGCTCTAAAATCGTGCCCTACGGTGTCCGTCCAAGCCTCCAAACTCGGATTTAGGTATATTTTTAATGTTTTTTTCCTTTTTTTCCTTTATATTTATTGTTTTTTGTGTTATTTCGGGTTTTTTTTTTTGAATGACAAAATATGAAGTTATTAAGTGTGTGTATACGATTTTTATTGCATTCATGAAGTGGGAGACACTCGATTTGAGTGTTATTTGAAGATTGGGGGATTTACGAAGTGCTTTTATTTTCAGGTTTTTGTTTGAATTAAAGTACTCCATTGAGATGGCAGGAAGGGGTGGTAGAGACTCTCATTCAAAGTCTGATGATCCGGCATGGCAGTGGGGTATACCAGTTGAGGGTTCAAGGTTAAAAATCAGATGTTTATTTTGTGAAAAGGTGGTTAGTGGTGGAATTTCAAGGTTGAAACACCACCTAGCAGGAACCAGGAAAGAAGTTGCTCCATGCACAGGCAGAGTTAGAAGTGTGCCAGAAGGTATTAAATGGCAATGCTTGCAGATGATTGAGAGCATACAGGAAAGGAGACAACAAAAGGATGATTTCCAGATGTGTGAAGAAGCTGATGATGCTACTGCCACTGGAGTTGGATTCACTGATAGTTTGCCTTCAGATGCTAGAACAGATATTGGTAGTAGCAGTTCGCGAGTACCTAGCAGAGGAAAGAGGGTTGCATCTGAAGACTTTGGAGGTGGCAGAAGAGGAAGTTCAGGAAGGAGTAGAGGAAGAGCTTCTTCTTCTAGCATACATTCGTTCTTTCCTCCTTCCACTACACCTGGTGCTCAGCCAGGAATTCGTGCTGCTATGGCTTCAGAACAACTGCACGATCAAGCAGACCTTGCAGTGGGCAGATGGTTTTATGATACATGCATTCCATTTAATGCAGCAAACAGTTTTCATTTTCAAGCAATGGCAGATGCAATTGCTAACATTGGTCCAGGATACAGGATGCCCTCTTATCAGAAGTTGAGAGGGAAGATATTAGATCAGACCGTGATTGAAGTGCAGCAATACTGTTCGACTTTGAGACAATCGTGGAAGGAAACAGGATGCACTATCATGGCAGATGGATGGACCGATAGGCGAAGAAGGACATTGCTAAACTTTCTTGTATATTGTCCTAAAGGACTCATGTTTTTGAGATCTCTAGATATGTCAGAGGAGAGGCACACTGCAGAGATCCTACGAGAGGAATTTGATAAGGTTATACAAGAGGTTGGGCTAGAAAATGTAGTCCAATTGATTACAGATAATGCAGCTAACTACAAAGCAGCCGGAAAGGAGTTAGCTGATATTTATGGGACTTTCTACTGGACACCATGTGCAACCCATTGTTTAGATCTCATCCTCGAGGACATCGGTGAGATGGATGAAATAAAGGCAGCAACTGAGTGTTGCCAAGATATTACAAAATTTATTTACAACCATGCATTTATTTTATGTATGATGAGGAGATACACAGAAGGTGCAGAGCTTCTTCGCACAGCTGCAACTCGGTTCGCAACAAACTTCTTATCTGTACAGAGTATTGTGAGACAGAAGCAAGCTTTAAAGAGAATGTTCTCCTCAGATGAGTGGCAACAATTTGCAGAGTTGCCACAAAACAGAAGGAACAGAAAGTTAAATGAGATTGCAGAAACGGTTTTTAGAAGTTCATTTTGGAATGCATGTATCAGATTATTGAAAATTACTTGTCCTTTAGTGAAAGTTTTGAGATTGGCTGACAGCGAGGAGAAACCATCTATGGGCTACCTTTATGAATCCATGGACAGGGCAAAAGAAGCAATCAGAAATAACTTTAATGGAAAAAAAAGAGATTATGTGCCCGTGTGGAAAATAATTGATAGTAGATGGAATAAACAATTGCATCAGCCTATTCATGCAGCAGCCTACTATCTAAACCCATCATTGAGGTACTCAGCAACCTTCAAAAGGGACGGTGAGGTTAATCGAGGAATCATTGAATGCATCGACAGATTAGTCCCTGATGAGAGCATAGTAGATGCGATACATCGAGAGATGGAGATATATGATAATGCTCTTCACTTGATGGGTTTGCCTGTTGCAATTCGCAACCGCTCTACGATGCGTCCAGGTACATTGTTTATTTTGATATTTAAGTTCCATCTTACATTACTGTGGATTATTATGTCTCTAATGTTTATATTTTCTTTACAGATGTTTGGTGGAACAGGTTTGGAAGTGATTGTCCAAACCTTAGAGATTTTGCAGTTAGAGTCTTAAGCCAAACCTGTAGTGCAACAGGTTGTGAAAGAAATTGGAGTGTTTTTGAACACATCCATACAAAAAAGCGCAACAGGTTGGAACACAAAAGGCTTAATGATTTGGTTTATATTCGTTGTAACATGCGCCTTCGTGAAAGGTAATGTTGTATTACTTTCAAATTTTCAATTCGATATTATTTAACTTCAGTTTTGAATTGTTAATATTACTTACTAATTGTTTATCTTTGTTTGTGTCGTAGGCAATTAAAAAAAGTAAATAGAGAAGAAAGTCAGTTCGATCCAATAAGTTTGGATAATTTTGATATATTAGAAGATTGGGTTATGGAAGACACTGAAGAAAATGCCCTCCTAACAGAAGAAGACGTTGCCTGGATTAATTTGGAAGGAGCGCAACAACATTATGGAGATGAAGAATTTGATTTTGAAGAAGAAGGTGTGGGCGTGGCTGATGATGATGAGGATCTGCAACAAGGAGAAGATGAAGATTATTTAGTTGATGATCCTGATTACAATTTGTAAAATGTAACATTATATGTAACTGTAGACTGTAGTGTACTGTAAAGTGTAAACTATGTCTGTATTTTATTTTTTGGATTCAAAATATATAAATTTGGATGCAATTGTTCAATGTTGAATGCTCAATCTGTACTAAACTTACATTATATGAATTTAAAGCAATTATCAGATTTTTCCTGATTTTTTCTTGATTTTTTTTCGATTTTTTATTAATTTTTAATTATTTTTACATTATTTTAATATTAAAGTACGATACGATACGATACGATACGATACGATACGATACGCCCGTATCGTGGAGCCCAGCGATACACGATACGATACGCGTCAGACAACACTGGATATAACAAATACAACCTAAGATACAGAGAATAACATGGAACGATTTTGTGTTAAGAATTTTCCAAGGGATTTCATGGTTCACCATCGAGTGCTGAACTTGCATTCTGTTTATTAAATAAACAGAGATTAAGTCAACTTCACCCCAATAAAACTTAGGAGCATTGCAGCTAATGAGAAGTGTACAAGCTACTTCTAGAATGTGTCTGTTCTTCCTTTCAGCAATCCCATTCTGTGGAGGTGTATTCCAGCAGGTAGCTTGATGGAGAATGCCATGAGTACGAACATAGTCTTGTAATTGGCAAGAGAGGTGCTCTCACCCCATTTTTAGAGTGGAGGATTTTTACATAAGAATGAAATTGGGTTAGAATAAGTTTATGGAGAATGGGAAAAATAGTAGAAACTTTAGCCTTTGATTTTATTAAATATATTATTGTAAATCTAGTACAATCATTTATGAAGGTAACAAAGTATTTATGCCCACTAAGAGAAATAACTGGACTAAGGCCCCAAATATCAGATTAAACTAATTCGAATTATTGGCCTCAAGGGAAAAACTAGGAATCACGACACACACATGTTTTATGTATGTATAGAATGTACCGCTTTTGTTTTTGTTTTTCTTGCCTCTGACTTTGTGTTTCTCTCATAATTTTAGCCAGAGCAATTAAATAAAATCTTTGAACTATGTGGTTCTCCTGATGAGTCTAACTGGCCTGGAGTTTCAAAGATTCCTTGGTACAATAACTTGAAGCCCTCAAAACCAATGAGGCGACGTGTCAGAGAGGCTTTTAAGCAGTAAGTGGCACGATTACAAAGCAAATATTCTTATTATGAGCCAATTAGCAAATACTTGTAGGGCCTTTTGCCTTACATGGTTTCTTTATCTTCGCCCACCCTTGCCTTTTCCT
The DNA here is from genome assembly GCA_036023115.1 of Brasenia schreberi. Lineage (NCBI taxonomy): Eukaryota > Viridiplantae > Streptophyta > Magnoliopsida > Nymphaeales > Cabombaceae > Brasenia > Brasenia schreberi. Next base: position 2,739,950 of record JAYKKT010000090.1, on the reverse strand, counting down.
TTTTGTTTGAATTTGAAAAGATGAAGTTTCTGTCTATTGGTGGCATACTATTAAGTGGATCCCTAAGATGAAGTTTATTTTGTTTGTTGCAGCTTTGATCGACATGCCTTGGATTTGTTGGAGAAGATGCTAATGCTGGATCCATCTCAGGTATGATTTTGCATGTTATTGTCTTTTGTTTGGTGGCAACTGTTCTCATACCTTTGGGACTCACGACTTGTAGCTGATTTTCCTGTGTATGCCTATCAGAGCTGGTCCATGTGGGAAGCATTGTGACTCTCGAAACTGGAAATTGTGAAAAAATTCTGTGCCAGATATTTTATTCATTATTTTGTTTTTTGACATGTATGGGAAAAGGCTTAGTTGTTGTTGTTGTTTGATTTTTGACATCTTTATTATGTTCACATGTTTCCTTCTGTGCTCTTCCTCAATTTTGCTTTCCCTTTACAATAGTTAATCGCAGAACTCTCTATGGTTCAGTTTTAATCTGTGATCTTTAAAATAAGATAGTCTGATTTTAATTAGTTCAGCTTTGTTGTCTGCCTCGTAATATCTATGGAGCATGATGCTAGTTTGATTTAACCCTACTGATTTCTTTGTGATCTTGGTAAGAGGAACCTCCATAAATTTTGCCAAGAATGAGACCTTTTTTGCTATGTCATGTTGTTTTGCAGATGTCACAATTCATGTCAGGTCTAAAGATTATGTTCTATCTTATATTTTCATATTTACGATCCGGTAGTTTTTGTTATTTATGTTTGACAATTTGGGCCCAGTTGATTTTCTTTACTGTATTGTGATGTAACTAACTTATTTAAGTCTATTTCATACGGATGTCTCAGATTCTGCATCAGGTGATAGCTTTTGTTTGCCAGCTTCAATAATAGATGAAGAAAAATATTTCAACGGACTAAGCACATTATGCGTTGCCTGTTGCACCAGAAAAGGCTAAAGCCTCTTAAGTCTTTGATCGTCTCTTTTATAGGATGTGAATTCCAAAGCGTGGTAATATGTGAAAAATGATTTTAATTATTCATTACTTAATATATCGTCCAATAGGCACTTTGTTGTTACTTCTTGTGATGCAATTCTCCTTATGTAGATAAATTCATGATAGTGAAATTTTCTGGCTTGGCAGACTGCTTCTGTCCAGCTAGCAGGCTAGCCTCAAATTGTCAATGCTGTAATGGTTGTCACAGATACTTATGCTATCTGTAGTTTATCATATATTAGCTAATAGCTGCAATTTTTTTGAAGCAAATGTTTAGGTTGGTTTACTGCATGGCCTGTTGAATTCTAAACTTTGATGATGTTTGAGTCTTCACTTCCTGGGCCTCATAGAGCAACTGCAACACGGGCTTGAAATTTACTTGCAAATCAGAAGTTTAACAACCAATTTACTGTTACGTGACTCCATCATGCATATACTGCTTGAACCTTATAACCGTTAACATGCTTGAAGCCATGGCGCGTGGAATGTATTGTTGATCCAGTAATCACCATAGTAAGCGCATAGTTGTGAAAGATGAAACCTGGCCACCTTGAACATTCTCAAGAGTCGTCGATGCATAGATTGTCTTCTCGTTTATTTATTATTATTACTTTTATGTTCATTGCTGCTTTGTGGTTCCCCCCATCATTGAGTTACAGTGAACACCATAAGAAATTTGAAGGGATTGTGTTATGAGTGATGTGAGTGTTAATTGAGTGCCAATTTGCGGACAAGGTCTCAATGGATGAAAAGGGTGTAAATAGGGTCTCAGTTTACTACTAGCGCTTTTTGATTGGTTTCCAAGAAATTATGGGACATACTTCTACGCACTAGTTGTATGTGAGGCAGTGAGATGCTGATTTTACATTATTGAACACATCAAGCAAAAGTGGTTCATGAATTCCTAAAGTAGAAACAATGATGCTTTGTAAGTTTTGCTGCTCGGGAAAATGAGTCTCAGATGTGCTTGTTTCATGATATGGATAGTATGTTTTGTATTTATTACCGTTAAATGTTCATTAGCAGATGAATAAGACCAGATCTTATTTTGCACACTGTGAGAGTAAATGTGGATGCCCCTCCACTATTTCTTTCGTAGAGAAACTTGCAACATTCGGTATGCTCCTGCATGTCTCAACTAGACGCTACCAGTGCTCTTATACGTCCTTCTGAACTGTTTATGCCCATCATCCTATACTTATTATTTAGTTGAAGGGTTCTTTAAGGTGCAGAAAACATTGTCGTCTCCGTTCATCTTTATTTTGGCCTAAGAATAAATCTTACATTTCCATTTCGTGCATCTATAAGGTTGTTGGTTCTTCTCCGATGTGTGTGTATATCTCTCTCTCTCTATATATATGTATATATTATGCGGGTCTTTGTGTGCATATACTTGCATATATATATATATATGTGTGTGTGTGTGTGTGTGTGTGTGTGTGTGTGTGTACTGTTTTTTACTTGCAGCTTTCTCTGTTGTTTATTTCTGCTACAGAGGATATCTGCCAAAGATGCACTTGATGCAGAATATTTCTGGACTGACCCTTTGCCATGTGATCCTAAAAGGTTAAAGTTTTGTTTCATTGTCCATATTCACATGGTTCAATTGTATTGCAGCTGTTGCTCATGAGGCATGACAATTGATTTCGGTTCTCTTGATAGTTTACCCAAGTATGAGTCCTCCCATGAGTTCCAGACAAAAAAGAAAAGGCAGCAGCAGCGACAACATGAAGAAATAGCCAAAAGGCAGAAGTTGCAGCATGGCCCACCGCATCAACGTTCGGTTCCGATCCCGACACAACAGGGGCAACCACATATGCAAATGTGGCAGGGACCCAACCAGCCAGTTCACAATGCTCCATCTCAAGCAGTTGCTGGGCCAAGTCATCATTACAGCAAGCCCCGGCCTCCGGTGGGTCCAAACAGGTACCCTCAAGGCGGAAACCCAACTGGCGGATACAATCCAGGCCGGGGTGGCCAAGCCAGTGGTTACAACAGTGGGCCTTATCCGCCTCCAGGACGACCTCCTGGTTATGCTGCAACTGGTATGCCTGGAGGTGGTCCTAGAGGTGGTGGTGGCGGCAGAGGCGGAGGTGGAGGCTATGGAGGGCATCAGAATTATCAGCAATCAGCTCCTTATGGCAATCAAGGTACAGGCCGAGGGCCGAACATGATGGGCGGTAACCGGAACACACAGTATGGTTGGCCACAATAGTTCAGAAGCACAGAACGTATCTGCATCAGGATAGGTAGTTTCAAATGATGAATGGTGATTTTAGTGGTTTGATGCTGCTGTTTCATTGGGATGCAACCCTGATATGTCACCTTACTGGATAGATGATTTCGTCTACCAAAGGTATTCTTTGGATCCATACATATAAAATGTCTCTTAAGCATGGCATTTTAGGTCTACCGTGCTTTAGTGTTTTCAGTTGTGATATAAAGTCGGATTCCTTATGGGTTGCTTGTGCCACTCCCTCGTTGTGAACCCAAAGAGGGAAGATTGTGTTTGTCCTTGCACTGAACCATACGAGGCTCTTGGGATGTAATGGAGAAATTGTTTGATGAAATGATCCTAATTTATATACATTGCAGTTATTATTTGGCTCTGCCTGTGTGTACGCGTGTGCTTGTCCCCTCAATTTTCATCAACTTGTGAGCCTAGCAGTGGTCGATGTTTTGCTCATGAGATTAGGAAGTACTGGGTTTTCTTTTTCAGCTTTCTTTCATCAATGGTTGGAATCTGTGGTGTAGTTTTGCTGGGATCTTAAATTATGCTTAGGAAGCAAAAATGGCTAGGAGACATTAACATGATTTGTTAAGGTAAACACGCTAGAAGTTGGTTATTGCAAATCCGTTTTGGATATAGCCAGTTTATTGGGGATTTGTTCAAAGAGTTGGGTTTGTAGTGCTTGTGCCTTGTGTGTTTCCCCCTAGCGATCCAGGCTCTTATTTCTGGGCCAAAGACTGGTATTGACCTCTCTCTCTCTCTCTTCCTCTCATGGCAGCTCAGACACTGATAATGGCAGTTCAAACAAATCAATGGATTGATCCCACTGATGAAGAGGGTTTCTATTTTGCACATGCGTGCAGTCTCGTCTTTTTATCTGACAGTTTCGTTTATTTTGCGTCTCTGTGTTCGGTTAAGCTTTGAATATCTTAACTGAAGTGTGGGAGTCCGAGAAGCCCTGCCAGGTGAGCTAACGCTCTGGGTGCAAGTTTTGAATCTCTCTGTTTGCATCATCATATGACGTGAGAGGAAGGAGAATCTCTCAAAGGGCGCATGCATTTTAAGGGGGTGTTCCCTTCTCTTTGTGTAATTTACCGTTCTCGCAGAGCAGCATGAGAGGCGAATTTCTGACGTAGTTGTATTGTTTTATATGCAAACACAAGCAATCTCATGATCGAAGACTTCAGTGCCAGCCCCCACCAGTATGAGCTAATGCAAGGGCACATCACTTAAAAGTGGGGTCAGGCGATGCTTATCAATAAACTTCACGAGATCAGTAGAATAGCAGTTTGAAGTTCAGCAGGATCGAAGGTCATTTTCCAATAAATATCGGTAAGTTGGCGTCAAGCTCATTCAAAGATCCTGATGCTCATAAAACTTGTATTTCAACCGGAATACCAATGTCATAAATCTCCCCAAGAAATATACATCTCTCTCTCTCTATATATATATAGAAAGAGAGAAACTGAGATGTTAGACACTTATGTCAGATTTTACTAAATGATTTGTGTTGTTCATATGATTGTACGGACGACTCAAATAGACTTATCTGCCATTTAATGCAACTCAAAATAGGTGTTTTGATCACAATCGTGTGCTTGATTGCATAAACGGTGGTGATTAAATAATGTCTAACATCGGAGGCTTATATATGAAATGGTCCAGTCTAATAGGGTTGCACTAAAAGCATGTATATCTCAAATAATGATGTATAACTATAATAACAAATCCATCAACTATTAACTGACTATGATGAATCCACAAACATAATTACATATTACAGTGAATCCACAAATGCACATCAAACGTTAACGGCCATAAATTTACAATTTAAGCCATCATCGACACACACGACTGCCTTGATGCACATACACACAAACACATTTATCTGTGTTTTTCGGGTCGTGTTCGTGTTAGGTTTGACTGAAATTGCCACACTTAATGCTGAGAGGTTTATTACACCCGAGAAAGCGCGACGAATGATAAAAGACAACCCTTGGACACCACGTTTCTCTTGAAAAATATGCAAAATACTCCTCATAATCTCAGATATCATCCATTACAGCTATATATTCTAACAAATTCAGATTATTACACCGAACTCCATAAAATATGCGGAAAAGGCAGTATTGGGTATTAAGCTGAGTTTATAACTGGCCCATTAAAAGATATCGTGCACATCAGGTTAGGCAGACCTGCACCAGATGTGCATGCCCCGGGTGTTGAACTCTTGACCTTCAATTGAAGATTTTTTTATCGACCTCCCACCCAGGAGAGCAGTGGCTCTATCTGCATTCATGCCCCTCTTGTTAATAGCATAGCCGTAACCAAGATAATTGGGGCACAAGTATAGCCATGCTAAATCTTATTCATTTAAGAAATGCTTGGCATGAGCTTGGGCTGGCACTAAGTCCAGCTTGAATACACACACACGCATATCAAGAGCTTGTTGGGCTCATAAAAGAAAAAAAAGGAGTGAGACACATATAAAGTCAATGGGACCAGATGAGAGAGCAGATGGCAGGAGACTAAGTTAAAAGTGAGAGTAGATAGGAGAAAGCTAGGTAGGTGATGAGGTTATATATATAAATAAAACACCGACCCTGCGTCAAACTCAAGTAGGCTCGACCTCAACAAAACCAAATTAGATTTCGAGTTATCATTGAGCTGATCTCATGTAATTTACGAATAACTCAGTTCAATACAACCTTAGCATACAGAATCACCTGACAGAAACATCACCAAGCAAGAACCAAAGACTTGCTTACACAAAGAAAACTGTAGATAGAAAAGTTATTTCCTGCCTTTCCAAAAAACGAAGTTATTTCCAGCTCCCTCAGCTGTTTGGACATTCCTTGAAAACTGTGAATGAAAACGTAATATCTGGAAAGTGGCGCTGTCTTCTGTGAATAGCTGGCTAATTGGCTCTTCACGTTTACTGGAGGAAGGCAGCAGACCCCCCCCCCCTCTCCCTCTGTGTGTGTGTGCTGAGACGAGGGGCTTCACTCCTATGGCTGTCAGAGTTGCCCGTGCTCTTGCTTTTCCTACTGCTCTCCGCAGACAGCTAGAGCTGCGTCTCTCCAGAGCATATAATCGTATCCCCCCCCCCCCCCCCCCAATGTTTTCTTGTAGATGCTCATGATCAGAAAGAAACAGAACCCATGCTGGAAACCAACCAAAGTTCCATCCACCCAGCTGCAATTATTCACCCACATGCCTCTATCGGTGAGGTAAAAGTTCCTGTTTTTTAATAACAAAACTCCTGCTTTGGCTATGCTTACTGTTAATCTTATTTTTGACCATCTTTCTTCATCGTTGTTGACGTTAAAAATGAAAAAGTTTAACCACGGTGTTCAAGAATTTTGAAGTGGAAGGTTAGGGAATTAGTTTAAGCTGTGGGTATATTTCCTTTCTAGTTGAGTTTCAAACTTTGGGTGGGAATATTATGAAGAAGGCTAGCGATTGCTGTTGGTTTATCTTGTACATGATCCTATTTCTTGGACATAATTCGACGCATGTTTTTGCTGCTGTGTTTTAAGCAGGATATGTTGCTTCTACTTGGGAGATTAGTATTGATTTTGATATTATAAAATTTTGGTCGACATGGGATTTCTATGCGTGTCAGCTCAATGCTGAGTAACCAGTGAACTACTAAATGAGGAAAAATAACACTTTTATGGTAGGCGGAGCTCTTAGTTTCTCCTTTATTGACACACCGCACTGGGACAAAGTATTATTTGTTACTGGAACTTTCCTCGGAAAGCACATCCAGCTGTTATTTTCTCCCTTAATTCCTCTGTCGTTGCCTTCAAAACTATTTCATGGTGCGCAATTGTCCACATCAAGTTTGATTTTTTAAACTAAAGAATTCCTGCTTACACATGATGCCTCTTATCAACTAGGCCAATACTGGTATCTTCATAATTCTCTGGGGGTTAATCTTAATAGGGTAATTGTTTATGGGTGTCATGACTCAGTTGTTCAGTTCTTATGGAGGATGGAAGCTAATAGTTCATTGTTTGCGGGCAGTGTGTTTCAATTGGCCCATTTTGTACGGTTGGATCAGGAGCAAGAATTGGGAACTTTTGCCAATTACATGTAGGAAACCACGTCTTAGGCAGTACAGAGTTGGGACACAGAGTTGGCCCAGTTTGAACAAGTTTTTGTGTATCATTTGTTACCTGAAACTACCACGGACTTTGGAAAAGTGCATTGTTCTCCATATGCATTACATTGCAAAAAGTGATAGTTTTATTACTTCAGCTGGCAGACATTGTTTATTATGATATTTACTGAGATGTCATGTGCACGTAAAATTTTGTCAGGCAGTGGTGCAATTGTTGGATCTAATTTACCAGGGCGTACAATCATTGGAAGCAATAACATAATTGGTCACCATGCAGTTGTTGGCGTCAAATGCCAAGATATGAAATATAAGGTTAGTGCACATGATTTTCGATAGGTACTCACACGAGAAAAATGTGGGCTATATACTCTTGATTAATTTGATTCTTGTGAATGGTCAATTTGCCCATGCTGACCAACATTTGCTCGAAGCCTTTTCTCCTGATAGAATGTTGGGCTTAGGCTAAGTTGAAGTCTCTTATCTTGTGAGAAGCTGTTATAATCATTAACTCAACCTGCTATATCAAGAGGGTGTGGAATTTTCACATTCATGTATTCAGCTGATACAGTCCAACTTGAGCCACAAGAATCATTCTGATGCTTTCCACGTGAAAACATGGAAAGCTTGGTCATAATGACTTCTCATCATTTCTTTGAGAACCTAGGATGCTGGGAATCAGATTTTGGTTATACCAAGTTGTGTGCATCATGACAGGAGCATGCCGAATGGGTCCTAGTTCACCTGTCTACCAGTTGAGTTTAAGGGAGGATGCCAGGAGTTCAATAGTGTGCACCATCTGCCTATAACCATTTTACCAACAAGGACAAAAATCATGGCATCACCATGACCCAATGCTGTCATAAATGGTTATAGTTTCGTCAATCTGTTCAGCTTGGCTGAATTAAATATAGGGATCTCGTGCCTCATCTTGGGATTGGGATGTGTTTATATTGTCTTAAGGCCCTCTTTATATTTGTACCTTTCTTTATAACTTGCATCTGACATTCTCGGTAGTATATTAGCTTGCTATGCATATCTGCAATTTTCAATTGCATGCTTTTTTTGTGCTCATGATTTCCTGCCTGATTCTTAATCTTCAGTATGTGTAGAATCAGATTCTTATTTCTCTAATGCTTCACTTGTTGGTCCTTGTACATCTGTATTGACTGATTTTTTAATTGTTTAATAGAGAAAATGTTTCATGTGATGTTTCTGGTATGTAAATTTGTTTCTCGCAATGCTGAAAAATCAACTCCTCAACACTTTGTGTTAGATGCATGATCAGCTATGAACCTTGCGTTCTGAATAAACCTGGTTACATGTTAGAATGTCATGATTAAAAACATTTTCCTTAATAGACAATGGAAAATCAACCCATATAGTACGATCATTGAAACACTCATCAAATACTAAGGTCACAATCTCCTTTTCTTTTGGCTTTCCACAACAAAGTTTTGCAACATAGAATGGCCAAGGTATTTTTCGGGTTTCCCAGATTACGAAACTCTCTTCTTAAAACCTATATGACGAATGGGAAGTTCTCATATTCTTCCATTCTTGTTTTGTCCAGTTGACGTGAATTACCATCAGACTTTTCTAGTTATCAAACATTAGTAATTGTTCAAACATGATTAGCCTTCATAGTTCATATAATAGTGTAAGAGGTAAAAGCCTGCTTCTCATGGAAGCTCACAAAATGATTCTCTTCTGTGAAATTTCAGCAAGGAGATGAATGCTTTCTCTACATGGGGAACAACAATGACGTTAGAGAGTTTGTATCTGTACATCGATCATCTAAATCTACCGATCAAACTGTGAGTATTTTCATGAGTGACTTTGTTGGCCATTGTCTGGTGTTTTTACTATATGGTGTTGATTTTTTCAGCTCTAAAAGAACAACATGGTCAGGTTATTGGTGATAACAATCTTATTATGGGCTGCTGTCATATTGCTCATGATTGCAAGGTGGGGACAAGCAATATCTTTGCCATTAATTCTCTTTTAGCTGGCCATGTTGTGGTGGAAGTAGGTATCGTCTTTTCATCTCCCTTAGTGTTTCAAGTTCACCATTAGTTTTGGACAGTGTACTGATTCATACTGATTCAACTTTATCTGCTTTTGGACTAGGACTTTGTTCATACTTCAGGAGCTGCTTTAGTTCATCAGTTTTGCCACATCACTTCATTTGCTTATGTTAGTGGGTGATCTGTTGTATGTCAACATGTTATGCTTCCTGTCAACATTGAATTCTTGATCTCATCATGTACACACACACACACACACGTGTGCACGCACACATGCATGTACTCACACGCACGTGTGCACACACACACGCACGTGCGCACACACACACAGATATATATATATATATATATATATATCACATATATATGTCTCAATCATGGTACACGTTTTGGTTATTCCATTCGACTTTGGCAGGTTTCACAGGATGTCCCAAGATACATGATTGTAGCTGTAGATAGAGCAGAACTTCGTGGCTTGAATTTGGAGGGTTTCCGGCGTCATGGTTTTCCAAATATAGAGGTTTGCGTGCTTGGACAATTGAGTTTAGGTTCCCATTTTCAAATTGACAGCATTAAAGAATGTATTTTGGAGACACATTAGGTTTCACTAAGATAGTTTCTTGCATAGACTTTTATCATATATTCAAAGATAATGAGCACGAGTACCTGCCCTATTCGTTGTTCTTAGAGAGTTTTCAAGAAAAGATATGGCACTTATACTGGAGGGCATGCCAGCTGGGGAGAAACTTGTTTTCTACTGTTAATCAAGTTATAATGCTCAGGGATGCACGTGACATTCTTCTGGTAATTTTTTCGGGTCATTCTCATCCACTTCCATTCTAACATCATTCTGATACTTGTAATGAGGGCAGCAGAACAAAAAATTTTGTTTTAAATCATCTAATTCGTGATATAATAATTTTCCGAAGAATTCATTTGTACGGAAGTAGAACATGTATCAACAACCAAATAAAGGAGGTGATTCAGTCTTAACTAGGTTTCACATCCATCGGAATTCATATATAAGTTGTACAAATTGATTAAACGCTTTTGAAGTCAGTGATAATGCCGTTGATCCTAAAATACCTAGCGCAGCTAGTGCCAGTAACATGCATGCGAGGGACTTCTATATACACGTCACGTGACACTTCTTTTTTGGTCTTTGATATGATGCCATTCATGAGCTAAAACTACTGCAACTGTCAATAGGACAAGAATGCCTCAACAGCCGTATAGGTAGGCTTCTAAGTGAACATTTCTTATACATCAGGCATCTCAACTTCATATTGACAAATTTGATTATAACATGAAAACTTGTGAAATGATGACATTGTTGATTGTGGTGTTACCTGAAGTTCTTTTTAGTTTGTCTGACGATGTAAGTAAACCTCTTAACTATCATCAGAGCCGTATTATTTTATTCTTTTTGATGTTTTAAATTTTAACAATTTTCTCTTCTATGAACTTTAAGATCAAAAGTTTGAGAAGAGCTTATCAGAAAATATTCATGCCTCTAGAGCTGGACTCTCGCAGCTTCGAAGATCGGTTGCTGAGTGTGGTAAATCTTTTTCCTTTCATTTTATGCATGTGGTCGTGTTTGTTTTTTTTGTGGAAGGAGAAGATACTTAGCTTGCTCAATGATTGCACGAATATGCAGGAACAGAATGAAGAGTTGTACGGTTTACAGGCTGTAAAGTTAATGGTGCAATCAGTTCGGGTTTCATTCCAGGATAATCAGCGTGGAATTTGCAAGTTCAACCAGCGGGTCTGCCTTTCAGAGGACTAGATCACAGAATTCAAGTATTCAAAATATTTAAAATCCTTTCACTGCGGTCCCACTGATGAAAAGTCATCATAAAATGATTTTCTCAAGAATTGGAGAATGTTACTCAGAAGGTCTCAGATGCTTATGTACAATTGAGTCAATGGAACCTATGTTGCATGGGTACAAGGTACGTAATTTAAAAAAAAAATAAAGTACCGGTATGCCATTATTATAAAACATAATAAAAAAATAAATTTACATAAATATACATACACAATTATATAGAGCATTCTATATTTTAAAGAGCATTCTAGTGTTTGAGAATAATTCTATTCTAACTATGAGAATGTCATTTATATTCTTCTTCAAAGTCAGAATAATTAAACAGCTTACCCAAAGCTCCAAGCCATCTACAAATTTGTGTAAGAAAATAAATTGAGTAACATGAACAATCAAAAGTTAATAAGCATGAATCACTGAGATAACAGGAGACTTATGTAGTGAAAATGAGAAAAGGTCTAGTTGTGCCATGTGCTAATAGAACTTCACACAAGTCGACCACAAGGGAGGAAGACAAAAGCCTCCTCAAAAATTCAAGTTGAGGCCAAGTTATGACACATTCTTAGTTCAACATCCTTATCTGTGGATGAGTGTTAGAAGAGAGCAGCTGCTCGAGTATAAGGGGAAAAAACTAGTGATTTGAAAGGAAAAAGGTACTACTTGATCCAACGTTGTCTTGAATCACCTAATTTCTTCAGTTAGAACTGAAATTGATCTATAAATCAGTTTTTCGCAAACAATGCTAGTTCTGTGATCTCATATTCACTCAAACACGCAAACAAACAAAAATAGGATCACCTCTTTCATTCTCACAATCGGATAAAGAAGAATTATGATTATATTCTAAGCAGTTTCTGGCATCGTAGCAAAGAAAGAGGGACGCAAAAACCTATGATCATCTTACTATAAAATGATGTAAACGCAATAAAAATAACAGTCCCTATAGCAAATAGTTAGTGACTGCATGAATATGAAGAATGATAAGCTCTTAACTTGTTTTTCATATGAAACAGATATATCATATATCAAGTCAAGGACTTTGGAGCAATCTGCGACGCTTAGTAGCTTACCATGCTATCATCACCCTTACTCTTCTCAACCAAACCATAAAGCACTGACAGTAGAGGAATGAAATGAGGTTTCATGTGGTTACGGAACATTCGCATCCGACATTAACCTAGACCTGAAACATAACACGTCATGACTGAATCTAGACTAGACACCCACAGACATGCACGCACAGACATGCACACACATCCACATAAAGGAATGAAACTCACAAGCCCAGTTCAGTACAATACCCAATAATTGGGATTATTTTCAGATATCCCGTGCAACGAGCACCCAAATCACAGCGTAATGTTCATATCTCATCTAGCCAATGCTTTGGAAAAGCATCTCCTTACATAGCAAAGGATTAATCTTCCAGCAAGAATGCAAGCGCTTAAAAACCATCGCAGAGAGAGATGCTGCCTAGGGTTCAATCTTCACGAATATATATATATATATATATTTGTGAAGATTGAACCCTAGCCGATCTCTCTCTCTGCTCTACCTAATTCTCAGCATGGCAGCATCTCGGTATGGGTCGACCTGAATCCAATACATATCTGATACGGGTACTTGACCTACCCAGATTGGATACGCATATCGGTACAACCTAAACGTACCGATACATTGTATACTGTATTCATACCCTGCGTACCGATACGCATACCCGCATCCAATATGATGTACCGGTGCAACATAGGTGTGAACTATTGAAATGGACTGGAGGGATCTGATGGTTTGATTATCTGAAAAAGACGTGCACCTGCCTTAGAGTGGGTCAACTTCATTTTGAAAGTACCAGTTCCATGTTCGTTCAATTATGCATCACCTGTTTACTTGTGTTTCTTTTTTGTGTATACACGTGTTCTTAAAAGGTAGCTTTGCTAAGATGTGGAGTCTCTAGGCTTGCATAAATATAATTAACCGTCTTCCAATAGCTGATACTTTATAAACCATCGCTACTACTTGTTTTTCTATTAGATTTGTAACCGATATATATATTACAAGAAACTATTAGTATTCATTTACAAGATTTTTGGACATTCAGCAGACATTTATATGGTTGTATTTCTCAAAAGAATGCACGAATCTAAATTTATGGAGTTCACGTCCTTTAGATGGAGAACTTTTGCACTTCGAGTATCCTAGCATGACCCATATTTCAGCAGTTTCTCCTCATGAATGGCTTCCATTTGCAGATAAAAGAGTTAATTGTTTACTCTGATTATTAATCGGTGAATTGTAAAATGGTACCTCAAAAGGGGTATTCTCAGTTCTCAAGCCAGATTGAGTAGAATCTAACTTGTGGAACTTTATTAGCAATCATTTCCAACAGCGGGAGCTAAGAATGGAGGGAAGAAATATATATTAGAGAAACCACAGGAACACAAGATTTACATGATTTGAGTGGTTCGGAAACTGTGACAGGAGCTATTCAATTATCTAAATGAAAATTGTACAAGGTCGATCGGCCACAACGAAACGGTGGAGGATCTAGAAATTGGCATCAGCCGAGGCCGATAGCCCATTAAACTGTTTAAGGTGGGGCAGGCTATGTATTATAACCACGGATTCAACTGTGAGCTATCTATGGTGTTCCCTCAGGACTGCTGGGAAGCAACTCCATTATTTTTAATGGCTGGCCATGTTTCTGCATTGGTGCACCATTTCAAGCTCGTATTGGATGGGTACATTTCTCAGTAGCTCCTTTTGCCTACTTTTTTCTTTTTATTAGACTATGTTAACGTATCCAACTCTTTGATAATATTAGTTTCTATATATGTTCTTTAAAGTGAATTTTTTTTCCCATGATAAGGAATCCATGATAGAGGTGTGCTATGAGCAAGCAATTGACAACCTATTGTAACATAAAAATGAAAGCAGTGTGGCAACCTAAATATACATTGGAGTTTCAAATTTTAAAACAGCTTCCAAGTTTGTAAAATATCTCAAATTGAAAGCACCGTTGGTGTGGCAAATCGGGTCATTGGGTTGGGTCACCTTAGATTCAGGTCTAAAACATGCCAACCCGAACTCAACTCATTTTTTTTCAATTGGGTCCAATTATGCCACTCAGATCCAAGTTGTTTGGGTCCAGGTCAACCCAACAAAGGCATTCGATTGGATCAAGAATCGAGATTGACCTGACTGTAGTTGTGAATTTTGTTTCAAAGCCTATGTAGAGACTCAAAACTCAATTCACAAACTACGAGTGCGCGAGTATGCTAGCTAGCTTGCTCAAACTGACAAAGATGATTTTTGACTTCTTTGATGAATATGGACAAATGAGTTTTTATGGATACAGGCCTTCTTGAACCGATGCTCAAGAGTCAGCCTATACAACAACAACAACTAAGTCTTTTCCCATACTAGATGGGGTCGGCTACATGGATTCTTTGTTTCCACATATCCCTATCATGTGTCATGTTATCAGTTAACTCACAATAAGCTAGATCATTCTTTATTGTTTCTTTCCAACACTTTTGTGGTCGTTCTCTACCTCTTTTAATACTCTCCAAATTTAGTTTTTCTAACCTTCTTATAAGTTTTTCTTTTGATCTTCTTTCTATATGTCCAAACCATCTTAAAAGATATTCTCTCATTTTATCCTCTATTAGTGTCACTCCTAATTTGTTTCTAATAACCTAATTATATATACGGTCTTTTCCTGTATGACCACTCATCCATCTCAACATCTTCATTTCTGTCACAGACATCTTTTGTACATGTTGATGATTAACTGCCCAACACTCATAACCATAAAAACATGGCAGGCCTAATTGCTGTTCTATAATATTTACCTTTTAACTTTAATGGTATCTTCTTATCACAGGTCTCAAGCCCGAAAAAAGGAGGAGGGTTGTGTTAGGCTTCCAACAACCAACGTAAAACTTTGTCGGACTTAAGATGGATTCTACAAAAAAAACAAAGAATCCATGAAAGCTGACTCCATCTAGTATGGGAAAAGGCTTAGTTGTAGTAGATTTAAAGATAGTCCAAGGAACTTCTCAAAGGCATGAAAGCAGAGCAAATATACAAAATAAGTACGTGAGACCAACCAGATTAAATCATGTTCAATAGATTCACTAAGTGGTAAACTGAGGTGGGAGCGGCTGGGAAAGAAACAGAAGAACAAATAGAGCGGATGGTACTAAAATATACCTAGCCATATCTAGCTTGGATTGATGATGTTATTGAACATCATTGATATGCAAGCAGGTTCCCGCTTCGTCAAGGCAAATCCATAGAGGTCGAGTCAGGGCCAAATATCATGCAGGGAAGGCTAAATACACTCCATTTACCTTTTAGTTATGAACGTGTTTATTTTCCATAGTTGGTTAAATAGGAGCAGATGAAGACACTGAGTCTAACTGTTTTGATTCGAGCAATTTGATGAGAGCTCGATTTCTAGGGCTTCCTTTAGCTGTTCCACAACTACTGTCATTGTAGGTCTTGTCTCTCCTTGCTCTGATGTACAAATCATGGCTAAGTCAGCCACTTTCTATATTGAGTCAAGACTGAAATATGTCTTCATTCTAGGGTCAACAATGTTCAAAAGGTTCCCTCTTGAGAGCATACGTTTTGCCCAAACAACTATATGAACTTGCTCTCCATCGATACTTGATAAAACAGTCTTCCCTCAGATTAACTCAAAAAGAAAAACACCAAAACCATATATCACCATTCTGTGTGAGAATGCTGGTTAGCGAGCACCTGCATTAATTACAATCACATAAATCAATTTGCAGAAAGACAAAGTCGATAGAAAGAAAGGAAGAAACAACATAAGATTTATGTGGTTTGGAAAGAGATGTCTACTCCATGGGCAGCACAGAAAGAAGATTTTCACTATGATGAAAAGCAGCGCACAATCACAATGATCTCACAGACTTCTCATCTCTATCCTCCACCGTATGAGTCTCTAATTTTCATGTTTGATCTAGGTCACACCGTGAGCTTTGCAAGTTGGATCTACCATTTGTCTTCATCAGAAAATCAAGATAATTTAACAATCTGCTTATTCACAAAATTATTAGATTTGGCTGCATCACTCTTGTCAAATATTTGCTACTAAAGAATTTTTTTCATTAATTGTATTGAAACGTTTCTGTTGTGATCACCTCGGTGATAGTGCATGATGGCGATGGTTTCTCGAGATGAGGGCGATGAACATGAAACATGTTGAGGTGGGTGATCATGAAGCTGGCAAATGCATGGCTCGTACGTACTACTTTACACCATATATACAGATGTGTCTGGAAGAAAAGTGCAAGAAATAAAGGTTGTGTGTAAATGTTGAGAAGTAATTAAAGAAACGTCACGTACTCAGGGTCTACATATCCTGTTGTTCCTGCAATTGCAGTTGATACATGAGCGTTCCCACCTAGAATTAATGACTTGAATGATCCAAAAAATGCCAATTTGGCTTCCAGCTTCTCATTCAAGAGGATACTGGACGTTTACACATCTCCATGAATGAAAAAACCTAAGTGCAAATAATCCAAGCCTGCACTTCAAAGGAAACAACTATTTTTTCTGTAGAGAGAGAGAGAGAGAGACCTACTGCCGCACTTAGTGGCATTTGAAGTCGTTGTTTCCATGTCAAGACTGGATTTAACTGCCATTGATGCAAAAGTGCTTGCTTTAGCTGTTTCAATACAGATATAAAAGCATTTGCTACAATACTAACCTATTTAATGCATATTTGTAAACTCATTATATCTTAAGTGCTTAATATGTTTGAAATTCACCGTAAGAAAATTGAATATCAGCCCAAAGGGGCGTGTCTGACTGGCTTGGGGGTGGATTTTCTGACAAAAGGTGAAAAGTTCAATACCCGAGTGTGCATCTGGAAGGGATCTACCTAAACCTGGCTTGCCTTCCAGAGAAAAAAAAACAGAAAAAGAATACACACCAGAGAGCACTTTACGAAGATTTCCTCTTGGCATGTATTCATGGGCGAGGATCATGTTGTTTGCTTCATTGCAATATCCAATAAAAGCGATTAAATATTTGTGGTGTACAATCTTCAGCAGTTGAACCTGAAATGCTACTTGAATATCTATTCCTTTATTTGTTGTAATAGCAAGAACTTCACGTGAATGTGAACTTTTTAATAGTCAATCTTTCTAATATCAGAGTTTTAGCTTGACCTCCTTCAGACACTCTTCGGATCCTTGGGATGTGAGCTTACTTAGTTTCTTGACTGCAGTTTGGCGGCCACTTTTAAGACAACCATAGTATACAACCCCCGATCTTCCCTTGCCAATCGCTCGAGTAAAGTTTTTTGTTATTTCAACAACTTCAGCATAATTGAAACCCCAACTTTGTTCCATGAATCCTGATATTATTCCAAAGACATATCTTCTTTTTGTACCTCCAGATCAGTTTTGAGCACAGCATCTAAATTTTTAAGGAATAAAAAATCCGTTTGATACTAGTAATCAATTAACACTCCTTGCAAGATAATCAAGTTCATATGGTTAATCGCCCTATCTGCTTCTGTTTTTACATTATATATATAGACACGCATACATTCAAACACATACGTGTGTGTGTACTATGATAGTGCTTACTACTTCTTGAGAAAAGAAGAGAAACTATGTGCTACTGCACGTCAGGCACATGCATCTAATGGATTTTTAGGTAAATCACTGAAAGGAAATACTGCATTCAGTGGTTGTTGTTGCATAATGTGCAACAGAATTAGACATAATAATACCCTAGATTTTTTGATAAGAAACTCGAGTAGTTTCTGGATAGGCAAAAAGATCTAAACAAGTTGGTACCTGGATTGCTTTTCCTAAGCTTCTTTACTGCAAATATAAACAGAAGAGACAGCAAAAGGATCACTTCCACCACAGTGACACTTATGGCTACTGAGTGACTGTTTCTCTTATGGCTGCGATTGCATGACTCGGATAGGCAGAGTTCAGGATTATTATCAAGCCTGAATTTAGAAAATACAATACAAGTTATTTATTGAGATGGTCATTAATAACTTTTTCTCATGTAGTTGGAGTAAGGATTCATCTGAGGTCTAGTAATCCATTCCTTTGCTTTTCCCTCAAAGCAATTGGAACAGTACATAAAGTCTATTGCTTGAAAGGTTTCTGAAAGTTCAAAACAGAGTGTGCGTGTGTGTGTGCGCACACACACACACACACACACACACACACACATATATATATATATATATATATGTGTGTGTGTGTGTGTGTGTGTGTACATATATATACACACGCACACACACACACAATAGATAGATAGACAGGTAGGTAGGTGGTAGATAGATATCTGTGTGGTGTGTGTGTGCACTGGTGAACATGTTTGAATTCATCTTGCAGAGATCTCTCCAATAGTAACTTAAATGGAACAATAGCAAACTCAATTGCAAATTTGACTGATCTCCTATCCTTGTAAATACCACAAGAAGCATTAGATTCATAAGAGTTTTGGTTTTGTATCAATTTTCCTTTATCTTTCATGCAGGAATTTGTCAAGAAATAATCTGCGTTGTCAAATAGCTGAATTCTTAGACAATCTACCATTGTTGACTTTAATGTGAGTGTAATCACCAGTGCTGTTCTTCACATGGAATTGTAATAAAGATTGCATTGAGTTCGCTGGAATTTTGCGCCACTGACAAAGAAGTGACTCTAGGTGTTGAAGGATCACTGTAGTTGCAAAGCAAACCATCCCATGGATAATCGTGAGGAAGGCATGGATCACCAATCCAACTTCTTTTGAGCTGATAGGTGCCTTTGGTTTCCATCAATGCTTGAACTGTTGTTGCAATATGATGAACAAGTAAGTTTGTCCTCATGTAACAACAAAGATTTGATCTTATAATAACATTTATCTTGTTTTATAGGTTAACTTAAAGAACAAAGAAGAGCCATATGCTTTTATTTAGGAGATCATAAAGATGAGACCAGAAAATGCATAAACCATTGCATGCTGATGCATTATATTTGAATCCAGGGTTGTATTATGATTATGATGGGATATAATCTAATGTTGAGATTAAAGGTCATATGTTTCAAGTTATATACGAATTAAGGAAAACCAGCAACAAATCATTCAACAACTTATGAGTTATCGAAGTGCCTTGAGTGGTTTTGGGCTACAATTAACTATAAGTTCATGGAAAGCATATGCACTAGATAATTAATTCAATCAAGTTTGTTTTATTTTATTATTAAGATATGATTTAAGGTTTTTGAATTTGATTAATTTATTGCTTATACATGTTTTTTGTCATAGCTGAATGGTGGATGACCTTTGGCTATGGATGCCCTGGATTGTAAAATTTTGCTATATGGGTTTTGAGTCTTACTTATAGTGCTACCCTCATATGAACGCAATTGGAGTACATTCGAAATGGTAAGAATTATACTTTATTATTTATAATATAATATAATTAAAGTTTTTATTGAGTTATCGGCTTACTTGAATTCTTTCTCTTATCTTAGATTCATACGAAGATTTTTTTCATAAAAAACTTAATGACTTAACTTTTGTGCAATATAATGAAAAGCTAAGAAGAGGATACAAAGAGAGAAGCTAACAGAACAAATTTCGACCATCATATTGGCATCAATTGAATATCATGACGAATATCCTACTGATGATGAGTTTGTTGGTGGCGATGATTCACCTACCTAGTGAAATATTGATATGACATCTGAAACATAAGAGGGAGAGATAGATATACAATATCAAGGACATGAAAGGGACAAAGAAGGAAAAGCTAGAAAAAGGATAAGATGCCTATGAAAGATGAAGAAGAAAGAATTTAATTTTGAAGAAACATATTAAGAAGAAGAGGAACGGTCTTCGTTTGAAAATCAATGAACATGATTAGTTTCTTATAGAATATTTTTTTTATTTATCTTAAACAATTAAGTGTATATTATAATCATACTTCAATCTTGGTGGATGCTATGTTTTGGACTTATTATTTGTTAAATTGTTAGTTGTTATATTTGATGCATGCTAAAGCTATTGCTTCAAAAACATTATAAATATTTTGGCCAATTGGTATATTGGTCTACTAGTCCACCCTAACATTATTCTATTTTTTACAAGTATAATTCGTTTCATTGTTCAAATTATATTGGAGTCATGGTCCATAATCACCGTACTTGAGCACATAAGTATAATATATATTAGTTTCTTTTAATTATTCTTCTTACTGAATAAAATAATTTGGTTACATTTATGTTTTTTTTTATTAATATAAGTTTAACAATTACATATATATATATATATATATATATATATATATATGTCACATGAAATTTATTGGTTGTATTCTTAGAATTTGTTTATTTAGTTTGATTCATATTTATAAAAGAAGTGGTTATGTGTTTCTTGATATTTCTTAAAAATTAGAGAATCTATTATATATATAATATTTTTTAATCATAAATAAAAGTATACTACTAAATCCACTATATCCTCAATTTCTATTATATATATATAATATTTTTTAATCATAAATAAAAGTGTACCACTAAATCCGCTATATCCTCGCTACCGCTATATCAGGGTCAACCGCTAACCGCCTGCTAACCACTATTGATAACATAGCCATCCTAATTTAAGATACAACCATATTGAATCTTGTAGTGATGGCCTTAGAGTTCACCAAATATTTAGGTTGCAAATTTTCTCTTTCATTCCTTCTAAAGTGTGACTCAAATTTAGTTTGTGTCTTAAATTGATTTAGTTTGTGTCTTAAATTGGCTGACACATAGATTGAGTAGTTTGTGACTTAAACTTAGTTTAATTCAACTCATCAAATAATCGGTCTGGGGTTGAGAATTCCTCGATTAATAGAGGCTAATTTATGAGTTGGCATCTAATAGAGGCTGCATAGCCTATCATGAACATTCCCTTGCCGTATCGCTTTCAAAACGAACACATAACAAAAGGAGAAAAGAAAACCGTACAAGCCAAACATGATTCAGAAGCTTAATCATTAGAGTGGATGTTTTCTTTGATATTTTCCTAGTTTCTTTCGATCTTTTACATCAAACTCGTGTCCACAGTCCATATCATTACGAAATACTACTACAAGAGAGGTCGTGAAGACGACGGGCATTGCAAAAGGTTAGAGAAAAGGCTCCAAACCACCACATCTGTAGTTTTACAAGATCCACTAGAAAATCATTAAGCTTGACAAGGCTTAGAGAGACTGATTCTCCAGGAAACTTATGTTAGTTACAAGAAAAAGTCTGGTGTCTTGACGATATAAAACTGTTCGCAGTAATAGAATTAAGAGATACTTACTCAAGAAGTTCTAAAACTTATAGGGTGTTTCCTAGAGTTCTACGTTGAACTGGGAAGGTGGTTTTCTGCCTCTTCAATTGTTTAATAAGAAAAGTCTTTGGTGTAATGTTCTAGTGGTAAACTTGTTACAATATAACTTTGTTTAATTTCTTTGAATACAGATCGACAGATATGGCCAACTTGACAACTGCCCCTGTTAATTAACATAATCAAATGAGGCGCTTTAAAGTTACTGTCGAGTTTGAAAAGGAATTCTCATTACGTCCTCTCTCTGATTTAAGGGAACTTAGTTGTTTTTTGTTGCACTCTTCTCTCTTACAGAATCTAAGTTTTTTGAAATTACTGTTCAGGGAGAGAGTTTTTGTTCCTAAGTTTTGATGACCTCCTGTTTGTGTGGACGTAAGCTTGATATTCCAAACCCGTTAAATTTGCTTCTCGCATTTCTGGTCGACCTATACATTGCTGCATTTCGTATTGGGTTCGTTCTTCATTATCTCTAGATTCTACTGTTATAGTACAGGAATTTCTCCTTCTGCACGAAAAACAATGCCATATTTTGTGCTCTTAAAGCCCTTTAAGGATTCAGAATGACAGTATCCCTATAAATGGATGTATTTATTATTCATGTTATAAATCTTTCAGTAACAAACAAAACCAAACACCCGTAAAAAGAACTAAATAGGGTGATCTGGTATTACACAGACCAGAATCATTGCTGTGATTTGTCTTCGTTTTCTTTACGAAGACATTGTGATTCGTGATTCACCGAAACGGGATCATATCAAGTGTGCCACTTCGAGACATTTATGATTTCAAATTTGTCCAAGTTCTACAGTTTCAGATGCACGCGCAGACACAAGCGCACGAAACAGATATGCATGTTTCTCATGCACTATGCGTGCTAGATGGTAACTAAAGTGAAGCATATGAACACCATAGCCCAAATGATACAGTTCTTCGTCTTGTGGGAATAAGCTTGTCTGGAGAGGGAATTGCCTTCAGTTCTGCAGAAAAAGCGAATAAGATTTAAACATTGGTGTCTATTTAGAAAATTGTTGTTACTGTGGGAAAATGGTGAAAACCTTAAAGTAAGTGTCCCATTCTTCACTCTGTCTCTCAATGCCTTCGGCAAGCTACCAGTTAGTTTATTGCAGGACAAATCCCTGGGTTTGATTCACGAATCAATAAGTTTAGGATATGGAAATGTGATAAACTCATAGTTTGATGCCCACATAATCATCTAATTCATACTCACAGCGTAGTCAATTTCATCATAGGCTCAAAAAGTTCTGGTACTTGCCCGGCTAGTTGATTTCCTGATAAGTTGCTGCATGGAGGGGCCAAAAAAGCATATGAAAAATAAAATTCAGAATGAAGAACTTAATACAAAGAACATGGTACTTACAGAAAAGAGAGTACTGTCAGATTAGAGAAAGCATCCGTTATCGTTCCATTTAGTCCACTGTAAGAGAGATCCCTGCAAAACAAAATCATAGTTAAGCTCCACACACACACAAACACATCTTTTAGCATGCAGACATGATTCTATCAGTTAGTATCGACTGTTACTGGTTGTGAGATTAAAACTCACAGATTAGTAATTCTTGGCATTGGAGGATTTTCGTAGCTGCAATTCAAGCCATCCCATGAGATGTTGCTTGGAAGGCATGGATCACCGCCCCAATTCCTCTTCAACTTGTAGTAAACCTTGATATCAGTGATTGCAATAACTACAGGCAAAAAATGATCAGGCCGCTACTACAATCATAAGTTTGACGGGGACTTTTAAAATAAGGAAAATAGATGCTCACCATCTTGGTCAAAAGTTGCATATCTGCTGATCTGATAGATTTTGTAGATCTCGAAAGCATTAATAATAGGTCCCAATTTCGACTTCCTGACAAATATACTAAATGTGTAGTTTTCTTGATTCATAGGTGTTTTCTCATATACAACTACTGGACCATCGTCGATACGGAACTCTCCCATGAAGATGTCTTCATTCAATGTTATGGTTATCTTTCTTGTTTGCTTGACTGGGAATTCCTGGACCTCTGCAAAGTAGAAGAAAATGTAAAAGCCCATGTTCTTTCCTGCCGTCCAGCTGATAACTATGGGCCTAGTTGATACCACAGCAGTTTGCCCAACACCTATAGGCACCTTGAATTTGTCGCTGAATTGTATGATTTTGGTTGTGTTGCGAGGGAGCCCATATGCATTGTAGTCGGGAGTCCATATCCGGTCGATAGGATCATCCTTGAACCTGAAGTTTTTGTGTTAATACATATTAGCTAGAAATCCAGAAGCAACAGAGTATGTACAGTGGGTTGTGATGGTTTCAATGATATTGAGGATGGTCTTAAAGACAAGATGTAGTGAATCATAAAGTTGGTACAGAAAAGTATGATCGCGCCCAAATTAATTAAGGATCAAGTAAAGGGAAACAGGCATACAAAATTCATTTAAGGAGCTGCATGTATCAAGAATCAATGACAACAACAATAACTAAGCCTTTTCCCATACTAGATGAGTTGATTATATGGATCCTTTGTTTTCATAGAACCAGATGATGTGACATACTAACAGTTGACTCAGCTACATCATTCTTTATTATTTTCTTACAAGTTTTTTCTTCTTTTAACATTTTCATAATCTAGTTTCTTATACTTTTTAATGAAGCTTCCTTTGGTTGTCTTTTATATCTCAAACCATTTGAAACGATTTTTCTTTTTTATAATCTATTAGTGTCCATCCTAACTTATTTCTAATAACCATAGATCTTTTCTTGTTTGGCCATTCATTTATATTTTCATTTCGATCACAAACATCTTTTTAACATGTTGATGGTTAACTGTCTGACACTAAGAACCACTAAAGAAAATGAAGCAATTTTGATATGAGTTTATGTATAACATAAATAATTTATATATGCAAATATAGGTATATACGTGTTGATGTATCCATAACAGGTTAGCAAGGTGCGGGATCACATTAAGGACATAAAGGATCTTGAAATCTTCTGTCAATTATAAGAAATGATTATTCATGTATATCGAAGCTTACTGATGAAGAAGATTAAAACTTAGACCAAGTCACAGCGTCAATGAGCAGAAGAAAATGCGTTTCTACCTCTGCTGCTTGACAGATCCGGTATCTATGCGCTTATATGTGAGGAGTGCATCCGAGCTGGAGAACAAAGAATAGGTATCGTTGTCGAGTGGCCGAAGTTCCAAACCGGAGATGAAGGGAGTTCCTCCATTAGTATTAATCAAGCACAGTCATGGAGGAGTAGGCCTTGCCAATGATCTCAGTCCAGACAATATGACTCGCATGATCAAACTTTAGAGTATACCAAAAATCAGAATTCAAATAGATATCGAAACTCGGCGGTCGGTTCAATCCATCATAGTTGCCATACATGAAGGAAGCTCGAATCAAGTATCTGATTCCTTGTGTTACAGGAACCAAGTCGTAGCAATTCCTCTGGTAATTGGGGAAGCTTCTTAAAGTCTGGTAAATGGTGTCATTGCTCACGTTATAACCAGCAGCTACTTGCTCGCTTTCTCCCGAGTCTATAAAGGCATCATCTGAGATGTAAACGTAGCCTACTTCGTTCGTGTAGTTTGAATTTGGAGGAAGACCACAGTCAAGGTTGATGAACCCTGAAAAATATGGCATGCGGAATAATTTGAATAGTATTTTGTATTTCTAGATCTTTAAACACTTTCAACGATAATATATATATATAATATTATAAGAGAGAAGCATCTAGCACTAGCTACAAGCCGTTAGATCTGACCATATTTGGGGCTTTTATCAGATTTTGTGAAGATCGAACTTGGTGGTATTTGGTAGGTACTAGATTATATATATCATTGGCTCGCTCTCGTTGACATATTTCTTTTAAGGAGTATGAGTATAAATATTTTTTAATTTTTTAATTTTTTTTAAAATTTTTTAAAATTATACTTATATCGTTAAAAAATAAGCAGACATAAGTGAACATGTCATAGGATTCCGTTTATATATACTACCACAAAATATTTATTTTATTTTGCTCTGCTGATACTTTGTGCTATTGAAATGCATTTTTTTTTTGCATGTCAAACTCATTCTTATTTGACTTTCGTTCATAATTGTTCGTGCTCCCGGATTACGGATGCATGGATTACGTATACATAGAAGTAATGTAATTGAATAGAATTTTCCTATTTTCAATAATGATTCATTATAATATTGATATAAGAAAAGTTACCTACGGAAATCTAACAATAATCCAATTAAAATAGTGAAGCATAAGATGAAAAAGGAAAACTCCTTCATTCTAACTATTGCTTTCTTTTGTCATTCACAATTCAGTTCTTTAAAATGTCATTCCGGCGACTTTGCCAGAGAAATGCTGGTTGGTGATTGTGATGGACGTCACAATTGACATCAGCAACATGTCATCCATCAAAATCATGAACAAGATCGCGAGCTGGGTTAGGATTTGTAAGAATATCACGAGAGAGAAAATGGTATAGCTACCCCATCTAAGTGTTAATAAATAGAAACAAATCACAATCACTAGTAAATCTAAATAAATCTCAATCATTTATGTTTGATGATGAATAATTGAAATTTCAATTTAGAAAATAAAAAGTGTGAATATAAATAAAATACATTGGTAAAAAGTATAAACTTTTTAAATTTAAATTTTAATCACTTATCACCAAAGATAAATGATTGAGATTTATTTGGATTTGCTAGTACATAAATGGACTAGTATATACTGATTTATATATATACATACACATATACATATATATACACGTAATGTATATATATATATATATATATATATATATATATATATATATATATATATATATATATATGCATCTCTCTATAATTGGATTATGCTCACCTTACACATGCCTACTTATGCTCATCCACTCCTTTTTGGGAGCATGCCTACTTATGCTCATCCACTCCTTTTTGGGAGCATGATCGTAACTTACGTAACTTAAAAATTCTTGTGAAGTTTTAAGAAGTATGAAAGCCATTGTTATTATATTTTGTCTTCGTAAAGCAACGATCAAACATGAGTGACCAGGATGAGCGGTGGATACAATAAATAAATAAATAAATATATATATATATATATATATATATATATATATATATATATATATATATATATATATATATATATATATATATATATATATATATATATGATCATAACTTAATTGCGAAGTTTTAAGAAGTATGAAAGCCATTGTTATTATATTTTGTCTTTGTAAAGACATGATGAAACATGAGTGAATAGGATGAGCGGTGGATACAAATATATATATTAGAGAGAGAGAGAGAGGAGAATCGTGGCATAGGAACGTTGGGTTGTTTCAATCCCTTCAAAGGTAGTTCCTCTCCGAGATACAAATCGGAATAAAAGATATATGTGGAGAAAGTCTGAAAGAAATACCCTAAACCAACACCGATATGGCTTGAGATTTTGAATCATAGGTACAGCTAAAAATTGGATGCCAATATGGTTTCTAGATTTGATGTAGATCATAATTAATGGATTTCGATGAGAATAAGTTTAATTTATTCAGAGTTAGAGCGAACCGCAAACGGACTAAGAACCCATGTAGTCGACCCTATCGAGTGAGACAAAGGCTTGCCATTGGCTTCGGTTCCTTTGTTCTTTCTTTTTTGTTTTTGGTTACAACTGGGAGGCCGAAGCCAGGTGTGGGGCGCCCTAGAAACCGAACTCACGACCTGCATCACCTGAGTTGAGAGCCCTGCCAAGTGAGCTAAAGCCCTGAATGCTCGGTTGCTTTGTTCTTCGTGTTGTTTGATTTGTTTAGATGAATACAAGTTGAGTAGAAAATGCAAGGGGAATGAATTAATAAAGAGAATCAGATTTTTGGGTACCTTGCTGTGCGCCAACCAGTAATGAGTCTATCAAGAGAACCAAAAGACGGGTAGACACGGGGCTCATATTGGCCATCTTCAATTCTTTGACTTTGCAGCTGGTTCCTTTGCAAGGATGAACGAAACTTGTTTCATGGGTTGTTTCTGCTAGAAGGCTATATAAATAAATAAATAAATACATACATACATCTATATATATATATATATATATATATATATATATATATATATATATATATATATATATAGAGAGAGAGAGAGAGAGAGAGAGAGAGAGAGAGAGAGAGAGAGAGAGAGAGAGAGTCCGTGCGCACAATCACTCACCATTGAGATCTTTGAAGCAATAGAGCATCAAGTGCAAAGTTCTCTCTCTCTCTCTCTCTCTCCCTCTATATATACATACATATATATGTATGTATGTTTTCACACAAGCCGTGCCAGGCAACCCAAAATGGAACGGTGAAACCCCCATTGTGCTTCTAAACCACACGAAATGCCATAATAAATCAAACTACAGACCACTTAACGTGAAAATATAACATTGACGATATCATAAACAAGCATAACAAGTTATCACCTAAACATGCAATAACGCTGGACATTAAGAACACCAACAACCGGGTCCGGGCCGGTCCTTGATCGGGCTCAGCCCTGTGTGACCTCCTGGGCCTTGTGCTGCACATACTGCCCATATTCTTTGGCCCGCTCCTTCACGTCCCTAGCGGTGTCCATGATCCGCGACCTCGCGTAGTCCACCTTATCCGCCCCCGGCGGGTGCTTCCCCGTCACGTAATTGTAGATCCAAAAGATCGTCGACACAGCGGTCAACCCGAACCCCCCTGCCGACATGAACCCACAGACGATGAGGAAGACGACGATCCCCGCAGGAACCAAAACGGGGCTGAAGACCACGAGAAGAGGCGTGGCCGTGGCCAGGGCTACAACGGTGCCGGTAAGCGTCAGGCCTGCGAGGACTAAAAGCGCTGCTCCGGCTGTCGCGGCAACCACGAACTTGACCGCTTGTTCTGAGCTCGGCGCGGTTTCTTGCGCCCTTTGTGCTACTGATCTCGCTTGATCAGCCATTTCAAGACGATTTAGAACTTTCTCCGGCGACAGTAAGGTTTTCCGGCAGCGCGTGTAGAGATCGTTCTCAAAAGTATGATGGAAGCGAAACTGGGTGATTTTATGGAGGTGGACGAAGGGAGACGTGGCGGGTGTCATGGACACGTGTAAGTGGCTCAGCTCGCAAGTGCCATGCTCCCAAGCTGAGGCAGGTGACGCGTGTGAGGTCGAACCAGTCAACGACGGCAGTCCATCTCAATCCGAGCCTTGCAAGTTTAGCTCACTCATTAAGCTTCAAGTTTAGTTTATCTTTGTATTTTACGTATACAAAGTATTATATTTTTTTATATACAATAGCAGCAGACTCACGAATTTTTCAGATTTTAAGAGGCGCATGTCTCACCTTGTCCTACAGGTGAATTTATCACTAATTGAGTTGGATCGAACTCGAACCAACTTTGGTGACCTGGTTTGTCACCCAGGTCTCAAGTAAACATGTCTGATTTCGATTTGTTAGGAGCTTGAATCGAATTTTGAGACGGTTTTGATTTTGATTTAGAAACTGCCAGTTTCGAGAATTTTGGTTTCGATTTTAGAACCTTATTTTAATTTTTTTTTATAAAAATTAAGGGTAATGTGTTCTCTAAGAGTCGAACTTCTCACCAAACAATGGCATGAAGCCTTAGAAAAAATATTCAAAATATAGTTAGTTGTAGTTCGAAATTGTTGATTTTGGATCGGTTTTTAAAGATTATGAACCATAATTGAATTTGAGATCCATAATTTTGGTTACAGTTTTGGAGCCGGTTACAGTTAATGCCGGTTTCGAACAAGCCATGTCTAGTTCCGAGTTCAATACTGGGATTAACATATCTTGTAAGAGTCTACCTTACCAATCCAAAAAAAAAAATCACCAATCCAAAACAAAAATCTCTATTACAGTTAATTGCACTAATCTTGATATATATATATATATATATATACATTTAATTGCACTAATCTTGATATATATATATATATATATATATATATATGCATTTAATTGCACTAATCTTGATATATATATATATATATATACATTTAATTGCACTAATCTTGATATAATATATATATATATATATATATATATATATATATATATATATATATATATATATATATATATATATATATATATATATATATATATAAACAATCTATTCTCTTTCTTGCACATCTTATTGAAAAATATTTAAATATCCCCCAATGCCGCCCCAAGATTCTAGCGTTATCAAATCTTCATTTTACCATGAGAAGCCCATGACTAAAACCGTAAGGTATAGATTTTGATTGCATTTATAATCTGATAAAGTTGGGGTTGGCTTAAAAATATAGTTATATTAATACCTGGTTTTAAGCATTAAGAATAAAATATGTCACACTAAATCATGATCAAGCATAATAAATACTTTTATTGCCTTAATCTCCTGTTCAACATAATCTTAGAAAACGGAAGAAAGGGCATCGATAATTCAAGACGTCCATGGCCGGGAAAATGAAAGAGAAGCACTTGAGTTGGTGTTGATGGCGGCCATATAGCTGACGTTAAAGGGGTACACTTCGTAAGGCAAATTCGACTCATATGCCTTGGTGGAGAGAAGCAAGTAGACCGACTCGGTTGGGTGGATGGCGTCGAAATAGACATACTCGGTCCGGTTGGCGCATGGCGTCGAGCCGTTCTCACAACGCATTCCTGAGGTGGTGCAGCAGGACTTGTTGTCCACCTTGAACCCTGTCAAACGTATTCAAGTCACAATTTAATTCCAGACAAAGCAAACCCATTAAGGAAAGGCATGCAAACTAAACAATAATGGAGTTAATTAAAATAATTTATTTACTTTTTTTAGAGAAAAATACCTGTATTTACTTTATGTCATTACATGAGGCGAATAATTAATTAATCACAAACACTATGTATCGAACTCACGACATCCATCTTGTGAGTCAAGCTCCTTGTGGGGTGAGTTATTGATTTGGGTGCAGATAATCATGTCAAACCAAAAGGAAAGTTAAGCAAAAGAATAATCATGGGGTCAACCAAATTAAATTTTAATTGCTCGCCACATCAGTGAAGGATCTAAAAATTGATTAAGATGATGAACTGATAGCTTCAGCTCACCTGGCAGGGCTCTTGGCTCACAAGATGCAGGCACTGAGTACGATTCCCAGGAGTTGCACTGAGCTATGTGTTATATTCATGATTAAAGTTAGATGTGTCCGGCTCAATTGACGGATCCAATTAGCTCAGAACTTGAACCACAATCGAACCGATTTGAAGCAGGTTCCGGTTGCGGTTTCAGAATCGATGGTTCTTGTTTGAGTCTAAAACCGAAAAAATTAAAAATTATAGACAAATAAAAAAAGACTAGAACCACCAGTTCCTCTCAACCATCTATCACTAATGGTAAGTGTTCATGGAAACAAAGTATACATGCAAAAAATACGCATCCACTTTTTATTTCATGAATTTAAATATCAACCATTTATTATCACAACCATCCATCTTTAGTGATGAATGATTGAGCATTGAAATTTAAAAAGTAAACATACCAAAAAGTATACATATTTTTTTCATTGTAAATTCAAATCTCAACCATCCATAAAAAAATAAATAATTAAAATTTATTTAAATTTGCTAGCATCTAATGATATTAACATATACCACTCTCTCTCTCTCTCTCTCTCTCTCTCTATATATATATATATATATATATATATATATATATATATATATATATATATATATATATAACAGAGAGAGAGAAAGGAGAGATTCCCTTACTGTCAGGCCTAATATAACTTAACTATAAGCGGTTGCCTTCACCTGGAGCAACTAGTGGCAGCATAAGTACGCACCTAAGGCAGAAAGGTTGTCCAAAACCTCATAAACAATTCCATAGGAATTGACAAAAACGATACTGGAGCCTGGATTTTCGCTTGTTATGTTGCCAATAGAGGCATTGAGTTGAGTGTTGAAGAAGAGGGCTGCTTCATTGTACTCTTCCACGCATTCTGCTGCTCCTTCTCTAGCAGAGGGAGCACAACCGATTGGCAAGAGAGAAAAGAGCACGAACTTCCTTGCACCAACTTCATATAGTCTCTGCAAATCAACGGCCAGAATCCTCATGATAACATTGAAAAAACACAAGGATCCATGAACTTTCAATAGCAGGAGATCAAGATACACAGAAAAGATGTATTATGTGTTGAATTTATCTTGAATTTTCATTAGCTCCCTTACTTTGTTTAGGCTCCATTTGATTTAGAAAAGTTAGATGCTGTTGATCATTCTTCTATTATGAACACTATTTAAGATCATTGGGTAATATGGGATGAGTCGCTCCCTGTAGCTCATTTGAATAAATGTTGTTCTCTGTCTATAGTTCGAAGTTGGACATCTTGACGGTTTTCTTGTCCACAACGAATTCAATGCATTTGTTTCTTCTCCATTTTTTGATTTTCTCATTACGGTGCTTTGGATTAGATCCTTGTTTTTTTCTTTCTTTCTCTTTTTTAACCACATCGAGTTCGATGCATTGTTTTTCTTCCCTCTCTCTCTCTCTCTCTCTCTCTCTCTCTCTCTCTCTCTCTCTCTCTCTCTCCTACGTTGTATTATATTAGTAGGTATGGCAATGGCAGTCCCGTCCTACTTCATCCTATAAAAATATTTTTTAAGGAAAAACTCGTTGAATATTATATATTCTACATAAAATATAAAATATATTTTTTTGGTACTTTACATTATTAAACTAAAAGTCATTGTGTATATAGTTATATTTATATGAAAAAATATATAAAATACTTATAAACAGATGTATATTATATAAATAAACACACCAATATATATCGAGATTACCTTAAACCCCATCCCACCCTGCTTTCGGGTCTTTCCTACTTTACAGCCTACCAGGGGAGCAAGTTTTCTTCCTTGAGAACCCACCCCATGTAGGGTCAGGTTAAGCAGGAATTGTCATCCCTATATATTATTTTAAAGCAAGACCTGTTTCTTTCCAACTTTTTGGTTCATTCCTTAAATTTGTTATAAAAGAACAAGACCGGTCTCTTCTACGTTGTGCTCTCTCTCTCTGTATAATATATATGCTTTATGTGTTAATCATCTAAATAATTAATGCTAAAAATTATTAACCTTAAAGTTGTTCATGTGAAGAATGAAACCGGCATTAATTTGACCAATTTGTTATTTTCTCAGTGAGAAACATTGGCGTCATTGCAGCCAGGTTAACCAAAAACCAATAAGCTAGTGAAGGGCGTTCTGAGATTGGGTGATAATCAAGAAGTCTATGTAGCTAATACTTCAAATTCGACTTAGTTCAGGATTCCAAACAACTTCTTAATAGTTACATTCTTCCAAAATGCTAAATTTTGTTCGGGGTCAAAATCTTTTTGACAATAAAAAATAGAAGGAAGCTTCTTAAGTAATTAGCTGCATGATATATATATATATATATATATATATATATATATATATATATATAGAGAGAGAGAGAGAGAGAGAGAGAGAGAGAGACACACACACACACACATTAGACTTTATAAAGATTCAAAAGTCGATCAATCAATGGCGAAGGCCACGCTAGAAAATAGTTTGTACCTTGAGTTGTTGGCTGAGGTAGTTCAATAGATAACCTGTGAACATGGGAACATTGCACTCCTCAATGGAGGAAGACATGAAGCAACGCTGTTCAAAGTCATTGGCACCAGCCATAACGACAAACATGCTGCGTGATAAGTATGAAGCAAGTTCACTTGAGTCATTCTTTAAGGATTGTAATTCTGGGAGAGTCACATTTCGGAATCTGGTGATTTGTGTCTTCAGCCCATAGTTTGCAGCCTCACTCCATCTCTGTTCAGGGAATAAGGATCTCAGAAGATGATTTATTTATGAAAGGATTTCATTTATGAAAAGGATTTCATGAATAAACTTTGTACTCTTGTTTTCCTAAATAGCGCTAATAATAAATTCAACTACAGCAAATTACATTTATTAAATTCATGGAAAGGATTTCATGAACTCCATTGAAAGGATTCCAACTTCCAGTGATTTAATGCAACAACAAAGACATGTCTAATGACCAGAAGAGGACTCCATGAGGAGATCGCATGAATTCCATGAAAAGGCTTCCGGTTAATAAAAAATGCAACAATGAGGCATGTCAAATGACCAGGAAAAGGATTTCATATGAAAACTGTTACTCACGGGTTCAAGGATTCCTGCTCCTGCAATAGCGTAGTTAACTCCATATAGAATTTCCGGCCCTTTTGTCGTCGGATCTTCGTATGCCCGAGGGAATCGCGGCAGACCCAGAAGCTGACCGAGTATGTCGGTCGGGTTCCGACCATTTGTATACCTCCCAGTTGGGCCTTCCGGGAAGTCTACACCATACGGTGAATAATTTGATTTGTCCATTGAACTTGATGACCAGTCATTGCTCCCTACATCGACAACAGAGTCCCCAAACACAAACAAGGCACTGATGCTCTGTTTTGGAATAGAATTCAGTGAAATAGTAGAGGAAATGAAGGATAAGATCAGCAGCAGCCTTAACAAACATATTTCCTTCATTTGGAAGAAGCCCCAGAGTGGAGGCAAAGGGAAGAGGTGAGGGGCTTTGTTTCTCACCTTGGTTGATATGATGGGAGGGTCGATGCATTTATATCGAGAATGATAGCGATTCTTTCGGCAAAATATAATCTGTTACGTGAAATAAGAAGTTGACTAAGTTGCTATGTACTAACTTGCAGTGGATTGAGTCTCTGTAATTTATGACACTGTCTATTAACTTACAGTGCAGTGAGTCTGTAATTTATGAGTCTATTAACTTACAGTGGAGCGAGTCTGTAATTTTTGACAGTCTTGTCTTACTGAATAATACTAATGAGAATCCAAAGCCTTCCGGGGGAAAAAGAATGAGAATCCAAAACTAAAACAAAGACCAATCCTTCACTAGTGGAAAAAGGAGAATTCGCTACGGTTTTGTCATCCATGTAGTTGCACTAACGCAAATAACTCGTCTATTTTCTTCCATTGCTCACGGTTTTTCTTCATGTCAAGCATAAGAACATGAAGAAAATTCGGTGGGCACACGAAAATCCTGTGGGGAATGAGCTGATTTTTGCTAGTTCCATACCCAGTTACATGAATTTTTAATCACCATTGATAATCTAAGGGATATTCTTTTCATAATATAACTTTTAGAAGAAGAGAATATATTCATCATCAGCTGGTAATGTAGAGTCAGCTAATGCAATTAATGACTTGGAAACTTCATCTCGTGGGGTGACCGTTAGGTCTCGAACAATGCATCGACTTGTTTATCATTAAGCCGTGCCAGTTAACTACTAAAAGCGAGGATCCTATGTACAAGGTTAATAGTTATTACCATTAGAACGTGCACAAATTTCCAGGTTCGTTTCTTATATGCAAGGAAGAGAATCAAAAGGCCGTGTTGCAGTCCGGCCGAATCCCAAGATATGCAGTGATCATAATGTTCGTTTGATCACTGGCTGTTCATTAATGCAGCAGGAATCCTCCAACTTGCTATCATCAAACCTAGAGGATCTCATAATCACATTGTTGAGCGATGGGTTCGACCTAATCAAGAAGAAGAAGTGGGCTACATGGACTTTTTTGCTCACAGAGCTCGATCATTCTTTCTATTTAAAGAAGACGCACGACTCTCTCTCTCTCTCTCTCGAGTGTAATAACTGAGAAGTGAACGATCAAGTGACTGCATGATACACCAATAATCGGCAATGGGATAATCTATACCCTGCCGAATAG
Source organism: Brasenia schreberi (assembly GCA_036023115.1). Lineage (NCBI taxonomy): Eukaryota > Viridiplantae > Streptophyta > Magnoliopsida > Nymphaeales > Cabombaceae > Brasenia > Brasenia schreberi. The sequence continues at coordinate 2,704,582 of JAYKKT010000090.1, read as the reverse complement.
TTTGTGAGGGTGTGTCCGCTTCTACCTTCTTCAAGAAGATGAGTGGAGATGTACGATGGAGATTGAACAAACGAATATGCGTTTCTTTTATGGCTCGTCTTCAAGGTTTATATGGATGTGATGACTAGCAGTTTCTAACCGGTCTGACTGCTCTAATGGAAATCGAACCGGGTCAAAAACAGATTGAATTTGAAATTGGAATCAGACTTCGAACCGAAGATCACTCGGCTTAATTTCGGTTTCACCTCTTATAAAAATGGATTTGGAACCAAATCGGAACAGACAGTTCCAAATCGTGGGGCGATCCGTATATTATGGGGCAGGCATTCAAACCTCTTTCTCTTGTAAGTTGGGGGTGGCAAATCGAGTCATTTGGATGGACTTGCGCTGGGTAACTTCTAGACCAGGTCAAAATTAGGTTGACCCTGACCTTCCCCTATTTTTATCTGGGCCCATATTCAAAACAAAGACTAACTGCGTCGGGTCTAACTTGACTTGACTGATCCATATATGGAGACTTTATATGCATAATGATATTATAGTAATGTATAATATTCTATTTGACATGGTTCCACCGTTAAGCAACTATTGATCGCTATTTTCTATCACCTTTAACTATTCTTTCACTTTTTAAAATCACCTTCGATCAATCAAAACCGTTGAAGTCACCATCAAAACCATTTAGAAAACCTAAATAAATCATATATATAAATGTCTATATTTTCTAGATAGTTTTGACAGTAATGACTACAGTTTTGAATGGTAGGAAGTGATTTAAAAGTTAAGAAGTAAGAAAAGTGATAAAAGATGATAATCGGTAGTTGAAGTGGTCAAATCAAATATTTTCCATCCAAAATTGTGCATATTTGACAATCTCTCTCTCTCTCTCTCTCTCTCTCTCTCTATATATATATATATATATATATATATATATATATATATAGAGAGAGAGAGAGAGAGAGAGAGAGAGAGAGAGAGAGAGAGAGAGATGCACTTACTTTATGGGAGTGAGTATAATAAGGTTGTATGTCATATCTTTTCAAACACTTTCATAACTTTCTAAACTATATTCATGCCCTAAAAGCCAATCGAGAGTCATGAGTTTTGCAGATTTAGTCCTCCTTCCATGTGGTTCACATTGGATTCGAGTCCATGTGGATCCGACCTGATTAATTTTATGGTTCACTTTGGAACGACCCAGACCTGACCTGTGTTCCTAAGCCCCCACTGCAATGGTACATGCAACACATTTCTGAACAAGCTTCAAGATCGTGATGCGCACCATAAACAATCTTTGCTGATTCATATTCATACTAACAATCAAGGGTCCGATCGGCTTTAGACCTACTGGGTTTGATACAGGTCAGACAAGGGTGTTCAGAGTACCTGTCCGGACCTGTTAAATCGCCCAAACCGATCCAAACTAGTGGTTTCATGCAGTTGATATGGACTGTAAAGTTGATTCTGTATGCTCTGTGTCTGCCCCATGTTGTACAACATTTTATATGTGAACAACTTATATAATCTACAAAGCTTATTTATCATGTGATTGGATATTATACACTATAAGTCTCATATCGGTAAGTTAAACAATAACAAACACATGATTTGGAATCAAACCACACTAGAACCGATCGATGATTTGCTTTAATTCAGATTTCTTACTTATAATGGTTCGGTTTGGGTCCCCAAAATCGAGAACTAATTGTATTGGTTTGTTTTATTGGGTTGAGCGTAAAGCTGAAGGAAACCTGACTACCAACACCCCCAGGTCAGACCCATACACTTATACATTACATATGTACCCTAATTTAAGGAGTGGAATTTGGCAGTACAAACTAATTGACTTTGACCATTATATTTAATTTTAATGCATGCACCATAAATAGACTTAAGATATTTTAGTATAATATATATCACCAATAACATAAATAAATAAGTCTTCACTAAAAAAGTTTGAAGCGACCAAACAAATCAACCCCGGCAAATCAGGTCTAACAGGTCGGGTTACTTTGGGTGAGGATCAAACCAGCATTTGAAGAGCTTTACCACCATCGTGTCCATGTGACACGTAAAATGTATTGGGCGAGATCCTTTTAGCCTTCCGGATATCATTGGCTTAGAACCCTAGAAGAAGTAAAACGTATGCATGTAGTCGAGGTCTGATTTTTTTAGGAGATTCAAATAATGCAGCAACGTCGGAACCAGGTGACACTCTCACATGCAAGAGTGAAAATGGTTGATAACTTTCTTTGATTCTCTGCGCAACCTTTCAGTTTCGGAATGAGATAGAAAACAAGTTACAACCGGCCGGTCAAGCTACCACTGCTGACTCCTATAATTACCAGAGATGGTGTTCATCTACCGACGCGCACCGAATTACAGGTTTCACAGAAGATATTGGCTGTCATTTCATCACAAACACACACACACACACACACACATAGAGAGAGAGAGAGAGAGAGAGAGAGAGAGAGAGAGAGAGAGAGAGAGAGAGAGAGAGAGAGAGAGAGAGAGAGAGAGAGAGAGAGAGCACGCAATCATATCCATGCCTAACAGTCTTGTGCTGGTGGTGCTTCGACCTAACTCCATTTGAAAATCTCAAGGGGAGATTCGGGTGTTGTGGGTCCTCTTTCAATTAATTGCAATCTTTCATTCGCAGAAAGGAATGGACGACCTATTTTTCCTTTTAAAGGTTCAAGAAATGTAAACCGCAAAAGGAGGGGGTTACTGAGGCCGGATGGGGTCTGTGTGTGTGTGTGTGTAATAGCACCATCAACGTGCATTACTTGCCCACAATTGTAATTATCAATGGTAAATAGTGCGAGCAACAGATAACGAGTTCTTGATCAGTCCTTCAGTTCAGCAGCCCTTCTACATAAAAATGCATTACTGTTATTGCACATCCTTGCCCACTGTGTTGAGTTGTGAACGCAGAAGAGAGTGACCGGTTGGCGTAGATGTGATGCCGGCCAACGTCTTGACATTGAAAGGGTAGGTCACAGACGTTCGATTCGACGAATACAGCTCGTTAGCCAATATAATGTTTGCTGCGTCTGTTGGATGGCCTCCATCGAAGTAAATATATATATTACATATATATATATACATATATATATATATATATATATATATTACATATATCATTAGTGATCAAGTACAATAAGTCTAATAAATAAATATAAACGTATATAATGATCAAGTACAATATAGTTCTATCAATTCAACTACGAAAGACCACCCTCGATTATAATTTGCTACTTCAAAACTGTTGTTACCATTATAAAAAAACCTTTATTTTTCAAGTGGTTTTGATTGATAAAAAATAAATTTAAACAGTGAAAAATAATAAAAGGTAAAGGTGGCTTGAGTAAGTGCAATAATGTAAAACCAGGAATTGAGCATAAACCACTGCCTGCCACTCTCTATATATAAAGAAAGAGAAGCGGCGGTGAGAGATTGGGGATTGAGAAAGATTTGAGACGTGTAACCTGACCTCCCGCCACTGGAATAGCTCTTAGACCGCCTTCAATTACTCTTCTATCCCTTAAGTAATTCTAATTGCTACCACCGCTTCTTTAATATATATAGAGAGAGAAAGAGAGAGAAACTATATCATACTCAATGAGTATGGTATTCAATGGAATTCACCACTTTCCACTATTTCGTATTTTAGAACTATTGAATATGGTAATCGTTGAGTATAACCTAGTTTTCATATATATATATATATATATATATATATATATATATATATATATATATATATATATATATATATATATATATATATATATATATAGTCCTAAATTGTCAAATACAACATCAACAAAGCTTTTTCTCGTACTAGACGGGGTCAATTATATAGATTCTTTGTTTCCACATAGCCCTATCATGTGCATTGTTAGCGGTTAACTCAACATAAACTAGATCATTCTTTATTGTTTCTTTCTAACACTTTTGTGATCGTCCTCTACCTCTTTTAATACTTTCAAAATCTAGTTTTTATACTTTTTTACATGCTCTTCTTTTGATCTTCTTTTTATATGTTCAAACCATCTTAAATGATATTCTCTCATTTTATCATCTATTGGTGTTACTCCTAATTTGTTTTTAATAACCTTATTATGTATACGATCTTTTCTTGCATGATCACTCAAGATCTTCATTTCTGCCACAGATATTTTTTGTACATGTTGATGATTAACTACCCAACACTCATAACCACAAAACATGTCAAGTCTAATTGTTGTTTTATAATATTTATTTTTAACTTTAATGATAGCTTTTTATCACAAAGAATACCTGATGCTCCTCTCCATTTTAATCAACTTGCATTAATTATATGCGTAACATCTCAATCAATTCTTCCATTACTTTGAAAAATTGACCCTAAGTATTTAAAACTTTTCTTTTGGGAGATGCAATATGTGTCAATTTTAATTTATATGTCATCTGAAGTAACTAAATGATCAAATTTATATTCCATATATTCTGTCTTTGTTCTACTAAGTCGGAAGCCTTTACATTCGAATGTTTCTCTCCATATTTCTAATTTTCTATTAACTTTTTCCTTATACTCCTCTACTAACACAATGCTATCTGCAAATAACATACGCCAAGGTACTTCATCTTGAACTACTTCACTCCATCACCAAACTTTTTTTTGTGTCGATACACCTCCCTTATATTCATCTAACACATCTTTCACCACTTGCCTAATATGTAGTGATATTGTTCCACATATCACAAGATGTATCAACACAATTCCAAGCATCTGTTTAAAGGACTTTGTTTAAATATACTTTCTTTCTTGCTTTTGAGATTCCACTATTTAGTTCGAATAGCTCGATCCACTCTTTTCTTGTTTGTTTACTTTTTCACGTCTAAATCAATAACTACAAGTCGATATTGGGTACTTAAACTTTCTCCTAAAATTACCTTGCAATATTTACGACACGATCTATCTTTTTTTGTACAAACAGAATATTCAATTTGTATTTGTAATAAGCCACTCTTTGTAACATGCAATCTTTTTTCAAAATTTTCTATGACATTTGATCTCTTTATTGTCAATACAATCTTCGAAAAACGAGATGAATATTTATCAAGGTATTAATGAAAACTTTGATTTGGGGATATAAATCATCTCCCTTTGTAGAATTCTTTGAATAACGTAATCTAACTCATCCCCAAAAGTCATTTTTATACAATCTTCTAGTCCTACTTAGGGTGCGTAAGTACGAGCTATATTCAAATCCTCTGCTCCTAGCACTAATTTCAACTATATGATTCGGCCACCATATCGTTGTATGTCTAGTATACTATCATTTAAATCTTTATTTATGATAATACCAACTTTGTTTCGGATATTTTTCTTTTCAGAGTACCATAAATTAAAACATGTATCTTCAATCTCCTCTTTTTATCCAACCCATTTTGTCTCTTGTAAACATAGGATATTAATCTTTCTCCGATTTATAGTATCTATCACCTTCATTAGCTTACTAGAAAATCTTTCGATATTGCAAGAACCAATACGAATCTTATTATCTAGGACTAGCTTCCTTACGCTCTACATCTATCCATAATGAAAATGTGGACCCCTCTTACTATATTCGGGCGACAATGTAGTGGAACTAACTTCTTTACTCACCCATCCATGATATGGGAACCCTCTCTCCAATTGATTCACTATGTTTAGGCAAAAATGTAGAAGCCCTTTATTACTTTTCACTGTATTCGGGCTTTGTTGTGCGTCGCTAAGAAGGGACTCCCCAACGCAACGCTCATAATTTGTATAATCTATGATATAAAATCCGATAAAGTTATATGGTAGTTGTCGGAAGCCTAACACAACCCTTCTTCATTATCGAGGCTTAGGATCGGCCATACAAGGGTAATCCCTTACATGTACCGAGTTAAATGGTCAAATACATTATACTTTTAATTCTAAGTTTGGAAGGTATGATGCGTGTATTTGGACAAAGAGAAAGTTTAGTACCCCCCTCTCTCTCTCTCTCTCTCTATATATATATATATATATATATATATATATATATATATATATATATATATAATACGGCAAAACCAAAATTTCATATAGGTTAAAACCAGATAAAGCGGAAATGGCGTACCATAAGCAGATGGGTCCTCTAAAATTTCATTGAGAAGGCTGTAGACGTTAGCAAAAACAAAATGGGAGCTAGGCATTTCCCGTGTCAATATGTTTACTGAAGAGTTCAGCTGAGAATTGAATGCTTTGGAGCCATTATTGTACAGTTCATTGCAAGGTCCCCCGTTTCTCTTGCGAGCCACCGGTGTGCACCCGCTTACTTCAGTGGAGAAGATCAAAAACTTCCGAGCTCCGTAGCCATACATTTCCTGCACAACAGTAAGAACACAGCATCTTAATTCAGCGGCAGTGGTAGCAAATCTTTGAGGATGATGCAAGACAAATAATACTTTGCGTATTACATCTTTATGAATTTAGCGTTGATCTGCAGGGTGAGGCGAATATCCTACGTTATGTCATGGCATCGGCATTATCGCAATACAATGAATTCCAATGAAGGCTAATTCTTTTTCTAAAAGCTTTTGCTTCAAGAGACAGGCTGTAACGTAAGGTGCGGACGAGCTTGCAAGTGGAGAAAGATTTTCATAAACTATATGGAAAATGTAAAGGGTATCGCACAGCCAGTTGTAAGAGCCAAGCAAGAAGAGAAAGACGGGTCTTGAATTAACTTCACATTCTTGCTCATAGTAGTAAAATGAGTGCCAGCTTAATTAATATGTCAGCTTAATTAAAAAGTTAGTGGCAACAAAGTAACTAATGTGGTTGTCAAGATGTTGTAAACAAGAGTTTGAAATAAAGTACCATAAATAGCACAATACCTCCATTTACCATAACTTGCCAGTTCCTACAAATGGATCCATTGGACACTTTGTATATATATATATATATATGTGTGTGTGTGTGTGTTTTTATCTATCTATATCTAAACATGTGGGAACCTCTCAATGCAGATGGCATACACCCATTGTAAGTGGGTGGACCTCATTGCATTTATTATAGTGGGCCACCCACTTAATACAGTGTGGACCATTGTGCCTATGATAAGGCCAATGCACACATACTGTGTGTGTATATATATATATATATATATATATATATATATATATATATATATATATATATATATATATATATATATATATATGTCCGTACTCAATTATGGTGTACCCCTCACCCTCATGTCAAAATATGATTTGAGTAGTGAACCATAGAAGGTCAGATCAAGTTATCAACTATTGAGATTTCAGCATCATGATCATAACAATAATTACAACAACAATAATAATAATTGGAAAGCTTTAATTTTTATACAGTGTAATTGAAAACCATTATGGTACCTTGAGTAGTTGAGTGTAATATCCAATAAGAAAGTCAGTGAACTCCGGTATGTTACAGGATACTGTGCTCTCGAAACATTGTAACACATAGTCATTGCCACCAGTGTTGAACAAAAATATGGCTTGGGCCAAATAGGAAGAGAGGTTGTTTCCCAGTAGAGACTCCAACTCTGGCAGCGTCTTTTCAGCAAAGACGTTAATTTGTAAGACCAAAGGTGTATCTACTTGCTGCGTGCATTTAAAAAGAGCTCAAGTAAATGAATTACCAAGCAAAGTCAAAAGCAAAGAGTTAATCCCCACCGATTGGTGTCGACTACAGGAAATTCTTTACTGTTCGCGTGCACCATCTTGTGCCAAATTATCTTTCATCTAAAAAAGAAAATCTTCTGACGGTACACAAATCATGATAAATAATTTGATTGCTCAAGTATAAAGTTCATAATTGTTTTAGATAGTTTTAAGGCAACTCCACCTATTTTGATAGTTTATGCTTAACTTAGAAAAGCATTGATTTCCTTTCATTGTTGGATCTGACTCATGGAGTCTTTCAGATCGGATTCGGATGAAAATCCGAACAGTTGGCTAACTCCACTTAATATGTTTTTTTAGCGTTTATCAATTACCTCATGAAGAAATCAAATGCACGTAAAAAATGAGATCGTGATCAAAGGAGCTCACTGTCACAATCTGATCGTCAAAGTTCGTGAACTCTGTGCTGCTGCTCCTCGAGTCATGATAAATACATTGCTCAAGAATAAGTTGACAATTGTTTTAGATGTTAACTAATTTTAGGATTCCCTACCTCTGGTCGTCAAAATTCATGAACTCCGACTGTTAAGAATTCCGAAAACAACAATTCCATCTCTCTTATGTTGGTTTATTTCGACTTTTCAAGAGTTGGAATATGACAGACTATATTCCGATTGTTTCAAACGGTCAGAATTGTTTTCTCAAACAGTCGGAATAAGCCTATTTTCTAGTAATGAAAGAAGAATAACTATGTTAGGCAGCAAATAAGGTGACATCTTAACTACTGGGAGCGACTTTGGACGATTTATGTATATGGGACGTACGTATAGACCCTCTATGTAACTCCCAAATAAGTGTGCCTTGATAAGAATAGTACTAGCATGGGACCATGTTGCAACCTTTAATGTACCAACTTTGTGTTAAAAATGCTTCATTAAGGTTAAAGCAAGATCATAAATTATATGAGACAATTCCTTCTCAAAGTTTTTTTTCTTTTCCAAAAACAGCGAGTGGCTTTAGGCCTTTATACTGTCTTAGACCAGCCAGCCTAATTTGGCTCTATTTTATCAAAGACGAACTAGAGCATAAAACTTATATGCATGATTGATGGAGATCACACTGGCTTTGGAAGCATTTTCCCTTGAAACTGAATCACATCCCTCGAGAATTAATTTTCCAATGAAACAATAATTTCTAAGGAAAGTTCCACTGCGTTTGCGTTCAACCATGGCACACCAGAATGACTGCCTCTGCACAATAGAGACTTATGGGCGTCAATCACTATTCAATAAAAAAAAGAAAAATGAAAGATGGTATATATAATAAGGTTATTAAAAACAAATTAAGAATAACACCAATAGATAATAAAAATGAGTTTGAACATAAAAAAACATGATGTAAAAAATTATCAAAATAAAAATATTAAAAGAAGAATAAAAGGATAACAAAAATTTTTGAAAAAATACTAAAAAATAATTTAAATAACACATGATTCAACTCTATAGAAATCCTTGCTATAGTAACACATGATCCAACTCTATACAAATCATTGCTTCTTTGTTGATGATCTTTGGGACCTGTGTAGGGAGCTCAGCCTACTCTATTTACTGTCAAGATGAGAGAAATAGCAATCGGCACGGACTTCAACAGAACAAAAAACTGGGTCTCGCCATCTCCATCTCCCCCCTCCTCTCTCTCTCTCTCTCTCTCTCTCTCTATAGATATATATATATATATATATATATATTACGTCACTCTGCAGTCCGCGACTGCATTTGTGAACTTTTCTTCCAGCTGCAGTTCTGATCGATAGGGCCATTCCATCAGATCGACAACCTGAGAACCCTGACGATCTGAATCTGTTCGTGCTCACTGCATATCGTTCTTGCTTCAACTCCAACAACCTTCGTCGAATAGCCATCTGAAAGGTCACCAGATCTGACACATTGTGTGCATAGCTACATTGCACGGGTATGCCAATTTGGACGTCGTACCCGTAGTACCAGATACGGGTATGTCTGTTACGTATTCATATGCTGAATGGCGGACCGGTACGTATGTTTATATACTAATACGCGTACCTAGATTTGGATACGCCATGGTGGCTGAGGTGTTCATCCCGACAGCCGTTGTGGTGGCTAAGTTGCGGGAGGGGAGGACAGTGGCTAAGGCGAGGAGATGGTTAGGGCAGTTCGACCGTGGCGATGATGGCAGCCTGGAGTGGCGATTCAGGTGAGCTTAACAACATAGAGGGAGAAGGAGGGAGAGAGAGAAAGAGAGAGATGGTTTCCTAACAGGCAGAGAGAGAGAGAAATGGCACGATTCAGGTGAGCTGACCTAATATGAAGCTTGCACTGCTTCATATCGGACACGGTGACGGAGGTGTTCATTCCAGCAGCAGCTGTGGTGGCTAAGTGGGGGGAGGACGGTGGCTGAGGCGAGGCGATGATTAGGACAGTACGACGGTGGCGAGGATGGCAGCCTGGAGCGGCGATTCAGGTGAGCTTCACAATGGAGAGAGAGAGAGGGAGGGAGAGAGAGAGAAAAAGAGAGATGGTTTCTCGACAGAAATAGAGAAAGAGAGAGAAATGGCGCGATTCAGGTGAGCTCACCTGATATCAAGGTTGCACTGCTTCATATCGGACATGGTGACGGAGGTGTTCATCCGGCGGCAACTGTGGTGGCTAAGTGGGGGGAGGACGGTGGTTGAGGCGATGGTTAGGGCAGTACGACGGTAGCGAGGATGGCAGCCTGGAGCGGCAATTCAGGAGAGCTTCACAACAGAGAGAGAGAAAGAGAGAGATGGTTTCCAAGAGATAGAGAGAAATGGTTTCTCTGCGTGGAGCAGAGAGAGAATCTCTTTGCGTATGGTGAACGCAGAGAGAGCGTGGAATGTTCTCATTTGGTTCAGTCTGTATATCATATACAATATACATATATATTCGATCCGGTCTATATGTATATTTTGTATTTGAATCTAATCCGGGTTTTATATGTATTTTGTATTTGGATCCAGTCCAATGTGTATATGTATTTTGTATTTGTATTTAATTTAGTTGGTGTTTGTATTTGGATCTGATTTGGTTTGTAATTATATATATATATATATATTAATATGTACATTAAAATATAGAATGTTCTATATAATTGTATATATATATATATGTAATTTTTTAAATATTTTGTGATTTTGTGATTTTGAAAACATTGCAAATTTTGTGATTTTGAAACTTAAAACTGTAAATAACTCTACTTACACCACCAGTACTGTTGGGGAGGATTCCGGAGCCGGCTGAAGCAAAATTCAATCCCTGAAGGATCCTTTCTCCAGTGACATTGGGGTCGTTTGCACATGGAATGAAGTGATCAATCCCTAGGAGCTGGCCCATAACATCTGCGATGGTCCGCGCATTTGTAAACCTGCCGGTGATCGCGAAGAAATCTATACCATAAGGCAAGTAATTGGCCGTCGCGGTCGAGTTGAAGAGATAGTCATTGTTGCCACAATCAACTACGGAGTCCCCAAAGATGAAAAATGATGGGACTTCACTCACTGCCAATGCTAAGGTGTAATAAAAGGGAAGGACGGAAACAAGCAAGAGAAGGGTAATCGACTGAGTTGCCATAAAAGGATTCTGGATAGCTGCACTCTCTTCTCAACCCTCTTTCAATCACTATATATAAATCCTTACAGATGCACATATAACACATGCGGCGTAACGTTTTGTCACAAACTTTCGTTGGCGACTGATCAATACTATTCTTTGAATAAGTACGATAAAAGGAAAGAGATCTACAACGATGATTAGGTGGGATCGTTCCCTGTTGGTTTGAATGAATGTTGGGAGAGGGAATGTGGGAATGAAAAGTGGTCTAATGCATTTGTTTTTACATTATGTTGCTGTGTTGTTCATCTGATAATGCAGTTTTTCAAGCCATCTGTTTGTTGTTTTTGACGGTGACGAATTCATGATAAACCAAATTACTTATCATGTAGTTGCAGTCTGAGATCTCTGGCGAGAAAATCACGGCCAGCTACCAATCCTAATTAACGCGGCCTACCGGTCTTGTGTTGCTCGTTAGGTTGATTATGCGGTGCCGCTTGTCATTCAGTCGGTAGCAATCCTGTACATCATAGCATATCATGGAAATCTGTCATTCATGTAAATATATGAAGGCTTTTATGAGGGTGTTGCTAGACATAACCGGTTCGGCTTTGCTCCGAACCAGGAACCTGGACTGGGCCTGTTTCGATTTCGGTCAAAAACCAGGAAAAACTAAAACTTTAAAAAATAAAAAAAGTTGAGTGAACAACAGTTTGAAAGCACCGATTCTGATTAATTTCAAGCCGATTTCCTGAAATCATAACCGAATTGAATAGTCCCTGATTCTAAACCCGGTTTGAAATGATTCATGTTTCAGCCAATTTTTGATCCGGTTCAGTTCTAGTTGAAACCACAAAACTGGTTCGAAACCGGTCATGTTTAGGTGCTGCAAATGTATGCAATCACACCCAATATTTTTTACTCCTAGGGATGCAAGTGACCCGAGCTGCTCGCAAACTACTTGAGCTCGTCTCGGAGAAAACTTGGACTGGACTCAGTCATATCAAGCTCGGCTCGAGTAACACACGAGCTTAGTTGAGCTCAATGCTTAGCCGTTGTATATCTCAAAGTAAAGCTTGGTTTAGTCTCCTATTGAGCCAAAACTTGGGTAGAAGGCGGTGAACCAATATATAACAGGAACCGCCCTTTTCAGCCATAAATGGGTGCCAGTAAGGAGTATTAAAGGTCGTTGACTGTGACCCTATTTAAACTATTGCATGTTGCATTTGATCATTTTTGGGGGGCAGGAACTAAATGCGTGCTCCGGCTATTATGTTGGAGTGGATTTGACCTGTTTGGAACCTATTCGGTGGGTTCAACCGGAACTGAATCGGGTCAAAAATTGATTGGAACTGAAATCAGTCAAATCGTAATTGACAAAAAGATTCTTTCAACCGACAGTTCAAGACCACCGGTTTCGTGTTTTTTTTTTTATTTTTTTTTTCAAAATTACTAATAAATTTTACTAGTTCCAAACTGTTTAAGATTCAAATAAAAACCGAAACCAAACAATCCAAGTTTGTTTCCGATTCCGATTCTAGGAAATCTAGAACTGTCCATGTCTACATTACTAGACTATCACAAGGTTTGCTACTTTGTTTTATTTTATTTTTTCGTGTCTAGTAAAATGAGCTACAGAACACGAGTTGCTCGATAGTATCTCGACCCGAGCTCAACCCTCGAGTTTAAGGCTCCATTAGTCTCGAGCCTAAGTTTTTCTAAAGGAGATGGAACTGAGATTTTACCCATACTCGAGCTTGCTTGGCTCGACTTACAGTCCTCCACTTTCCCAAGCAGTACTATACTTTCTTTGTGCTATGCCACTAAGACATTATTGATTCTCTATTACTTTCCTAGTGTATTAACCTATGAAAACATTTTTCTTTTGATTTTGTGAGATAATACCAATTATATGTAATAAGATATATGAATTAATACTTGTATATCCACACTAAAGATTTACAAAGATTACCATATACAACACCCGTTTCCACACGCACATTCAGCCCTATATGCTAAAAAAGAGATCGTGGGTGTAAGTGTTATATATGGTATGGTTATGTATCATATAATAGAACACTGTACATATGACACACACACACACACACACACACACACACATATATATATATATATATATATATGTATGTATATGTATACATATATATATGGAGAGAGAGAACATGGTAACTGCACACCACACTCATGCTCAAACATTATTAAAGATTTCAATTGTTTGGTTCGTGAAATCAAGACTTGAAATTTAAATTTAAAATGTCAAAAAGTATCATGATACTTTTTGCACGTATATTAAATATACCTAATACTATATTTCTTTTTATTTTAAAGATCTCAAACTTTGAGAAGATTTAGTATGAATGAGTATGTGTATAGACTATGCTATATATATATATATAGAGAGAGAGAGAGAGAGAAACTAGGAGTTGCTAGACACTATTTCATGTCACACTCTACTAGTATATTGTTAACAAAGATCGAGCCGCTTGTCAATATTGATATAAGCATCATTATTTAATGTACATGAGTGTATTAAATGCAACATGGAATGACTGTATTAATCACGACCATCACATTCATTGCATGGACGGTAGTGATGATTATGTATTGTCTAACATGAGAGGCTTTCTAGTAGCACTCTCTTTCTCTCTATATGTGTATATATTTATATTTATATAGAAATAGAGAGATTTGATCCTATCTATTATCGGCTTTGCTTACTCGTGTCTTGTTTTTGGGAGCATAAACATAATAACAATAATTTTCATACTTTTTCAAAATCCTTAAAATTTTAATTACACTCATATAACCAAAAAAGTAAAAGATGAATATGAATGAATCAGAAGTAAGCAATTATACCCCAATGTTGCTACCAAATGATTGAATGCACAAACTCAATCATATCCCAAAGCAATATTCAGCCCGACCAATATTTTATAGTATTGGCCGATACTTGCACCTTTAGTTTCAACAAGTAGTTTTTCCAACTTGCCACCAAATGGTTGAATAATTTTGCTTTTTTTGTGGCAGACTGGGTTTTGATAGACCAAACGTCAGATTCGTCCACGCCACGGCTTTGGAATCAAAGTGCATGGTTGCACATACTGAGAATCAAGTTCTAAGCCGGTTCACCCAGTGCACTTACAAATGGTGTTAACTTTCGAGGTACTATATGGGAGTCTGATTTCACTACTATATATATATGTATATATATCTAAAAACATTACAAGTCCGATTTCAAAACCCTGTGCGTGTTTCGCGTAGTTGCACATACTGATAAAAATTACAAGTTTAAAGTTTTAACAAATATATAAAAAAAAAGAAACCAACTATTTGAAACCACTAACTGTCAGTTTCAGTTCTGGGCTTCTTCTGGTTCCATGAAAAGTGAAACCGAAACCAAATAAGGTAATCCCCAGTTCCAAACCTGGTTTGACCGGTTTTGTTCCGGCTCTTGATCCAGTCCAGTTCCAGTTTGGACTGTCGGGCCAGTTCCGCACTGGCCATATCTTTTTTTTGCTTTATTCATGATTCGTTTTTTATTCAAACACTGGCCACATGTAGATACAACCGGCAGATGCATATTCTCAGTCCAGACAATTGTCTTCGACTTATATATTTTATATATATATATATATATATATATATATATATATATATATATATATATATGTATTTGTGTGTGAAGCAATTTAATGATAATCGTGTTGGCCTAAATGTAATAAATCATTCTATCGAGTTCACGTCTCACAATTGAACGTTTCGTTAAAAAAAGAAAAACTAACCACAAAAGAAGGTAATCTTTTATAAAACTTCTATCTGCATTATATTGCACTACCTACTCTCCGGTAACGGAAGAGTTCTGCATTATATATATATATATATATATATATATATATATATATATATATATATATATATATATATATATATATATATATATATATATATATATATATATCCATGAATGCGCACGAATGTGTGTATAATCCAGTATGTCGCCCTCCATCCTCTTTTTCTGTGTCTTTTATCGTCCTAATTTATATTTGTTTCTCTCTAACCATCATGTGAAAGTTTCAACTTTGATTATATTGTATGGGAAAAACCTTAGTTGTTATATATATCCAGAAATTTGTACTTTTTGCTTCTTTTGGGTTAATTCAGGCATATAGGTGGTGACTAAGCCCCAAGGTGTTGTAGAAATTTATAAATAATAGTGGTGAAAGTGAATGTAAATGCAATTAAAATTGTATGAAACTGTATTGCAGTTACTAATAGTTGGACGGCTCAAAGGTTGCCTACTTACCTGTAGTTCTGAAAAATAATACCCACTACCTATCTCTTTTATTAAATGGAGAAATGTTAAACACTACATGGGATGAATGAGCATACCGGCTCATAAAGCCAACAATTAGAGTCATAATAGTGGGCATTTAAAAAGCCACTTGGATGCCTATAAAAGGGCACTTGGTCAATGGCCAAAGAGATAGAACCCACAATCTTAAGCATCCCTTAAAGCCTCATGACTTTCCTCATTTATGTTCTTTGAGTTAAGAGAGTATCTTTAAATGGGCGAGGTTTCTTGGGCCCTAGAAAGCCTCACACCATTATCTTAGAGTACCAGTGTTTTCAAAGACTCGGTTAAGCTTGTGAAAGACAAGTCGAGGGTTCTTCGTTGTATCCTCAAGGCATTTGTCGGTATCCTTTGCATTCGAAAAAGTAAAATCGGGAGCGATAAAATAGCCTAAATGATAGTGCTCTACACGTCTCAAAGAGAAAGTATTTTGGTTCATGTATTTTGAGCAAAGTCACCAAGATTCTTTAGGCTATTTTGTATGCGAGTGAACTTGTTCCTCTTAATGGTATCTTTACGTGACATGATTGATAACTTCATCAAGCTAGATCATTTTGATGGAAGAAACTTTCTTCGTTAACAAAAAAAGATGCACTTCTACTTACCACTCTAAAGGTAGAAGAATGTCATAAAAATTTACGAATGTTAATGGTGAAAGTGGGTATAAATATAATTAAAATTGCATGAAACTGCATTGCACTTACAATTAGAGAGTTGGTCAACTCAAAGGTTGCCTACTGTAAATTTCGAAAATAATACCTACTACCATTAAATAGAGAAGGGTTACATTACTAAGTGGGTTAAATGAGCATGCTGGCTCATAATACCAGCAATGCAATTATAGCCATAATAGTGGGCATTTGAAAAGCCACTTAGATGCCTATAAAAGGGTACTTTGTCCATTACCAAAGAGATAAAACCCATATTTGTACGCACCCGTGGGACAACGGTTTCATGGCTTCCCTCATCTATGTTCTTTGAGTCAAGAGAGTATTTAAACGAGGAAAACTTCTTGGGCCCTAAAAAACCTCGCGACATTATGTTTAAGTACCGATATTGTCAAAAACTCAGTTCAGCTTGTGGAAAAGAAGCTGAGGGTTCTTGGTTGTATCTGTCTTTGTCGGCGTCCTTTGCATTTGGAAAAGTGAAATCTCGGAGTGACAAAATAGTGTAAAGGATAGTGCTTTGTATGCGTTAAAGAGAAAGAATTTTGATTGATGTATTCTCAGCAAAGTTGGACAAAAACTACCGAGAAATTTAGTGTTTATCCACCTAACTTTCACACTTCCCCGGACTAATATAACTTTTCCGGTTCCTGCATGCCTTTTCCAAGTATCCCATTATATCACGGACAAGCATATCAGACAATGCATGTTTCCATTTTCCATCTAGAATATTGAGTGCCATTTAACAAACCCTTACCCTTTGCAAGTAGATTTAAGGGTGACGGTATCAGCAACGAGTAAAATGCAATAAAAAAGTACAAGGGATGATCAGTAAAATACAAAGAAAAGTTGAGGTATTCTTTGCCGTAGCATGAAAGATTCATCGAAGCAGCCACTAATTCATAGATTCAGCAAAGTTTACGCATTATTTATATAGTCCCTCATCTAAGTAAGTTTATTTGAAACAGAAAAAGAGAGATGAACAGAAATCATATTGGATCGGAGCCCCGGTCGCCGACGTTAGATTTTCTTGTGATTGAGGTCTTCACAAACCTTTTCTCTTCTAAACTTGGATTTAAGTCGTCAGTCGTCCTGAGAATCCTGCTAAACATCACTCCATTGTTTGGAAAAGAAAGAATCAGTGACCTCTGAAATATTGAGGCTTGCTAGGACTTCAACGTTGTAGGGATATACTTCAGTGTGCATCTGAGAAATGTAAGCCTTGCTGCAGATCAACGAATATAGCTTTTCTGTGGGGTGCCCTCCATCAAAATAGGCAAAGGTGTTTCTGGTTGGGCATGGTTTATATCCTTCAACACAGAACCCGCTCGACACGGACGTAATACAGCAAGCTCTTTCGGTCACTTGAAATCCTGAAATTGAAAGCCAACAACTTTGTCTTGGCGAATTGTTTCTGTCGTAATTCATTGTGTTTATCTAAAGAGTATGTCGACCTTTCAAAAATGACAGTCGTGTTAGTTATAAAATTTGTAATTTTTTTTAAATCTTTATCTTTTTAATCGTACCAATCAAACAGGAGATGTTTGAACAAATGTGAATATGAATGAGATTTGAGTATTTAGTACCACGTAGAGATAGTATAACTACCCTTCAATATTGACATAAATGATATAAATCTTTAATTAAAAACAAAATAATATCAAGTGCATTAAATGAACTCTGATATGTGTGGATATAAGTAAAATGTGTATTTAAGAGTATGAAAAAGTGGGTTACACTCACCACATATGGTGCTCAATTGGGTATATATGGTAGGGATGGCAATTTGCACCCGCCCCGCCTCACGTGGAACATATTTTTGAAGGGAAAAGCCCGTCTCATAGTGGCGTGGAGCATGACAGGAAAGACCCACATGCGGGAGGGGTCGGTTTAAGGTAAACCCAGCCCAATATAAATATATATATTTATTTATTTATTATAACTATATTTTTTATATAAGTATAACTATATATACATTATATTAGTTTAATAATATAAAATACTATAAACATTTTATATTTTATGCAAATATATAATTTCAAATTAATTTTCTTTTTTACAAATACATTTATACTTTGAAATGGAATTGTAACCAGAAAGTGAGGGATGGGTGCAGATCTGATTCCTCAAGACCCGCGGGACAAGGCGTATAGAGGAAATTTTAGGGTGGAGTGAAAACCCGTCCCACCCTGCCCCATTTCCATCCCTAAATAGAGGTAGTAGTAAATGTTCAAATCCTTTTCTTGCTTAAATCTACTTTATCGTATCAATTGTTTCATTTTCGACATGAACGATTAAGGTGACAAAGTAAAAATATTTAATACAAAACACACAAGTACAATGGTACTTAAAATTTAAATTTTCACCATTGATCATCCTAATGAAATGGAGATGTTTGAAGATAGGATCTCGAAAGGGAATTCAATATGTATATACATATGTGTATATATATATATATATATATATATATGTGTGTGTGTGTGTTTGTGTGTGTATGCTGATTTAGAAGCAAGAATATGAGAAGTATACCATATGCAACTGGATCATCAAGCACATATATATATACATATATATGTGTGTGTGTGTGTATGCTGATTTAGAAGCAAGAATATGAGAAGTATACCATATGCAACTGGATCATCAAGCACAGTGCTCACAATTCCGGACATGTTGACGTGAACGTATATGAAGCCGGGCAAGCTTTGTCTCAGACCATCTAGGGTACCGATCAATTCCTTGTTGAACAGAAGGCTTGCGTCGTTCATAATAGTCCAGCATGAATCGTTATTCTTTCGATAAAAGTTTGGGCTACAGCCATTAAGGATGAGATTTAGCACCACAAACCTCCTCGCCCCATAATCATATAATTTCTGAAAAACAAACAGAAATAGTAAGTATTAGGTCCTTTAACTGTAATTATATTTGTAAGACACAATTAAGTATTAAATTTTGGTTTTCAATTTTTTTGTATCTTATCCTCCCAAAATATTGAAGCCCTATTATATATGACCTGTTCTTGTTTAACCAGAACCACCGGTTTGGAACCGCCAGTTCTGGTTGTGTAGAAACCGGGAACTGTAGCGAGCCATCCTCTTTCGCTACTGTTCTGATTTTGATTATATGATGATTAATTTCAGTTACCCTCATGGTTTGCTTCTGGTTTTGATACTGATTCTTGCTTTCAAATCCTATTGGAAATCCAAATTAAAGTTTATGAGGGAAAATCAAATTGAATTCTATATTAGAGCTCTGGTTTTGCTTCAAGTTCCTCTTGCAAAAGGTGGAATCGGAACATAGAGTTCAGGGTTCAGCTACAGTTCCAGTTACGGTTCCGACATTTCCTGGCAGTTCGGTTCTACGTCAGTTTGATGGCATGTCTGTGAACCAAGTCTCAGCTTGGTACCTCTCATACCTTCATCTTCAGTTTTGTGATTTCTTCTCCCTGGTGCCAGCTAGCCCAGTATAGGCCTAATGGCTCTCTGAGAAAGGTAAGGAACTCAACCCCAGTGTTCATTTGGAAGGTTCCTAAGTGGTTCGACAGTTCCAATCAAAACTTAATTGGATCAAGAACCAGTTGAATCCAGAAATAGTGATCACCCAGTTCGATTCCGATTTCACCATTTACAAAACCGGAACTGGAACCGTTGGTTCCAAATTGTCATTTCCGGGTGGTTATAATTCCAGGTTCTATGTTAACTGGAACCAATTGTGTCTATCTGGAAGGGACATGCCTAACCCTAGCTCTGTAATCACTTTATGTGTGTGTGTGAGTATGTATTGACTGCAGATCATCCATATACAAATTCCACCAAACCAATCTCAATTATTAGATCAAAAGTCATAAGTAATTGAAATTGAAAATTAAAATGTGAAAAAGTAAATATATTCTTTTTAGTTTTGAAAATCAAAATCCACCTAACCCAAGCTCTCACTTGTAATTTTCATTTTTTATTTTTAAGTCTCGATCATTCATGGCCCTTAACCAGATTAGTTTAGATGAAAAAATTAAATATATTCTCTCTCTCTCTATATATATATATATAATGAAAATTCTTGAAAAAAAAGGTTTGGTCACTAACTTGAGATTCTTTTTTGAGGTCAGTTTTCAATTTCTCTTGTTATGTCTTTAACCTGGATCAACCCTGACTATGAATGGAAGTCCTTTTATTAAGTTTATAAAGGTCTCTCTTTTGTACGATGTCATGGTATCAATCTGTATCATGCGATACTGTAGAGAAAGCTCCTGATACAACACTATATCACAAATTCCTTCCGTATTATACATGTATTGTCCTTTGTATTGTATGAAACATGGACATAGCATAGTCGTATTGTAGTGACACATTTTTAAAATTTTGAGGTTTTCAAATAAGACATCGATCAAATGAAGCTTCGATAAGAAGATATAAAAAACTAGATCATAAAAATGTTAAAAAAGGAAGAAGAAGCCCACAAAAGTATTGGAAGAAAAAAATAAAGTATGGTTTAACTTATGTTGAATTAATTGTTGTATAGCACATGATTGAGTTCTATGAAAATAAAGAATTCATGTAACTGATCCTACCTACTATGAGAAAGGCTTAGTTGCTGTTGTTTCTTCTTAATATAAGAAAGATATATCATGTATCACAATCACATCCTTGCCCTTGACCTATAAGTGCAACGGTATGCTACTTAGAAAACTACATTCAACATGGATTCTAGTATGAGAATGCAGGCTCGGTTATTCCTGTGAGGAATTCCTTCGACCCACTCTGTCTGGTTCCCAGACTTGCACATGATGCATGACTTTTTCGTGTGTGTGTGTGTGTGTGTGTGTGTGTGTGAGAGAGAGAGAGAGAGAGAGAGAGAGAGAGAGAGAGAGAGTACCTTGAGTTGTAGGGTGTAATTCTTTAGGAGAAGTTTTGTGAAGCTTATCAAGTCTCCTAGAGCTGCAGAGCGTAGGTCAGTCAAATAGCCCATGTAATCAACTCCACCAAAGCTCAACAAAAATATGCTGTCTTGTATGTAGGAAGGGAGGCTCTCATTGAGTTGAGACTCCAAATCTTTGAGTGTCACATTATAGAAATTCACAACTTGCTCGCCCAAACTTGGGATTGAAGACTGCAAATTTTGACATAAAATTTTCACTTCGTTAGATCTCATGCCCCAGGAGCATCTTACCTAATCGTAGCCGTTTTATCGCGATCTACTCTCGGGTTTGGCCCGAACCTTGCTCCCCCACTCAAACCCAGTTCAGTCACGGTCTAGTTGTGGACTTCTCTACATGGGATTCACTTTTGTTTGATGATGTTTTACACCATACTCAAGTCTGGTTTATGTCCCAATAATGACTCGCAAAATTTCATTCAGAGAAGTCTAAGTATTTTGGGTTATGATTTAAGTGTAATGACTGAAGCTTCAATGAGGTCTGGATCCACTTAGATCCAGTGCAGATCCAACACGTTGAGAATCGCAGCTTCAGGTTCGTCGACTGAGACGACTTCCAAAATTGATTTGAACTCTATAGCATTACACGACAATCAGCAAGGCAAGCTGAGTGATGCATGCACGTGCACACACACACACAAACAAATAGTCACAAAAATGACTGAACAATTTAGGGAAGCTCTTTGCCTGCCTTGACAAGAACAGCTGGGGACAGTGATGACTAGGTCAAATATCTTGCCATCAAAACATACAAGTGCCTATTTTGATGTCTATAAAGAGCAAATGCAAAGTGTCAGTGTGAAGATTTATGGTGATCAAGAGCACAGTAAATGTTAGCTCACTGGATAGGGGGTTGCACTCTCTCACAAAAGGTCTGAAGTTCGATACCCGAGTGTGCATCTGATAGGGGTCTGCCTAACCCCATCTTGCATATCGAGAAGGATAAAAAAGATGATACAAGCAGTGGCAACAGACAGTTGAATGATTCTACATTCTTTTATTTATAAATTTAAGGAAAATAACTCATTAAAAGCATTCTTTAAAATTTTATAGATATAAATAAGCCAAGCAACAATATTAATAAATTATAAAAATATAAATAAAATGGTCCCAAGCAAGGGTCTTGTTGGATTTGAGGAACATAACCTTCATGTTTGAATTGAATAAAGCATGAGATTCCACTCTGGAGTTTTCTAAAAATTTTATTATCTAACCCTTAAGCATATCATCAAAGCAGGCATGGAAACAGGCACTTGTTACTGCCTCTTAGGACAAGGTTCGCTAGAGGTGCACTGAGATTATCACACTGCTCCTCTTTTTCGAATAGTTGAACTAAATAATCTGCACGTACCAACTTCGGTGCGGAATATGGAAAATTCTGCAATTTCGCACTAAAAGAATTGTCATTTTAATTTTCAAACATATAATTGATGTTTGGTTTACTGAAAGAAGACCAGCAAGCATCAATCCAGGCACAGAAAGAGGCACTTGTTTCAGCAAACAAAGCAACCAGAATGATGGTACGCTTACCACACTGCACCTTGTTTAAAGAATTGGATGGGTGACAACCTTTTCGGTGCCTATTCTGATGCCCAGATAGTCGTGCCCTTTGAATTACTGTAGTGTGTACCCCTGTGCCCATTAACCACTCAAATGTTGTGAACCATCCATACATTCAATTAAGTGATGATAGTTTTGCTTACAGTAGAATATTTAAGAAGCTCGGCACCACCGGCGGCAAAGTTAACTCCGGCAAGAATGGCACTTCCTTTAGCTTGAGGGTCATAGAAAGCTGGAAGAAAATGAGGGAGGCCCAAGAACTGACCCAGTATGTCTGCTGCATTCATACCATTAGTGAACCTTCCAGTGGCACCTAGTGGGAAATCTATCCCATATGGAAAGTATTTACATCTCCCAGTAGTATTCAAATAGTTGTTGTTCCCGCTGTCGAGGAGCGAGTCTCCGAAAACAAACATTGCTCTGGCATTGCCTCCCGCGGCGATGACCAATACCGGGGAACTAGACGGCAAAATGAAGAGAAAGTAGAGAAAGAACAGCATCTTGAAGAGTAAAGGGAGCTTAGGAGTTAGCATGCCATATGTCTGCATCTTCAGCTGCTTAAATATTACTGCAATCATCTTCACCTGCCTTTCAACGCTGATCTGATTTTAAGAGACTTCTACCACCTGCAACCATCTTCACCCAGAACGGGAACTCTGGCGTTCCTTTTTATGTTTTGATTGGATCAGCGTAGACATTGCCGGTTTAGAACTGGTCCAGCTGTTTCAACTGGAACTGGACTAGGCTAGGAACCAAGTAGAACTGCAACTGGTCAAATTGGACCCGGAACTGGGACCACCCAGTTCGGTTCCAGGTCCACTTTCTGTGGAACCGGAACTGTCAGTTTAATATAAGTTTTTATTCTTTTAAAATTTCAAATTTTTAATGTTTTTTTCTAGTTTCAGACGGATTAAGACTCAAACTGGAACAGATGGTTTCGAAACAAGAACTGGAACCATAAATGTTCGGGTTTGGTTATGGTTCCTGATTCTGGGACAATCAGAACCAATGGTTTGGATCTTGCCATGTCTAAGTGGATCCTCTCTGAAAGTGATCGGCTTCGAAAACAGGGTGATGAATAAGTACATGCACGTGTCTTTCACGACTACCTAATATTGTAAAGCGATGGACAGCTGAGTTTGCCAGCTCCACTTTATGTGGAACTGGAACTGCCAGTTTCATATAAATTTTTATTTTTTTAAATTATGTTTTCATATAAGTTTTATTTTTTAAAATTTCAAATGTTTTAATGTTTTTTTCTAGTTTCAAACGGATTAAGACTCAAACTGGAATCGGGAATGTCCGGGAGTGGTTTGGATCTTCTCATGTCTAAATCAGCTAACTGAGTGGATCCTTTCTGAAAGTGATCGGCTCCGAAAACAGACTGACTTACATGCACGTGTCTTTTATGACAACCTAATATCCTAAACCCACCGAAAGTTGACATTCGGCAGGCCCGAAAGTATTGGTTTAAAGTGTTCATTGAGATCCGGCCTCTTGTGGCTAAGCACATTTGGCCCCTTTGATAACTGATCAGTATCTCCCAATTATGAACGGTGGCGTTGGTAGGAGCTTTTCTTCTTCCTCTTCTTCTTCTTTTAGTATGAACATTCAATAATATCTAATTGTAATTTTTTATCTTAGGCTTCATACTCACATTTGCTTATATTAAAATATTGCACTCAGAGTGTTAGCTCAACAACAGAGCGCTCTAGCGCCATTGCTTGTGGTGGGCAGTTTGACTCCTAGAGGGTGTATGAGTGACTGTAAGTATTAGGCTTCGACCTCCTCTTGTAACCATATACATTATATATATATATATATGAATATGACATGCGGATCTCTTCGTACCTTTGTTGCTCGAATTATGAATTGTAGTTTTTCCTCCTGGTCAGCACAACTACTTACATGTACAGGGAGGACTGCACTTAACTATTTTCAAAATGTAAAAACAAGTGTGACAACTGTTCGTATCTTGTTCAAAAAGATAAGTCAACCAAGTCACTTTGAATGCATGCACTGTCGTTAAATTCTTGTATGTATTTTGAATATATTCAAAATAAGTGGATATTAACATAAGGTCATATCATATTCTTCTTTCTTTCTTTTTCTTTTTGTCTATGAAGGTAACTAATTTTTCATTTTACTTAGGAGAAAGGAGAATTGAAGCTCTTGGAAATGAAATAAAGGTTAGATTAATCTCTTTATTGTGTTTAAATGATATATTATCAAGTGGTCATTATATGTATTGTATTTTGTTTTAATCAATTTAGAAACCCTCCTTGTAAAGTGGAGATCTTGATTTGTTGTAGATAAGATATTGGTACAATAAATGCAATTTGAGAAACCCTCCTTGTAAAAGTGGAGATCTTGATTTGTTGTAGATAAGATATTGGTACAATAAATGCTTGAGCCCATTTTATAAGCGGTGATGTTAATAGATTATAAAGGAATCATAATATAACTACTTATATAATTTTAAATGAACTTTGAATGTTGTATTTTTGATTGGAACCTCCGTTATGCGTAGATTCTAATTGAGTTATAAAAAGAATTAATCTTGTCCTTAATTTATTTACCAAGAGTGGATCTCCTAACCCAAGTAAATCCCTTTTATTTGTGACCTAGTTCTATCACTTTTATTATTGTGACAAAATATTTGCCTTACGTCGAATGAATTTTCTTCATCGATTCCACCAATGGATCGACCTCGGACTCTAGATAATTTATTACTTGAAACAACATGTACTTGGATTTGTAACTTTTAATTCACATAAGTTTAATTGTGTTTTTATTATGTGTTTTATATGTTTTTGTCAAGTAATTGCACACAGAGAAGAGCCGGACGTTTTGGAGCAAGAGAAAGAAGAAATTTTTCATCGGCGTCCGAGGCGCTTGAGCCTTGAGAATGAGAGCGCCGGGCCACCCAAAGCGTAGCAAAGGAAAAGAGAAATTTTTCATCGGCGTCAACGACCGAGAATGGAGCGCTTGAGCACAGCGTATACGTGTGTGATTTAGTGACCCAGTGTGAGCGGTTTGGGTGAAGGGTGCGAGCGTGCGGGGCGTAGTACGGCACGTCACACGGTTTGAAATAGGCGAGCGCCCCAGACGTCTAAAAAGCCGGTGCTTAGGCGTTGGTTGCGTAACAACGAGATGTGAATTTCAATAAAAATGAGAAGTTATGCTAAATTCAGCCACACTTTTAGACATTGAGCACACAACGCGAAGATCCTTTAATCCCGAGAGAGAGTAGTTTCGTGTGCGGCGAGACACTTGGAGGACGAAGCTTCGAAGGGAGGATTCAATTATTGAAGAGCTTGAAGATTATAATCTCTCCATTAAAAGGGGTTTGATTTCTTGTTCTTTCAGGTTTTCCCATTTCTTTGGGTATTGCCTTGCATGAATTTGTGATACGATGAGTTGTTTGTATTGAACATAGGTAGCTAAAACCCGTAGCTAGGGTTATGAAGTCTTGTTTTCTAATTATTTGGATTTGATTTCTAATTTGATTAAGGTAATTTCTTTTAGGGTTTGTGACATGAGTAGCTAAACCTTGTAGCTAGGGTTATAAGGGATCTTGTTTTCCTAATTATTTGGATTTGATTTCTAATTTGATTAAGGTAATTTCTTTTAGGGTTGTGTTAATTCCATTGTTTGATAGGTGACCATCCGCGTGCAATGAATATATCTATATGGTAGGCCTTAGGATTAGATTGGTGAATGACCAAACTTAATTTTTTTACCAATGGAATTGGCAGGGTATGTTAGTTCATCTCTCAAATTGTAGCTTAATGCATTCCTAATTTAATTCAACTAAATGACCAAATAGGTGATTTAATGTAGGAATAGAATATTATTTCATTCATGACCATTGGGATTGAATAGCGAGCAGAGAATATTGACAAAAGAATTACCTTACATCATAAATGAAAGAAAATCTGAATAATTAGATTCGAGGTGAGCATTGCGCCTGGTTAGCTCTCTCATTGATTATATATTCTACGTTTGATTGTTAATCTATTTTCTTTATTTGTTTCCACTTTATTTGTTCTTGATTCTTTTCATACGCTTTTAGTTTGTCTAAATAACAAAGAGTTTTACTAATCTAGTAATTATCACTTATTCTTAGGTAGGATCGATCTATTTGTTTCCACTTTATTTGTTCTTGATTCTTTTCATACGCTTTTAGTGTATAAATAACAAAGAGTTTACTAATCTAGTAATTATCAACTTATTCTTCGTGGATGATATAAACTGAGACTCGTAGTCCTATATTACTTGGAATAGGGTTGGTGTAATACAGTTGTGATTAAAGCAGGTTGTTAAGTTCCACCAAAAATATAAAAACCTTACAGCCCTGAGTTGTAGTTAATAAGAATTCGATCTACGAGAGAACCAATTCGGTTGACACTATTAATTGATTCCAAATTTTAACTACTAATGAATAATAAACGGTAAAAATAAGGGAGGTTTTGATGAACGATGAGAGCAGTTTGAAAGCTCTTAATAATAAACAAACTAGAATTAACAATTTAAAGGAATTGGTTAAGGGAGATGAAATCCACCACTAGATTTATATGATAATACTAACCCACGTATACTTTTATTCTAATAAGATCGAATTATGTTTTCATGCAATTGTGAGAATAAATCTATATGTTTTCCTTGGGTTTGGTCAATTTGCTTTGCTCAAATCAACTCCTAATCAACGATTAGGCCTTAGGTTTTTGGTCAATTTAGCAAGCTGCTCAAACCAACTTCTAATCAACGATTAGCTATAAAACAACCACTCTTATAACTATGCAACAATTGCATTAGGATTTAGAAAACCAATCACACTAAGATCTAATCACACACCAAGGATTAAATTACTTAGATCATATATTGCTTTCTAGATCTATTCTTTACCGCAATAACGTATAATAAACCAGGATCTATCGCTTTTAAATTGGCAAAGAGTATAAAAACATACGTACCACAATATGTTCAAAAATATATGAATAAAAACACAATTGTGTTGAAATAAATGAATATGCCAAGATTAAGTAATATGAGAAAACTAGGGTTTCATCTTCCCTTCACCAAAGAGAAACTTAGCCACACATGGCAAATACAAGATCAAAGCAAAAAATAGAAAAGAAAGCATCATTATGAAAAGAAATTACGGAAGAAAAACTAAATATCAAATGAATTTCTAAGGATTGAGGATGATAGATCTCACGATTGCTCAAACTTGAGACTCAATCTTCGATTCATCCCTCCTCTCTTCATTTCCTAAGCATTTACGAGATGCCTCCCATCTTCGATTCATCCTACTTTCTCTTCATTTCCCTATTTGTTTACGAGATGCCTCCCGAGGCCGGGCTATTCTCCTAAGAGTCTAAGCACTCTTATTTATGGGTCTCTTAACCCTAGCTTATCATGAAAGCCCCAAAATTTGCCTTGTCCACATTTTGAGTGCAGCCGATAAATTTTCACGAGTACAAGTCGGGAGAAAGGACACGACCCACCTGTCCGAGAAGACATGAGTTGTGTTATATGTTCATGGGCTGGAATTGGTCCAATTGAGATTCTAGAGAAGGACATGACCCACCCCTGTCGGGTGACACGGGCCGTGTCATTTGACACGACCTACCCCCATCAGGAGACGTGGGCACTGCCCGTTTGAATTCCTTCATTTTCGGCCCGGATTCTTTTACAAATACTTTTCTTTCGTTGCTTCAAAAGGTGATATTGATCTCCTTGAATCCTTAGCTCTTTCTTCTAGAGTGGATAGTAGGCCTAGTTTGAGGCTAATGGAATCCATCACTTTCGCCAGATCTCCTGAGAAAACATAATTCAATTATGACGCTAATAAACACATTTAAGCAAAGTTTCGCTAATAGTGTTCCATTAGCTTGATATTAAGAAACTTAGCTAAATGATAACAATTAAGCACAAATGAAAACCAATTGAATCAATTATAAGGCACTTAGAGTGTAATACGAATAATCGACGGATCGAATACCCCCGCATTTAGCCTTTTTGCAGCTTTCTTGGGCAAAAATATACAATTAAACGTAGTGGTTCCCGATAAGCCATGAAAGTGCGGAATAATGAGCAAAGGCAGATATGCTTTAATTTCTTCAAAGATTTTAGTAATCACGAATTTCCCTCTCTTGATAATCCAAATTGGCAAGTAAAATTAATCAAATATCCAGTTAAATTAGTATGAGTGAAATCCCCTTGCGATATCTCTTTTCACTTTCGAGTGTTTCGGGATTGTGTTTCTACTCTCGACTAACTCTAAATGAAAACATGCTACTGCCATAGGCTTGTCAAGCCCAGCACTTCTCTCTACCACTTAGGTCACATGCACACAAAAGATCAAAAGGTCTTAAATTAGGTTGTAATGGGGTCAAGGTCAAGGTAGGATACATCGAGGATAAGCAAAGCTATACCGTAAGAATTAGAAGAGCAAATGGAAGGATATTCAATCATTTCAAAAAGAATTTCGACATGATCTTCAGAATTCAAATTTTTTTTTCAGTATCTTTTTCTTTTTCGACCTTTGCTTCATTCCAATACTCAACTTTTACCACTTTTTTCCTCTTTTCTTTTTTTTACACCTTGCATCATATTGAACATGATATTTTGCCAGCCAAGAGTCTTTTTATATACATGCGTAGCTAAGACCAACACATCATTACTTCCCCCACACTTATTCAAAAAGCAATCCCTACCTTAATCATTAAGCCTCTTCTACTTCCTAAGGTAGGGTTGCAAAATGGTTTTTCGGCTTTTTGAAGCTTGAACCAATTGAGCTGTAAATAAAGAAAAAAGTCAATTAGACTCAAAGGGTAAACAATGGATAACAGTACGAGGATGGCTATTTTGGCCGGTAGTTATTTGAAAGGATAATGCCTTTTCATATCGATTACGTACGGTGGTGGTTAGCGGCAAGAGGATGGTTATTTGAAAGAAATGCCTTTTTCATATCAATTACATGCGGTGGTCATTAGCGGCAAAAAGAGAGTCAAGACAGGATTACTGAAAAATACATAATCATGAGTGGAATTACACAATCAAAGAGCCAAAATGGCCTAAAATAAACCATACACAACAAAGGCCCAAATCCCACTAAGTCTCGATTTATCACTTTTTGAATTAACCACTTCAATTTTTAAAATCCCACTCAACAAAATTGAGTGAAAGCAGAGAAAGTTCATTCATCCATGGCTTAACATTTTATTAAATTTTTCACAAAAATTTGGGTCATTGCTACTCGCCATTTAGATCACTTGAAAGCTTCGTTGGAAAGACATGCACTATAAATTCAACATGAGCATCACCCCAGGCATGAACACTTAGCCGGAGACATTGTCCCCCGATGTCAAAGAAATACACCTATCGGGAAAAGAATATCCTGAAGTAAAATCAACGGTCGCATACTTTCAAGGGAACATTAAGATGAACATTGACTCCAAAACTATTGATTATCATTCATGTCCAAAATAAGATCCAATACAATGCCAAAATATCAACAGATCCAATAACGATACCCAATATCAGCAGTCAAATTCAAATATAAGTGAAGGTTGTGCAAATGGACTGACACGAATGAGAAAGAGAAATTTGAGACTTCACTTTGTTTAGAGACATGGGTAACCATGCAAGAAACACACCAAGGAGTCTACTTAACTTAAGAAACTCAGTGAAGAAAAGCAAATAAAGAAACATAAAATAAGAGAGAAAAAGAAAGCAAATTTTTACAGAAAATGAAGGTATGCGTAATCAAACTACTATCCATGGACCAGCAAAATGAGAAGACTAAATTTGAACAATGAAAGTACAAGCTTAATAGTCATATGAGAAATCCAATTTTCATGACAGGCAACTCAAATGAGTTAATCTATTGTCTTCTTAAAAAAAATGATGATCAAAGCTCAAAACATTTTTAACGAAAGTGAAACATATATTACTTAGATCAAGCAATTCAACAATTTTTAAAAACTTTATGCCAAAAACAACAAACTCAGCAAGGGCAAGACATGGATCAACAACTAAAAATAATGATATTTCACAACTTTTGAAAAATGAGAATGTCAAACACACTGGCCTAACTCGTGTGTCTTTTTAAGAAATATGGTGAGCTTTAAAACTTAAGTATCTAATTTAAAGCATACAACATGTCTTACTTAGCACATCTAAGACATTCAACAAAAACAAAGTTTTCAAATGTTCCAAACATATTAAGCATCAAACCTGGATAAAAAATTGTTTTAGCCAAGAATCGTTCATTAAAATTACAAGATCAAGTTCAAAAATACAAGAAGCATGCATACTAAAAAACGGTAATCATATATTACTAAGAAAAGTTATAATCAATATTTTCATAACAAACGCATCCAAAATTATCAAAAGTCAATAAATGTTTGCTATAGGAAATCATACATTACTAAAGAAAATTGTATAAGTGAATACATTCAAACACAATGTCATACATGCAAGATTTAAGAGAAAATTAAATTTATAAGAAATTTCAAAATTTCCATGAAGACAACATAATCACTTGAGAACTTCATTCTTTTCCTTCAATTTTCAAAACAAATAAATTTTATAAAGTTATCTTGAACTTCAAAATATCAAAAAGCAAGAGTTGTAGATTTCTGAAGTTGACACATTTCTTAATGTGTTCAATTTCTTTGAAACCTGACTTTGATACCATGTAAACAATTATCGATATTCATAGTTGGAAGCAAGCCAATCACATATCATCAATTATCAAATCAACAAGTAACATATAAACACACTCGAGAATGAATGTTTCAAGTCAAAAATAAGCCAAAGTCACAAGTCAAACCAAATATCAAAGAGTTGTAATTCATACCTTGAATTTATTAACGAGAGATTACATTATTTATAGAAGAAGAGAGGGAATTTACAACAGTCAAGAGTATATTGGAGAGAGAAGGTCCCAACAACTATCTCAACTAGCCGTTGGGAGCTGAATGATCGGCGAGCTCGGCAAGATCAAGGTGGTCCACGAGCCCTAGTGGCCCATGCCTATTACATGTTTTAACAAACAAACACCTAATAGTTATAGTATCAATAAGCTTTATCATATATAGATCCTCATTTAGTATAAAGGATGTGCTTTTAGGTCCTAAACGAGCTCAGGAGCACAAAGCACCCAATATTCAAGATCTCATGTTCCCAAATAGGAAACCATAAACAAACAACAATCCTCCAACGAACACTTGACATAGATTATCTGTATTGACATAAAATTAAATAATCAAAACTAACTACCTTAGGTTAGAAGAGGATGTTATATGAGTGTAATTTGCTTTGAAATCGAAAAAGAAATTGTCCACAAGGGCACAAAAAGATAACCCCCCTTAAGAGAACACTTACGCTTAGTTGGTATTAACTAAATGAAACATGGAACTTCGTGAAAGAAATATCTTGTCTATGGAAGGCTGTCTATGCATTCAGTTTTGCCAAGATGAAATTCTACCACATCGACAACTATGACCTTCTTACATTGTCAAAGAACAAGGAGAACAAGGATTGATAATACAAAGAATTGCAAAAGTCTTTGTCGGCATATCTATGATAGCTAACAAAAAGTTATCTACAACTTGTTCTCGAGCTATATTAACCATCTTTTGAACATAAAGTTTGATGAATGATGATGAAGCCATATGGTTCACAATGAAGGATGGTAATTGTGTCAATGAACAAAATTTATCTAGTGGAAACATGAAATTTGAAAAACCTAGTAGGAGAGAAACATGAGTCCTTGCCAACAACCTTCACTTGTTTCCATTAGAAGCCAGAAACAATTGCTTCACGGTTGCAAAGATGAAAGCAGAAAAATAGTATCCTTCACGGTTGCAAAGATAAAAATTATAAATAAATATTTAAAGGATAGTGTAGTAGACATAAAACGATACGGTGATCAAATTATGATGGTGAAATTAGTGTTGGGAGTAGAGGCTTTGAATATAGTTTGTACTTATGTACCCCAAGTAGGATTAGAAGATATTATAAAGAAGACTTCTTGGGATTTAGATAAGGTAATTCAAAGAATTCCACAAAGAGAGATGATTTATTTTATGAGGAGACTTACATGAACATGTTGGTAAAGATGCATTAGGATATCAAGGTATTCATAGAAACTATGGTTTTAGAGATATAAATGAGGAGGGTAGAGAGATTTTAAATTTTACTATGACTTTTGATATCTTTATTGACAATACAATTTTCAAAAAACGAGATGAACATTTAATTACTTATAAGAGTGTCTTGTCATAAACACAAATTAATTGTTTTTTTAAGAAAAAAAGATAGATCATGTAGTAAAGATTGCAAGGTAATTTCAAGAGAAAACTTTGTTAAAATGTAATATGTTTTTGTTTGTAATCAAGTCCCAATAGACCCAAGCCACTAGGGTCAAACCATTAGCACCAAGGCCATCAAGGGTGTCCAACGACTACTTTACTAGTAGTTGGGCTATCTTCAGCAACCAACAACATTCATTTGTTGGCTTTCATTTCTCTCTCTATAAATATTTATCTTGTATTCTATAAATAACAAGCCTTCTGTCGGTAATTATATATAGATTATATCATTCTCTAATAAAATTAATTCAGGTAGCCTTGTGTGGATCACTGTCAAGGAACCTGGTCAATGTGCGAGGTACATTTGGTTAGCAATGAGATGTTGAACATAGGAGAGGAAGTTGGCAGTGAACGATGGTTTGAAGTGGCAGGAGGTGATTGTGAATGGCTAATAAGGAGATTAAGGTTGTGGTGGTTATTGGCCCAGTTGGGGTTTTTGGGTGATAGGGCAGTTTAGTGTGGGAGATTTTGGCTAAGTGTGTGATGGATGCCGTTCTAAAGGTGGATTAATGCGAGGTGATGGTGACACATATTGTTTTGGGCTAGAGGCAATGGGTCAATGGTGGTGAATACAAAGTGGCATGAGAGGAAGATGGAGAGGTGAATCGTTGGTTCCAGGTAGTGTTATTCGTATCGCATTGTATCATATGATACGGTACGATACATATCATGTGACGATATGATACATGATATTATATCATATAAGATATTGTATAGTGTGATATAGCGCATATCACTCATATCGTACGATACGGGCGATATGCTATAAAGGTCCCTGGCTGAACAGCTCATCCAAGGTAACTTCCAGGTAGGTGAGGCATATCCAATGGTTTTCAAGGATCTCCAACACCATCATCACCAAGGCAATAGCAACACCAACATTCTGGTGGTTGTGTTATAGGTTTTTTTTCATTTTTCTCTTGATATTTAGTGTTTTCTTGTGTTTTTTTTTTTTTAATGACAATACATGAACTTATGAAGTGCATTAATATTCTTTTCGTTGTATATTTGAAGTGGGAGACACATTATTTGAGTGTTTGGGTGGTTTATAAAGTGAAGAACGAGGATTTATGAAGTACTTTTATTTTCAGGTTTATTAAGATTGAAATATTAAATTGAGATGACAGGAAGGGGTTGAAAGTGATAGAAGAGTAAGAGCTAGAGAAGAGAAACCTTTGATGGTTGTGAGGGAAACATATTGATAATCAAATGTGCATACATCCCTTATGATGCTAAGACAGAGGTTGATAATAGTAGTTCTTCACCACCAACTAGACGAAAGAGGGTTGTTGAAGAGGTTGAAAGTGGTAGAATACGAAGGGCTAGAGAAATATCTTATTCTGACATACAGTTGTTTTTCCCTCCTAGTACTACACCTTAAATTCGTGTTGTTATTACTTAAGAGTAATTACCTAAGCAGACGGGATGTATGCACTCCATTTAATGTAGCAAATTCTTTTTATTTTCAAGCAACGTTATCTACCATTACTAACATTGGTCAAGGATATAAGATGTCATATTATAAAAAATTGACAAGAAAACTATTAGATAAGATTGTCATTGAAGTCCAAGAGTATTGTTTGACTTTGAGAGAGTTATGGAAGATGACAGGATTAACAAATAGTTGAGGAAGAACTTTGTTAAACTTTCTTATCTATTGTTCTAAAGGACTTATGTTTTTGTGATCCTTATATATGTAAGAGGTTAAGGCAAGAATTTGCTAATGTGATATTGAAGGTTGGGCTTGATATTGTGGTCCAATTAATTGCATATAATGCAGTTAAAAGCATGTTAGTTGATACTTATAGAACTCCTTCATACAGTTATTGGATATCATGTGCAAACCCATTGTGTAGATCTCATCTTGGAAGATATTAGAGAGATGGATGAGGTAAAGACAACAACTTAGTGTTGCCAAGATATTACAAAATTTATCTATAACCATACTTTTGTATCATGTATGATGAAGAGATATACAGATGGTGTAGAGCTCCTTCGTACGGTTGCTGCTCAATTTATAACTAATTTTTTATATGTACAAAGCATTGTTAAACAAAAACAAACCTTGAAGAGAATGTTTTTCTCATATGAGTGGCCGCAGTTTGAAAACTTGCCTCAAAATAGAATGAATAAAAAATTGAATGAGATTTCAAAGACAATATTTAGGAGTACATTTTGGAACTCCTCTATTAGACTATTGAGAGAGAAAAATTGATATATGCATACAAATATCTATATCCAAATCCAATTAAAGATCTTTATTGTTTGATCAAGGTTATGCAAATCTCTATCATTAATCATATCGATCAAATGATGGAAATCTTTAAATGGGTATGACCGTGAATGGGTGTATACATGGATTCTCTCTCTCTCTCTCTCTCTCTCTCTATATATATATATATATATATATATATATATATATATATATATATATATATATATATATATGCACTCAATCAAATCTCCTCAAACATTCCACCATTGATTATTGTGATCAATGATAGAGATTTTAAAGCCTATACACACTTAAATACATAAGTCTATAGTCATGATTAACATGTTTTGCTCCATCCCAAATTTCAAAAATCAACTTAAAGCCTATAGCGCATGATAAGATCAATGAGTTGTAATACATAGTTTGCCCCATCCTAAACGATTTGAGGGACTATTAGCCCCATCCTAAAAAGGAGTTTCTAGATCTGTCACTGATGTTAACCCAATCAAATAGATGCACGTCTTCAATAGGTTAAGAAACTATTTTTACAATAAAAAATATTTAAAAATGATAAGTTCTTAAGATAAACGAATTCCATTTCTTATTAAAATTACATAAAATCATAAGTTCTTAAGATTTAATGAGCAACTCGTGTAAGGCCGGTGTTGATTGCATGAGCTTCGGTCATCTCGCTTAATAAGCAAATAAAATGGCAAACAGGGTTAGCTTGTTCGGCTTCTTTATCAGACCTAGCTTGAAGCTTTTTTTTTACAGTGAGTAGGCTGAAGCCAGGTATATGCGTGCCCCGGGTGTCGAACTCATGATGGCCAGATTGTGAGTTGAGCCCCCTAGCCAGGTGATCTATTGCTCTAAGTGCAGCCCCTATCCATAACTTAATGAGTGGAAGGGACACCGGTTGATAGTGGGTCCTTGTTAGGGATGCCAATGGTGGGGCGGGTTTTCACCTCACCCAATCTCGCCCTGTGGGTCATGGGGTTTTCAACCTAGACCCGCCCACAACAAACCTGATAGGACCCACCCTTGTACACAAATTTTAAAATTATGTTGTTATATAAAGTTTAATTCAATATTAGACATGCTGATAAACATTTTACCCGATGTAGTATACTGTACATAATAGTTTACTTAATATGATATATATATCGTATAATATACTACATTCAGCAATATACTATGATATGAGTGTGTGTCCTTCCCCTGCACAACACATTCTTCCTGCTCCACCCTGCACGACTTGCATAACAGAGGAGAGGCTTTGTGGTGGGTTTTCCACCTGGGTGGATTGGGTACCCACGGAGCGGGTAGGATTGCTATCCCTAGTACTTCGTTTCCTATGGACTCTCAAATGATCTTTCTCTTCTCACAACTTACAATAGATTTTAAAGTCGAGACCCTGCACATCCAAGGAGTCATTCATCCCATATAAACTACCATTCCCGGGCACCAAGCCTGATCAATGATTAGGGTGTTTGATTTGTGGTGCCAGGTCCTTGGTACTAAGACTGTTTATAGACCCATATGAACTTGTAACTATGGTTTTGAGGAAGGATGATTCCGTGTTTGATTTACGAGTAGTACTGAGATTTGAATTTTCGTGTGAGACAGGATAGCCACTTCGAGTCTAGTTCGTGTGGTCTACATCCTTCATGGTGCCAAATATGCATCATATCTGCCCAACACATTAACTGTTGGACAAGCAATTATCACAGCTCATTAAGTATGATCACAAGCCAAGAGATGAGTATCTGTCGAAAAATATGCAAAACATGCCATTTATTTCACATAATAAGCTTGTTACAGAAACAATTATTCAACACAATATTGGTACATGCAGCATCAGACACACCACATAGGAGAAACCTACGTACTTTGAAAACATCCAATCATACTTAGAATGAAGTTTACTAGAGTTAAGAGTTATTGCACACAACAAAACTTGCCTTCAGTTGCCTTGCTTGGTACCTCACAAATACAGAAGCAACATAGACACAAATATCAGTTATTTTCTCTCTTACACTCTTATTTGGTGGTAGAATCGTCCCTAGAAGGCTTGCCGTTCGGCACTGGAGGTTTTGAATCCGCAGTGGTTCGAGATGGTGATGATGATGGAGAGCCGGACTTTGGAAGCTTGCCGTCTTGCTTTGCAGATGTCTGTTCTGCAACAGTTGAGCCATTTGAAGAGAAGCTTTCGTCTTTTACATCCTCCTTCGGCACAGGTTGACACAGGAAGCTAGGCTGGTTTGTGGAGGAAAGCAACCGCGCCCACATACGGTCAGTTATGCAAACTGTGTGTTGCGTCTCGATCACACGCTGCAATCAGATGCAATGCAATGCAATGCTTAATCTTTTGCAACATCATGGTTCTGCTAACAAGAGCTCTCTCGTCATTTAATCATACTGCAGCTTTATAATGGAAATTTATGTGTTCACCATAGCTTCAATTAAGTAATTGCCAAGTTTGTTACTCATTATGAATCAACTTTATCTTGAATGGCAAGGGATGAATAAGATCATGATTGACTGCAAGAGCACGACTTACTTGGATCGGGATATATGCGTGCCGGCCATTGACAAGCCCTACAGTGAAGCCTGTGTATCCAGCCATGGCACCATGCACAGCACTCTGAGAAAGGAGGGTGCAGTATACATTGTCCGACGCATTGCTCGGAACGGCACGAATCATGTAAGTGGGATCTGTGGAAAAATGACAAGGTTAGCTCGAATTTCAGATATTGAAGAACAATTTGCAGTAAACATTGTTTGAATCACAGACCTATGTATTTTAGGTTCAACACGATCTTCTTCTTTTTAAAGTGTTCCTGTAAATAGAAACAGAGAACAGTTAGGATATACATAACAGTAAAACATTATACATGAACACAAAATTGCGCATGCATCATAGTCAAGCCTATGAGGCTCCAGGTCCTATTCCCTCCCTAAAGCATCACAGAGAGGGCATCCTCGATCCTTCCCTTTGTTTTTCTCAAGCAGGAATCAGAACTGTAGGCTGCATAGAAACTGTGAAAGAAGCATTTTGAGTGTGCCTTTCACCAAGCAGACCAGAAAATCTCATTATGCTCTCAATCCAGTTTGACCAAGTTGAGTCCAAGGTCCCGGTTAATATCACCGCGTCGAGGTTGAATGTGTTATCTTTATATAGTGATTTACATGATTTTGAGAAAGGATATCATGCATCTTATTTATCCAAGCCATTCCTTATACCTCAATTGATTGAGTCGTTTCCAATTGAATCTAAGTAATACCCTTCTTTTATTGATCCATGACAGGCTCTGTTTGAAGAGGATCACAAAAATTAGGTGAGCGATCATGTTCTTCCTCATCAATTGCACAATCTGACTCTTATTCATACCGCATTATGGTTAATTTCTCTCTGGAAAGCTAAAAGGAAAGCATGAAATCTGATTTTGATTTTGCGAAACAAAATGAACTGGAATGTACCTTGATCTTCTCAGATAGCCAGAGACCAATATCGGGAAGACGAACATGTCCACCTGCATCTCTTTCCTCATTTTTAGCTGTTTTGGGAATAAGATCCAGTCCGGCACCTTCTGCCACAACAATAACCATGTGGCCTTGCTCTTTGAGTCTGTGCTCCATATATTCGAAAAGGCCACCCTCCCCTTCCAAGTAGAAGGGGGACTCGGGAATCAAACAGCAATCCTGTTAATCATAAGAGCTCGTCAAAATCCAAAACTTTATTGCAATGAACAAGAAATTTAGGTTAATGATGAACAGAAGCTACATAGAGAAAAGTTTAAGGACATACCACGTCTCTGCTTGCGAGTGTAGCATACATTGAAATGAACCCTGCGGTATCAATTGTGTGAATTATGATTAAGTTCAGAGTACAACATAATTTCCTCTGAAAATAATTGGGATGGCCAAACCAAAATAAAAAATCAAGCATTATCCCACATTCAATGGGGTCAACTACATGAATTCTTTATTCCCATTGTGGCACGATCAAGTGTCATACAAGCATTTAACTCCAAAAAGGCAAGATCATGTTTTATTGGGAAGAACACTGTCGTTTGATATACTTAGAAACTGGATGTTCGTTGTCAATGGCAGATGAAACTTCTGAAGGTAGCTGAGTAATACTCCCATGGGTTGTAAAGTCATCTGAGTTACTTGAGGCAACTGAATTGAATAACACCAATCCAATGAGTCATACATCCAGGAACAACTAAATTTCCGCTAAAACTTAAGTTGATCTCCCAAGATTTCGATTTATACAGAATATGGACTTCATGGACTAAAAGGATCATCAAAGTCTAACATCATAAACATTGCATTAACCCAATGAACAAGTGTTTACCGCTATTGCGACCCATCAGCTTGACAAACCCAACTCCATTCTCATTACTTTCAGATTCAACATGTGCTGCACTAATGGCCCTCTGGGCCTCTTCCACTGCAGTGTCAAAACCAAAAGACTTGTCGATAACCTGAAATAAAGACACAGTTAAGCAAGCATTAGAAACAGAGTTTTTCAGTCCTGTAACTGTAAATATTTCATACTTGGAAGGAAAAGATTACCGCAATGTCATTGTCGATTGTCTTTGGGATTCCAACAACTGATACCTTGAGACCACGGCTTCTAACCTCCTGCAGAATAGTTAAATTACTGGTAATACTTAGAACTCAGATGAAATAAATCAACCCTCATTCGAGGTAAAGAGGACACTTTTCTAGCTGTGTCTAATGTCTTAATCTCATCAAGGACATTTTCAGCTTAACCATGGAACGAGGAAGAAAATCCTACCACCACAAACTCGATGAGAAAGTGTGGCAAAAATGATTCAGGGTAGCATGCACAGGGAAAAGAACCATGGAAGTCATTGAAAACTATATTTAGGTAAAAGATCAGTGGGAATACAATCATACATACATTCGTGCATATATATATATATATATATATGGACGGATGCGGGGGGGTAAGGAAGCTAGTCCTAGATAATAAGATTCGTATTGGTTCTTGGAATATCGGAACATTATCGGGTAAGCTAATGGAAGTGGTAGATACTATGATTCGGAGAAAGATTCATATTTTATGTTTACAAGAGACAAAATGGGTTGGAGAAAAAGCAAAGGAGATAGAGGATAAAGGTTTTAAATTATGGACCTCAGGTAAACAAAAGGCTCGAAACGGAGTTGGTATTACCATAAATAAGGTTTAAAAGATAGTGTAGTAGACATACAACGATATGGTGACCAAATCATGACGTTGAAATTAGTGTTAGGAGCAGATGTTTTGAATATAGTTTGTGCTTACGCACCCCAAGTAGGACTAGAAGATAGTATAAAGACACCTTTTTAGGAAGAGATAGATAAGGTGATTTAAAAGATTCCACAAATGGAGATGATTTGTTTAGGAGGAGACTTAAATGGACATGTCGGTAAAGAGGCATTAGGATATTAAGGTATTCATGGAAACTTTGGTTTTGGGGATATAAATGAGGAAGGTAGGAAGATTTTAAATTTTGCTATGTCATTTGATCTCTTTATAGTCAATACAATCTTCAAAAAATGAGATGAACATTTAATTACTTATAAGAGTGGCTTATCACAAACACAAATTGATTACTTTATTTTTAGAAAAAAGATAGAGCGTGTTGTAAAGATTGTAAGGTAATTCCAGGAAAAAGCTTAACCACCCAACATCGACTTTTAGTTATAGATTTACAAACAAAAAAATGGACAAAGAAGAAAAGAGTGCATCGAGCTATTCAGACTAAATGGTGGAACCTCAAAAGCGAAAAAGAAGATATATTTAAACACAAAGTCCTTCAAGGAGATGTTTGGAGTTATGTTGGTATACCCTATGATACGTGGAACAATATGGCTATATATATTAGGAAAGTGGCGAAAGATGTGTTAGGTGTATCTAAGGGAGGTGTACCGGTACAAAAAGAAGTTTGGTGGTGGAGTGAAGTAGTTCAAAATAAAATCAAGGCAAAGAGGGCATGTTACAAATTACATTATGCTAAGAAAATTAGTAAAACTTTAGAGGCTTATAAGAAAGCAAAGAAGGAAGCGAAAAAGGCCGTGAGTGAAGCAAAATCTAAAATTTGGGTATATAAAAAGCTCAACTTAAAAGAGGGTGAAAGAGATATTTTTAGAATAGCTAGGGCTAGAGATAAGAAAACTAAAGATCTTAATTATGTTAGATGCATCAAGGACGAGGATGAAAAAATTCTAGTGGCAAATGATGATATAAGAAATAGATGGAAAAACTATTTTTATAATCTTTTTAATGAAAATAAAGATGTTAGTATTAGTTTAGGAGATTTAACCAAGTCAGAAAAGTATATAAACCATAATTTCTACCGATGTATTCAAAAGAATGAAGTCAAAGAGGTTCTTAAACATATGAAGGGTGGTAAATTGGTAGGACCAGATAATATTCTTATAGAAGTTTGGAAAATACTAGGAGAAATAGGAATCACTTGACTCACAAGACTATTTATTGAAATATGGAAAAACCAAAAGATGGTAAGCTAATGGAGGACTAGCTACATTGCCACCCGAATGTAGTGAAAAATTTTCAGAGAGGGTCTCCGCATTTTGATTATGGACGGATGAGGGGGGTAAGGAAGCTAGTCCTAGATAATAAGATTCATATTGGTTCTTGGAATATCGGAACATTATCGGGTAAGCTAATGGAGATGGTAGATACTATGATTCGGAGAAAGATTCATATTCTATGTTTACAAGAGACAAAATGGGTTGGAGAAAAAGCAAAGGAGATAGAGGATATAGGTTTTAAATTATGGTACTCAGGTAAAGAAAAGGCTCGAAATATAGTTGGTATTGTCATAAATAAAGATTTAAAGGAGAGTGTAGTAGACCTACAACGATATGGTGACCAAATCATAACATTGAAATTAGTGTTAGGAGCAGAGGTTTTGAATATAGTTTGTGCTTATGCACCCCAAGTAGGACTAGAAGATAGTATAAAGACAGTTTTTAGGGAAGAGTTAGATAAGGTGTTTCAAAAGATTCCACAAAGGGAGATGATTTGTTTAGGAGGATACTTAAATGGACATGTCGGTAAAGAGGCATTAGGATATCAAGGGATTCATGGAAACTTTGGTTTTGGGGATATAAACGAGGAAAGTTGGGAGATTTTAAATTTTGCTATGTCATTTGATCTCTTTATAGTCAATACAATCTTCAAAAAATGAGATGAACATTTAATTACTTATAAGAGTGGCTTATCACAAACACAAATTGATTACTTTATTTGTAGAAAAAAAGATAGAGCGTGTTGTAAAGATTGTACGGTAATTCCAGGAGAAAGCATAACCACCCAACATCGACTTTTAGTTATGGATTTACAAATTAAAAAATGGACAAAGAAGAAAAGAGTGCATCAAGCTATTCGGACTAAATGGTGGAACCTCAAAAGCAAGAAAGAAGATATATTTAAACACAAAGTCCTTCAAGGAAATGTTTGGAA
The DNA here is from genome assembly GCA_036023115.1 of Brasenia schreberi. Taxonomy (NCBI): domain Eukaryota; kingdom Viridiplantae; phylum Streptophyta; class Magnoliopsida; order Nymphaeales; family Cabombaceae; genus Brasenia; species Brasenia schreberi. Next base: position 2,661,685 of record JAYKKT010000090.1, on the reverse strand, counting down.
TTATGTTGGCACACCCTCTGATATGTGGAACAATATGGTTATACATATTAGTAAAGTGGCGAAAGATGTGTTAGGGGTATCTAAGGGAGGTGTACCGGCACAAAAAGAAGCTTGGTGGTGGAGTGAAGTAGTACAAAATAAAAACATGGCAAAGAGGGAATGTTACAAATTACATTATGCTAAGAAAACTAGTGAAACTTTAGAAGCTTATAATAAAGCAAAAAAGGAAGCGAAAAAGGCCGTTAGTGAAGCAAAAGCTAAGATTTGGGAGGACTTATATAAAAAGCTCAACTCAAAAGAGGGTGAAAGAGATATTTTTAGGATATCTAGGGCTAGAGATAAGAAAACTAAAGATCTTAATTATGTTAGATGCATAAAAGACGAGGATGAAAAAATTCTAGTGGCAAATGGTGACATAAGAAATAGATGAAAAAACTATTTTTATAATCTTTTTAATGAAAATAAAGATGTCAGTATTAGTTTAGGAGATTTAGCAGAGTCAAAAAAGTATATAAACCACAATTTCTACTGACGTATTCAAAAGAATGAAGTCAAAGAGGCTCTAAAAGACTAAAACATATGAAGGGTGGTAAATCGGTAGAATCAGATAATGTTCCTATAGAAGTTTGAAAAATACTAGGAGAAATAGGAATCACTTGGCTCACAAGACTATTTAATGAAATATGGAAAACCAAAAGATGCTCGAAGAATGGAGAGCAAGTACACTTATACCCATATATAAGAACCAGGCAGACATTTAAAATTGTGCGAATTATCGAGGTATCAAGTTAATGAGTCATACTATGAAATTGTGGGAAAGAATTATCGAACATAGGTTAAGACAAGTATCAAGTACAACAGAGAACCAATTTGGATTCATGCCAGGCATATCTACTGTTAAAGCGATTCACCTTTTGAGATGTCTTATGTAACATCTTAGAGCAAAAAAGAAAGACCTTCACATGATATTTATTGATCTAGAAAAAGTTTATGATAGAGTACCGAGAGAGGTTCTTTCGAGAACTTTGGAAAAAAGAGGTATCCTACTGACATACATTAACCTTATAAGAGACATGTATGATGGTGCAAAAACATGTGTGAGGACTCATGAAGGAATGACAAACTTCTTTGAAGTTAATATTGGGTTACATCAAGGATCAACTTTAAGTCCATACTTATTTATAATAGTGATTGATGAGTTAACAAAACATATTCAAGATGAAGTTCCTTGGTGTATGTTATTTGCAGATGACATTTTATTGGTGGAGGAGTCTAAGGAAAAAGTTAATAGAAAATTGGAACTATGGAGAGAAACATTAGAAAGCAAAGGCCTCCGACTTAGTAGAACAAAGACAAAATATATGGAATGTAAGTTTGATCATTTGGTTACCTCAGAGGACATAAAAAATTAAAATTGGCACACATTGCATCCCCAAAAGGAAAGTTTTAAATACCTAGGGTCAATTTTTCAGAGTGATGAAAGAATTGATGGAGATGTTACACATAGAATTAATGCTAGTTGGTTAAAATGGAGAGGAGCATAAGGTATTCTTTGTGATAAGAAGATACCATTAAAGTTAAAAGGTAAATATTATAGAGCAGCAATTAGGCCTGGCATGTTTTATGGTTCTGAGTGTTGGGCAGTTAATCATCAACATGTACAAAAGATGTCTGTGACAGAAATGAAGATATTGAGATGGATGAGTGGTCATACAAGAAAAGACCGTATACATAATGAGGTTATTAGAAACAAATTAGGAGTGGCATCAATAGAGGATAAAATGAGAGAATATCATTTAAGATGGTTTGGACATATAGAAAGAAGATCAAAAGAAGAACCTATAAGAAGGTATGAAAAACTAAATTTGGAAAGTATTAAAAGAGCTAGAGGATGACCACAAAAGTGTTGGAAAGAAACAATAAAGAATGATCTAGCTTATTGTGAGTTAACTGCTAACATGACACACGATAGGGATCTGTGGAAACAAAGAATTCATATAGCCGACCCCGTCTAGTATGGGAAAAGGCTTAGTTGTTGTTGTATATATATATATATATATATATATATATATATATATATATATATATATATATATATGTGTGTGTGTGTGTGTGTGTGTGTGTGTGTGTGTGTGTGTGCGCGTCCATGCTAGAGCCATCCAATGCTTATAACAAAGTTTCAGCTTCTACCTGCTAGTCAAGTATGGAAAATTGAAAGAAGAAGTTCACTGAACTATTTGACTTGCAATAGACACCAAAAAACTTACTTCATAAATAGAAAGAACGCCCTTTTGGGTGCCATCTCCTCCAATTATATAAACCTGTATGGATAAATGGATCATTTTAGGTTTATATAAGGAAATGCTATTGGAAACTGCATCAAAAACTGAAACTAAGCATTTCCCCCGTACGAAAGTGAAAGATTTTAGAAAATTGAAAAAACACTCTTTCCTTCACTGACCTGATTAATTCTCCTATCCTCAATGCTATCAACTATTCTCTTGGTAATCTGCCCACCTCGAGCTGTGCCGAGAATTGTGCCACCACGCTTGTGAATGTCATTCACCAGTTTGGGGTTGATGGGGATGAGGTTTCGAGCATAGAAACCCTTGTACCCAGACTACAAAACAAGGTTCATCACATAACTAGTCATTCATTACAGAAGCAACTCAAAGCATAACAAAACAAAGATACTGACAAACTTGAAATTCATGGTTGTGTTCTCTTTCCTTCCCTCGCATACATTAATAGACAGATTTTATTGCTAGAAGAAATAAATTCATGGTGTTTTCTGTTTTAATCTCTTTGATGCATTAATAAATTGATCTTCCTGCATGAACCAAAAAAAAGGATAACATAAAGAAGTTCATGGTATATTTACCTCAATCCCATATACTTTAGTAACACCATACATATGGTAGAGGCCACACACAAGTTCCCTTATGACAGTGTTGAGCCCCGGACAGAGGCCACCACATGTGACAATGCAGGCGGTTACCTCCTCTGGCTTGAAATAAACCTGAATCATCCAACGAAAGCCTCATTAGAACCAGTTCAGTTCCAATTCAAACAATTGGGCATGTTGGCAAAGATTTTTGTCCATCAAACTGAGCTATGTTCATGGATAGAAAAGCATCTCTTTGTGAAGGAAACTTTGAATTATCATCGGTGTGAAGATATGACAAAATGTTTTATATACAATTTTATATAATTCATAACATTTCATGAAACCCAAAGAAAATGTTTTTAAATTTTTTTCTCAAAAAGCTAACAGAATTTAAGAAAAAAAATAGCTAGTCGAAACTAGCTGTATCCGATACCATAGATGCATCCACATCTGTGTCACATCTGTATACCTATGTAAGAATCCATGTAACAGAGGCATAAACCCACTTCTGACTTGTGAAGAGAAGATCCTCTAGTATATATGATATGAGGATGGAGTCCTGCATCAAGTCCTAGCCATCCACACAGTTTAGTGATCTGGATGGTTAGAGAAGAAATGCTAGTGGTTCAGATTCGTTCAATTGAAGAGCCAGGATTTGACATGGATCAACCGAGCAGCTCCTGCCACTCAGAAAATATGTGATGAAAATGGCAATTCTAGTGATCATGGTGGCCTTGGTCCGTATGACAGACGCAGTATGCATGGATTCAAAGAACATTCAGTACCATTTCCCGTGGCCCTGCACGTCGAAAATGCCTTCCTCTTGGGGTAACTTGGTCAACAATAATCTGCACCGGAGAATGAAGATTTCTGTCAATATTCATGGCCATTTTTATCATATCACACAACCATGCAACCAAAAATTCAGAGAATCCACCTTACCCTTTGCACAACTGTATCTTCACGGTTAACAAAGTATTGCCTGCACGAACAAACGAAGAGGATGAATAAGAAACTCAAAATTATCCAGAAAAATGTCCAATTAAGCATGCATTATGAATATAAAATCCAAGAAGTTTTTGAATTCAAGTTATCTTACTTGACAACCGAGTATGCCGTGTTGAATTGCAGAGGGTTTGTATAAGTCTGCCAAAGATTGCACACCAAGAAGAAGATCATTAGTTATGAGTAATCGGTTGAAGACAAGGAAGGAAGACAATTAAATCAATTCATACTTTGATTACCCAAAATTAAGGGGCTAACAATCATCCACCATATCAACAGAACAGAGTCATTCCAAACGAGGACAAGGAAAATAAATGACATGAAACTTGATTTCAGCACAAGAAAAATGAGAGAAATTAGGAAGAACTCGAGAACCAACTCTCTCTATCCGTCTGCCATAATGACTTCATATAATTCTCAAGTCTTTGGTAGTAAGATCTTTCATGCCTGCTCATAAATAAAGGTCTTAGCTTCCAACTTCTAACACCTTTCAGGACTCTAAGCTAAGTAAGAATCTGTCTGTAAATCACTAATCATGAAACGCGAACACGTAGTCGTTGTCCTGATTTCACTTAAATAAGTGGCCTTTTGCTCCCTTCCCCTTAGGATTCAAGAGCGGGAGGATCAAGGAACTACCCTTCAAGAACAATCTTAGACTTCTCAAGCCAATCCTGAAAATCTGTCAACGTAAATTCAAGCCACCACAACTGGAACGAAAAGAGATGGGAGGGGGAAGAACTTACAGGAAGGTCCGGTAAGTAATCGGTGAGATGGGGAACGTCCTCCAGAACGTAGCCAGATTTCCCCTCCACCAACTTCGGCACGTACCCCGGCCATTTCGACTTCGCGACCACGTCCCTCTCTGTCTCTGCCGCCATCTTCTTCCGGTCAATTCTTCCGGCGTCCTACGTCGTCGAAAGGGAGGAAAAAAGAGGAGGAGGGTGTGTGCACTCAATGTAGGCAACGACGACGAAGACGGAGCCGGTGCTTATATACGCGGGGCTGGCGTTGGCCACCATCGTGACAATCTCACATACTCTCAGGAGAGGGGACGACGATGACGTCGGAAACCACGAGGGCTGCCTTCCATTGCCCCGACGACCAATCACCGTCAAACACACGCAGAGAGAGAGAGAGTCCACGGCTTCTCATTCGTCATCTCTTGCGCTTGCAGACGAAAAAGATTTTAAAAGAGAAAATGAAGGGCTAAAATAGAAAGAAGACATTTCTTTATCATTATTTACTTATCATGGTATTGTGGAGGACGACAAGGGACATGCTATCAGCCTATTCATGGTTTTTGAAGGTTTTATATATACATATAAAGAGAGAGAAAGGTTCAATCTAATTAAATGTTAATAGTAGAGATTTAAAATAAAAAGTAAAGTATACCATTGTGAGTGCAAAAAATACAATGATGCACTTGTTTTTGGAGATTCAAATTTTTATTGTTTATCGTGACAATAGAATGATAAAAATGTTTAAAAAAAAGATTGAGCACTAATGATGATTGAGCATGAACCCCCTCCTCTCTCTCTATATATATATAAAGCATGATCCATGTCAACCCCCCTCCTTCCAACGGCCGATCCTTCCTAACTTGGAAATTCTAAAGATAACAGGGATATTTTCGTCATATGATTTAATAACTCAACTTCCACACCCTCTTGAACGGTTAAGGGCATAACCGTCAGATCAATAACCAGGGTTTAAGAAACTTGTTGGGGTGTTTCAGTAATTTCCAAGTACGGCAACCAAGCCCAGTCGAGCTTGAGTAATTGGCGAGCGGCTCGGCTTAACTTGACCCCTACTTGTGTCATTGTGTCATGTAATATGCCCGCTAGAGATTAAGCCCCATTTTGGGTCGGAGTCAAACCCAAACGTTTGGCTCAAGCATCAAAGCCTCTTGCTCTGTGATCCATTTCAGGTGCATATTAGTATTTTAACTGCTTGATGTATTTGACTTACAAAATAATTTGTAAAAAAAGCAACCATATATGATCCACATATTTTTTTTAAATTAACCTGATGGATTTATTTATTTATTTATTTGCTTATTGCAAAATGAATTGCTAAGCTTGAAGATTCGGAGAACAAAAACCTACAAAACATGCCCAAAACTTTAGGGGAAGGAAGGAGGGGGTTGACATGTTTTTGAGTTGATGCCACCAATAAATAATTTTATTTTATGTACTTAAATATTTTATTTTAGTCAAAGACTGCCTTAAAAAAGCAGTGCTCAACGCCTGTAAAAATTGTTTATTAGAAAATTGCCTTTATTAATATAAGTCAGACAGCATATTAAATAAATAAAATAAAAGTCATAAAGATTAAATATATGATTGAACAAAAAAAAACACTTCATCATGCGGATCCTATCTTGCCCCTCAAGTTACTAAAGGAATTTGATAATCCCATGGCACGAGCACATGCATGCACATACACAAGCGAAAACCAACATGTAGATGGTCAAATTCGGAGAATTGGCTGAATTGTTTATTAGAAAATTGCCTTTATTTATATAAATCATACACCATATTAAAGAAAATAATATAAAGGTCATAAAGCTTAAATATATGATTGAACCCAAAAGAAAACTTCATACAAGAAAATCCCATGGCACAGGCACGAGCACAAACACACGCATGCACACACATACACAAGCTAAGACCAACATGTAGATGGTCAAATTCGGAGAATTGGCTGAATTGTTTATTAGAAAATTGCCTTTATTTATATAAGTCATACACCATATTAAAGAAAATAATATAAAGGTCATAAAGCTTAAATATATGATTGAACCCAAAAGAAAACTTCATACAAGAAAATCCCATGGCACAGGCACGAGCACGAACACATGCATGCGCACACACATACACAAGCTAAGACCAACATGTAGATGGTCAAATTCGGAGAATTGGCTGAATTGTTTATTAGAAAATTGCCTTTATTTATATAAGTCATATACCATATTAAAGAAAATAATATAAAAGTCATAAAGGTTAAATATATGATTGAACCCAAAAGAAAACTTCATACAAGAAAATCCCATGGCACAGGCACGAGCACGAACACACGCATGCGCACACACATACACAAGCTAAGACTAACATGTAGATGGTCAAATTCGGAGAATCGGCTGAATTGTTTATTAGAAATTTGCCTTTATTTATATAAGTCATACACCATATTAAAGAAAATAATATAAAAGTCACAAAGGTTAAATATATGATTGAACCCAAAAGAAAACTTCATACAAGAAAATCCCATGGCACAGGCACGAGCACTAACACACGCATGCACACACACATACACAAGCGAAGACCAACATGTAGATGGTCGAATTCGGAGAATCGGCTGAATGGTTCTTGGTGGGTCAGCTTTTGCTGATCGGCAGGGACAAGATTCGGATCTGTGTCAGGTGTTTTTCAGTGGGTGGCAGATTAGAGTGCAATATAAGACACGACACGAAAACCTAACATATGCACAACCGTAAAAATTTGTTTCCGTGTCCACCCAAAGAAATCCCTCCTCCAAACAAGAAAAGAAAAATTGAGTTGTGTTTATGTTTGACCTGCTATTGACACGAACGAATAAATTATGCTATGGACCAATATAACGTCTCAAAACAAGACCTGACACAAAGACAACCGATAAAGATGGTGCTCGTGTCCATGTCAAGTAACATGAAAACAAAAATGTATAGAGCCTCTTATATGGGCTTTCTTGATATTTTAAGGACATCTTTTCTTAATTAAATGCATAATCTACAGAGCTTTTCATTTGGGTTTTTATTAGAAGTTTATTTAGTTGAAGATATAAAATATAAATGTCAAGCCCGCATGAGATGCATGTCATGGATCATATCACAATGTCGGGGTTAAAGAAACATGCAAGATCTGATAATGTGTTAGCTGTTCTCCATATGACCCATACACACAGAGAGAGAGAGAGAGAGAGAGAGAGAGAGAGTGGAAGAGTAGTTGGATCATACCCACCTCTGATGCTATGCACTCATGTCTACCATTCTTTTTGGTAGCATAAGTATAATAACAATGTTTTCCATACTTTCCAAAACTTCTTAAAAAATATTAAATTACATAATTACTATTCAAAAGCAATGGGTGGGATGTCAAAGGTGGGTAGGATCCACTTTATATATAGCTATAGATAAATAGATTTAAGAAACCCATCAAAACAGTGAACTAAAAACTCATCTATATCATTCGATTGATATGATAAATTGTGGAGATTTGAATTAACAGTATTATTCTACTTTTGTTATCATTTTTCTTTACGAGATCTCCATTTCTCGCTTGTACTGCTGCTCCTATGGATAAAGTTTTTATCTTTTAGTAGGAAAAAAGGAAGCGCATGTAAACCATGAATTTTCCACAGATTTTCAATTGATTGTCTTCTCTAACGGTGATCTTACATGCAATATTCCTGAAACAAGAACAATGAAGATGATGACCTCGCAACTTTAGAAAACTTGAGTTGAAAAATGAAAGTTAACTTTTAAATTCAGATGCAGGAGAACTTGAGGAATGTATATAGAGCTATTCTAATTTAATGTGGCGTAATATGTGACGTAAATTTGAGCAAGCTACGATCTCAATTCAAAGATCATTAATATCGATTTCAGGTGACAACTCAATGGCACCAATGATCTCTCTCTTTCATATATATACATATAACTAATATACGCTAGTATACTTAGATGTTAGAACATATAAATTTGATGATCAATGATTAAAATTTGAAATTTAAAAAACAAAAGTATGCATATGAATAAAGTGTACCTACAAAAGATACACATGTACCTTTTTACTTTTGGATTTAAATTTTAATCATTCATCATCAAAGATGAACAGTTGAGATTTGTTTAAATTTGCTAGTACCTAAGTATATTAGTATATTTCAGTTCCTCTCTCTCTCTTTTCATATATATATATATATATATATATATATATATATATATATCACACAGAAAAAGCATTCTTCCCACAAAAATGAATATGTGGTTATGTAGATGGCATCTGACTGCAATGCCAGTGTTAGTTGATTTGCTTGAGTGAGATATGCATTGATGGATTTGGTGCCACGCCAGGGCACTCATATAGTGATGTATGACGGGGGCCCTCCTGTACCACAAAAGGCCTCTTCTCCAATAATTAATTTATACTGTGTTAAAATAACCGCAAATTTCAAATAATTTTAGGTGGAGGTAGATGTGGCGGGTTTGGATCCGGCATAATGGGTTTGCAGACCCAAATCGCCTTCTGAACCATGCACCCCTCCCAGCACCCGCCTCCTCCTTCCCAGGTTCGGTATTGGTTCCACGTATCATGGACTCAAGTTGGAACCTGCACTGCAATCTAAAACCAGTTCCAAACCATGCATTGGTTCCGGTTCTATAGTCCCACCTTTGTTGATTCATGTCTTTTTCAAATAGAGCCAGAAACAAAACAGCAACGGGATAACCAAAGGGGGTCGATTTGCTTCTGGTTCTTGGTTTCAGTGGAACCAAAACCAGAAGCAACTGACAATTTGGAGCTGCCGGTCCCGGTTTACCCCGAACAGCCAAGTGCCAAGTTTAGGTAGAGCACAAGTTGGTGTCCAAATTACTAAGGTCCATGTATTGGCTTGACCCATTCTAATCTAAATGGACCTTAGTAATGTGTGTGTGTGTGGAGTCTTAGCTGCATAATGTATGTTGGTACATAATCTTTTTCCATTTTTTTATCTTTTAGATGGATAGTGGAGATTTGAAATAATTTGTATTTAGTGTACAATAACAAAGTACTAAAATACAATAGTACTTTTAATTTAAATTTTTATCCTTCATATAAAAGAGCAAACAATAGAATGTTTGTACAAGATTATGCACTAAAAAGCATTATGCAACTAAAACTTCATATATATATATATATATATATATATATATTCTTCGTATTCATCGTGTGTTATAAAATACAACTAGCGCATATTAGCATATTATAAAATGGTTCAAAACCGAACCAAATCTCACCATTGGTTTGATTTGGTTCTAGGTTTGGTTTGATTCTTCAAAAATTGAAAATCGATTGTATTTGTTTACCGCGATCACCCGTAACCAAAACCAAGCATTTTTCCACACTAAATGAGGTCATTTACATGAATTTTTGGCTGTCATTGAGCTCTACGTGTCATATTAAAGATGGAATCAAGTTGTCCCTGTCATGAATTGGACTATCAATCCTGTTGTTGCAAAGTCGAAGAATTTCGTATTTCGGTCACCTGACTTAAAACTTGAATCTGTGCTCTTAATTTGTGCCATTTGATCTCGCCGATCAATTCATGATCTTAGAACACCATTGGTTTCTTAATTTAAATCTTCAAGATTGTCTCCTCCACTTCACCATGTCTTGTGTGCAAGTTCAAATAGTCTTAGCTATTCAGCTTCATAAATATGCCACCCATACCTTCTTTGTTAGTTAGCCAATAGCGTATCTAGACATGGGCAGTTCCGAACCGATCCGATGGTGCCAACTGGAACCAAACTAGACCAGAAACCGAATGAAACCATAACCGGACCCGGAACTAGATACAACAACAACAACTAAGCCTTTTCCCATACTAGACAGGGTCGACTACATGGATTCTTTGTTTCCACATATCCCTATCGTGTGCCATGTTAGCAGTTAACTCCCAATAAGCTAGATCGTTCTTTATTGTTTCTTTTCAACACTTTTGTGGTCGTTCTCTACCTCTTTTAATATTTTTCAAATTCAGTTTTTTTAACCTTTTTATAGGTTCTTCTTTTGATCTTCTTTCTATATGTCCAATAAACCGATGTTCTCTCATTTTATCCTCTATTGGTAACATCCGCTCTATAATTTTAATAATTTTTTCAAAATTCAATTTTTTGTTATTTTCCAGTTGTAGAAGGTTTAGGACCTAAAGCACAACCGTCGGTTCCAAACAGGCACTTAGATCAGCCAGATTCCAGTTTGGTTCCGTTCTCTAATTCCAGGAAAACCGGAACCGGCCATGTCTAGGGATATCCTTTACAGTCACTGTTAGATTTCCAGCAAGTTCAATTAAATGTGGAATAAACGGAGACTATCAAACATAGAAGCAATAATACATGCCATAGGACAAGATTTTAGGTGGTTTGAGAGAATTATTTCTTGCCTCCTACATCCATGGCATCCCTGGGAAATATTATATTGCTACCTTACTGAGGTCTTTCCCTTCACCTATCCACTCGTCTATAGCAGCAGCCGCATTCCGTCTCGGCGACCTCAAGCGGAAGATCCTATCGTTCAGGCCATCTTTTGGCAACGACAAAGCCGACGATTTCATGTCCTCCCCCTCCATAGCACTGTGACACTAAGCTCCTCATCCCTCTTCGTGGAAGAGAAGCCGCCATTTCCACACTAGTAGCAAGGACACGAGACGGTGGCGGAAGGCCATCGCCATTTTGTCTGGCTTGCAACTGAAGATGAAGGGTTTACGTCGACGGGTTGTTTCCGCATAAAGCTTGCATTTTTTACTTATACGAGCACTGACCAAATTGATTCTAAATCCGTTTCCTTCCCGTCCGCGCCTCACTACCAAAGATCCGAATATGGGACCAAAGAGTGAATCAAAATCACATCAAACTCTACCAGTTTTGAGTAAACGAGAACCTGTGGTTCCAAACCTCCAGTTCCGGTTCTCCTGAAATTAGAAAGCGAAACCAAACCAGACTAGACTGTTCAGGTTTCAAAACCGTTGATTTTGGTCCCTATTTTAGTCTCAAGATGTTAAAACCCACAAAAAATATTTACATTTTAAAATTTCAAATTTTAATTAAAAAAAAGTGCCCGAATGACATTTTCAATCACTGGTTCTTTTAGTCGAACTGATATTTGGTTGGTAAATGATATTTGGTTGCATTACTGGGTGAGTCAGACCTGCACCAAGTGTGCATGCTCCATGGAGTCGAACTCTTAACCTTCAACTTGAAGATTCTTTTAGTCGAACCCTAGCCCCAAGTGAGCAATGGCTCCTTTTGCATGTAAACCAACGACCTCGAAGAGCCTTGCTTTCGAAGGATCGAACTTCAACCTTTCTGAACGAACCTTGTCAATTTCTAGTGGGTTCTCACCCTATATTTGAAGGGGTTAATCAAGCAGTCTCTACGCGTAGTCTTGCACCCAATTCAGACACGAACTGACTGTACAATCTAATTGCTGAACTCCTAACCCCACATCTTTGATCTTTAATCCGAAACCTGAAGGTTTATTGGTACTTTATTCCTCTGATTTTCGAGGAATATCTGTTGGATCCATAAGCATGAGCATGGGTAGGTGTGGTACCTGGCGAACCACGATGGGGCAGGTATGGGTTCGCATTCTTTTTTTCCAAACCAATAATAGGGTGGGTATGGCACAAGAATTAGGCACACACACACACACACACACATATATATATATATATATATATATATATATATATATATATATATATATATATATATATATATATATATATATATATAAGACAGAGAATGTAAACTCCATCTAAACCAATATAAATTATTTAATCATAAGCAATAGAAATTAGAAAACAAAAGGTAGAAAGTAAATCCAAAGGCAACTAACTATCCAGTAAAAATGTAAAAAATACATATATTTTTCTACTTTTAATTTTTAATCTTAACCCTCTAAAGCTCTTGATTGGATGATTGAGATTGAGTTGGATGGGGTGCTCACATGGGTATATATATATGTCATGTATGTATGTTGAGTATTGGGTTAGGGCACCTTATCCCCATCCCTAAATCCAAACCCGACTTCAGCCTCTTTCCAAGAGTCCTTGGTTGAGATACCCTACAACTTGGATGGTTGCCCCTAGATGTGTTCAAGGAACGCTGGAACCAAACTCAACTGGTGGTTTGGTTCAGTTCTAGATGTTGAGCAGTTTGTAGCTCGGTTCTAACATGGAAAAAAATTGGGTGGTTTGGTTCATGGTTTTAATGTTGAAACCGAATATATATATATATAAAGTTTATATACTTATATGGATATAAATCTAATAAATTTGCAAGTTTATTTATTTGAGTTTAAAATCTCATATGCATATAAAATATGGACTGTAGATTCAAATAATTTGATTGCATCAGATTTTGTATGTTGCCAAACCTAATATAAGTAGAATCGTGGTTCAAAACCTTCGGTTCTCTAAAAACTAAGAACTGAGGATAGAGGTTTGGTGGGAGGTTGAGACTAGAATCGAACCAAACCGAAAGATGAACATCCTAGTTGCCCCTCCTTTATCGGGTTGTAACGGCCATTGAATCCTCTTCCTCGATATACAAGACCCAATTGTTCCATCATCGACGATGATCGCACGCCCGTCAGTGGATATTTCTGTTGGTTGGGTGTGGGTATCTACCACTCAGGCATGAAACGCCCGTCGATGACTATCTCTGGTGCGGGTTTCTACCACTCGGGCATTGAAGATAACCCGCTTTTAGTTTCCTCTTCTTTAGTTCCTTTTGAATTACAATCTTCATTTTTTTTTGTTTATATCATGGATTCAATTTTTGAGAGTGACTCCTCGAAAAAAGAAAGACCTTCACATGATATTTATTGATCCAGAAAAAGCTTATGATAGGGTACCGCAGGAGGTTCTTTGGAGAACTTTGGAAAAAAGAGGTATCCCATTTACATATATTAACCTTATAAGAGACATGTATGGTGCAAAAACATGTGTGAGACAGACTTCTTTGAAGTTAATATTGGGTTACATCAAGGATCAACTTTAAGTCCATACTTATTTATAATGGTGATGGATGAGTTAACAAAACATATTCAAGATGAAGTACCTTGGTGTATGTTATTTGCAGATGACATTGTATTAGTGGAGGAGTCTAAGGAAAAGGTTAATAGAAAATTGGAACTATGGAGAGAAACATTAGAAAGCAAAGACCTCAGATTTAGTAGAACAAAGACAAAATATAAGGAATGTAAGTTTGATCATTTGGTTAATTCAGAGGACATAGAAATTAAAATTGACACACATTGCATCCCCCAAAAGGAAAGTTTTAAATACCTAGGGTCAATTTTTTATAGTGATGGAAGAATTGATAGAGATGTTACACAAAAAGAATTAATGCTGGTTGGTTAAAATAGAGAGGAATATCAGGTATTCTTTGTGATAAGAAAATACCATTAAAATTAAAAGGTAAATATTATAGAGCAGCAATTAGGCCTGCCATGTTTTATGGTTTTGAGTGTTGGGCAGTTAATCATCAACATGTACAAAAGATGTCAGTGACAGAAATGAAGATGTTGAGTGGTCATACAAGAAAAGACCGTATACATAATGAGGTTATTAGAAACAAATTAGGAGTGGCACCAATAGAGGATAAAATGCGAGAACATCGTTTAAGATGGTTTGGACATAATAGAAAGAAGATCAAAAGAAGAACCTGTAAGAAGGTTAGAAAAACTAAATTTGAAAAGTATTAAAAGAGGTAGAGGACGACCACAAAAGTGTTGGAAAGAAACAATAAAGAATGATCTAGCTTATTGGGAGTTAACTGCCAATATGGCACACGATTGGAATATGTGGAAACAAAGAATCCATGTAGCCGACCCCATCTAGTATGGGAAAAGACTTAGTTGTTGTTGTTGTATATCATGGATTCGATTTGTGGGGTTAGTGCATGCTTGTTTTTATACAATGAAGAATTTGGTTTTATGAATTCTTCAATTGGTTGTTGTTGGGATATAGAATTTGTGGGTTGTCAATTTCTTGGTGCACAATTATTCTGAGCAAGATGTGGTTCCGGATGGTGGGATCAGTTCATTTCTTTTGTTGCTATCTGATTTGACATGGTAGCCGTAAAACTGGTTGGGAATTTAACCCTTGAGTAATAAATGGAGTGAAGCATATGAGTAGCTGATCTGTGGTGCTGATGTGATCGATTCGATATGGTTCAGAACATGTCACATGCGCCGGCCACCACAGTGGCATACTTTGTGATGATGATCTCAGACATGACTGGGACTAGGAGACACAAGCATGGTTGTACATTTATCGTTCTTATTATTTTGATTTCATATGTTACTTCTTGTAAATATTAAGACATTAACCATCCTTATTATTTTGATTTCATATGTTAATTACCTAAGGGTAACAATCTGTTCAAGTTAGTGAAGTTTCCAAAAGCGTCTGTCCTCATTTCCTTTTCAAATAATTATAAACTTGTGTCAAAAATTTTGTCAGGTGCTGGTACCATGTCATAGTAAGGATAAACATATGATGGAAGGGTGCAATGTTGAAATGTAATAGGCCGTCTTTGGTGTGTATGGACTATCTGTCATTCATCAGATAATTCATGCGCCTGGCAAGAATAGGTATGAGCTTTTTTGTTCCTTCGATGTGTTTGCCGGAGAAATTTTTCTCCGATTTGCACTCTTCGTTTATTACTTGAAAATGTATTGATTTCAGGGGCAATCTGTAACTGTCTGCTGCCTTTGCAAGGATCCACTGCTAAACAAACTCCAGAATATCATGGATATTATGATCTCATTTGTTGCGTACTTAAATACTTCAGATGGAAATAACCATCACCATGGATCTGCCGTGAAATGAAGATGTACTGATCTAGCTTATGTTAACTGTTAGTGTGGCATATGATCGAGTTCTACGGAAACAAAGAATTCATGTAGCTGACTCCCTCTAGTTAGAGAAGGCTTAGTTGTTGTTGTAATTAGTCCATTAACTAGTCAATCATTTACATTTGTTCTCCTTTGGACATCGATCCTAATTCAATCTAGGATTTGGGTGAACTAAATCATGTTATGCATTAATCAGACTTCTTCCTAGCTTCTCGTAGTTCATTGCAAATTAAATGTATCTACTCTGCTTTTGTCCTTATGGAATCTATAGTTTTAACTTCTTAGACATTCTGCTTTGTTACTTTGATCTTACACGTTATATGGGAATGATCATGCAGCATGACTGGAAATTCTACTAGCCTCATGGGAACCATGCTCTTCCCCTGATCTTAAAAGTTTTTAACGATTTGAATTTCTTTTGATTTTAAGAATGTTATTGGGTTTACGTTGGCGAACAAGGCACTCCACTTCTGCCCCATCCCCATACAGGGGAAAAAGACCCAACCAAACACCCATCCTCCAGGATAATGGGGCAGGCACGGAGGGCAAAATCGAAGACCGTGTATAAGCATACCCTTCCATGGCAGCCAGTGGACAACCCTAATTAAGAATGAAGAGTGAATTTTTTCATTGTAGACGCGAAAGATCATAAATTAGCAAGTGCAATCATGTCTTATTTTTTCAAGAGCTCTTCCTCATATAATACTTATCTGTCTTTATCAGTTTCTGAAATGTGGAGGGTGAGACCGGATCTGTATCTCCAATCAGTCTACATAGGTCTGCGGAGAGCGAGGAAGGAGAAATAGATCAGCAGCTTCTCTCCACTTCAAGTGGGGAGGCGGAGTTTATCGAAGAGACTGCTGGGAAAGGAAGCTAGTGTGGATGTGAAATGATCTTATTGTTTCAATTCAGAACCTGCTGGTACTGCTTTCTGGGGGAGTCAAATGCATCTTGGATGCAGAACCAAAGACATTATGTATTATCGATCTTGCTTGATTCTCTTGTCTGCATCATCCTTTCTAATGAGAAAGGAGTCTCCGTGATTAGTCTTAATTTTTCTTGACAAAAGGTAGGCTGGAGGAGTATGGACGCCCTGGGTATCGAGGTCATGACATGTAACTTGTGAGTTGAGTCCTCAGGGGAGGCTGAAGCCAGATAAGTGTAACTTAGAGTTGAGTCTCCTACCCAAGTTAGATATCGCTTTGGGTTGATTAGTCATAATTTTGTTTGTGACTTGATATCTATAGAATAATTGGATCAACTCACTACTGACGTTACTCACTTGTGTTCGATCATTGCTTTCTTATAACATGAGTATAATAAAATTATTCTTCATTTCTTTTCAAACTTTGAAACATTATTTAAACTATACTCATGTCATATATAAAAGTAATGAGTAAACATGAATAGACATGTCAAAAGTGAGTCATATCCGCTTATAAATAGAGAGAGAGAACATGATAAATACACACTTTCATGTGCCCTATCCTTAAAGATCTCAATTGTTATAAATAAAAAAACAAAAGATATTATTATACTTTTTAAAAAGCATTGAATGCACCTCTCACTATTATATGTTTTGTTTTAAAGATCTTAACCGTTTGATCTCAATAACCAAACAATTGAGATCTTGATTTTACCATGGATGAGTATGAGAATAGATTATGGTCTCCCTCTCTCTATATATATTTATTTATGTATGTATGTATTTATTTCAAATATTCCTAACAAGTAATATAGACGTGAAATAGTTGGTAACGAACCAAACAATTTAAAGAGCTTGCACAATTTGAACATACCATGTTCATGTTTAGCTCATATAGTGTAGCAAAAAGAAACATTTAGTTCATAGTTTAACGAATCAAACAAGAACGAGGGTAAGGAACAAGATGAATGGAGCCAAACCACAAGCAGCTTGGCTTATTTAGCATTCCTAAGTATCTGGCAGGTCAGGTTTCTATTTGAAATGTGAGAGATCATTGAAAACTAAAATCTGGATGTTGGTTCTAATTCAGGACAGATTTCATACTGGATCTAACTAAACAAATAAAAATTTGGGTAAGAATATCCAAGTCCGATCCTTAACATCTCTAACTGTAGACTAGAGATTCATCGGGTTGGATTTACATTAAATAGCCCATAAATGAACCTGTTAATGTCAGGGTTTAATAACAAAAGATTTTGGTCAGTAGATGGAGGCCAGTGTTATATATCTCAAAACATAGCAAAGATCAAAATCTGTTCATTTGCCTGTGTTTCATATCTCAAAGCAAGAAACAAAGCATTATCATTTAACTGGCGGGTTTTTGGTCAATCACTGATGCAATTCCTGGGTATCACAATCATGAATATATAGCACAATAAACAAACCTGGCTAAGGGTCGACTCACAAGTTGAAGGTCGTGAGTTCAATACCTGGGGTATGCATCTGGCTTCAACCCCAACTTTGTACCGAAACAGAAAAGACTGTGAACCATATCAGTCTAGATGATCCTGTAACTGTAGGAATAAAATCTGAATTTTCACTGTTCTAGCAAATGCTCGCGTTTAACTAAAGCAGAAAAGAAAATGATATGAGCTGATCCGCCGCAGACCAATCAGCTAAAGCAACAACTTTTAACAGCTGAAGCTCTGAAGGTGACAAGAAGCTGCAAAGAAAAATTTGTCCCCGGGATCACTGATTATTGATCCAGAACGATACTTGAAATGCCGCCATAATATATGTTGATTTATTCCTTGCCCAGCCAAAGACATAAATAGGGCAAACAAAATTGCAACTCTCCAGAAATTTAACAAACGGATGGGTAATAGGATGAATCCCTCATCCTTGCTAAGACTGGAACTTGCAGCGTACGGAGTCATAGCTAGGGACATTGATAACTGCAGATGTATTTTACAGAATGAGAACTAAAGAAAAGTGTCTAAAGAGACCAAAGGAACAGTTTGAGCTCAGTGAATACCGTCTCCCCATGAAGCCATTGTCAAAGGAGTGGAGATGATTTTCTCAGCAAGGGCAGAGATATCTTTGAGAGTCACCGCTGCAACAGCTTTAAGGAAATGCTCTACAGGTTTCCTGCAAGAAAACCATAACTTTCTTTGTTGATAGCATGGAGTCAACAGAAGGCAATTTCCACAAATTATCAAATTCAAGTTCTTCAGCCACTCAAGAGGACAAGAAGGGCCTCCTGACGACACACACACACCTTCAGTTGGCAAGTATTGAAACCATAAGTATAACAGAGAATTTTCACTGCATTGAACAGCCTATCTCAGAATTTAGGCTCTCTTTGGGATCAACGAAACAGGAAAACAGCATTTCAACCTTACATGGCCCTGTTTAAGAGAAATTTCTGTTATTTTAGAGGTGATCGTTGGGATGCTGATAGAGCACTAGCCTTTTATCGAGCTGTACACAGATGTGCACTCAAATCCTTGTTTTGGCAAAAACTACCTCAAGCTGATGAGGGCAATCCTGGGCATCATTTTCTCGCACCAAAACAATTTCCATACTACCATTCTCACTAACAGAAATTTATATAAAAGCACCGCCATTTAGCTGGAAATGCTAATCTCTTGCTCTAGTGTTCCCAAAGAGAGTCCTTAATGGGCAGAACTTTTGTGTCCCAAACCGATGCAAAAATACAACAGGATAAGTGAGAACTACTCTCCTCTAAGATCGTATTTGGTACAAGACCCATGCTATACTAACATGGGAAAGATTATTATAATTGGAGGGAGACTGATATTGATACACATCTATGAAATGCTTATCATTGATAACATCATTAACAAAAGAAAAGAGAAGTCGCACTTACAAGGTACAAGACACAAAATTCTGGACGGTGTACTCAAAAATTGATAAAGGTGATTTGAGAGGCTTGAATCCGTTGTCTAACTCATTACAGGGTTCCTAATCCCATAAAAGAAACCATATGCTATTGGCTTCACACACCGGGGGGGGAGGAAAAAGAGGGTACACCAAAGAAAATGTAACCACATAAATCTCAATGAACCTTTCAGTGTTTCTTCTTCTCATAACTTGGGAAAGCTGTCTGATAGAATCTGAGGTTACCAATCTAGGATCCTTGCCCTTCATTCCCATGACATACACTAAGTTTTGGATTTTGCATAGATGTTATAGGATTCTAGCCCTGAATGCCTATAGAATAAGGTCAAGTCTAACTTTCACCATGCACATGGTGATAATGGATCTCTAAATACTTGTTCCATAGAGAACTAAAGAAATTTCAAGTTGTGTCCCTGGTATTGAAAGGGCTCAACAAATGCAAGATATGACACAATCAAGGCCAAAAGTTTCGGTGGATGCAGCAGCATGATACGTCTGACATGCACATAATTAAATATCAAATTGCATCGCAGTGTTGGGTCTTTCAGGAAATCTGGAGCAAATAGAAGTGCCTCATCCAGAAGAAAAAAATGAAAAAACTTCAGAAGATATTTTACAAGGGTTAGTCACTCATGAAGCTACTATAGTTGGTAAGCTCTCCCAAGCTCAAAAACTTATGAAAGTAGCCTTCAAGAAAACCAATTCAATTATTCAATAACACGCCATGCAAACTAAAATCTTCTGGAAATAATTAGGGTTTAATTTGTTGATTCTATGTTAAATGGTTACAGGCAAGAGTCAAAAGCAGAAAAAGATCAGTTTAAGAGCATTTGGAGAAACCAATGAGTAGGAGAAACAGCACAATCAGATAAAGATACTACCTTTCTCCATATGTCAAGATCTGCCGACCAATATCTTCTGCAGCAACCATCTGTAAAGCAAGAGATAGTAAGTGATCCTTATATAAGCATCGTGTCACCTTGGTTCTGGCAGAGAAGAAGATACCCTTGACTCAAGGTTCATAAGAACTGCAGATTTTGTAGATGTTTTGGCACGATCAAGCTGTGTCTGATCAACTGTCAAAAGAAGAAGCAAAGAGTAGAGGAACCCATGCACTGATCAAGTAGTCAGATAACAATTCTATGAGAAGTTTCACAAACCTTGTCCTGGGGTTGCTATGGCTAACAGCTCTCTTGCAGCTAAATCAACAGCCTTGGATACAAAACCGGAACTCTTAACAGAAGACCAAAAAGAAAGAAGATTAGACTTAAAATCCCCAGACTGAAGCAAATTCAGATACTAAGAAGAGAAACAAGTTTTCCATAACGGATAAAATTGTTCAGGAATCTATTACTAACAGAATAGAGAAAGACAGCAAGTGGATAAGATGAATGGTCAGTCTTGGATATTTTGCCAACATAAACATGAAACAAAATAGTCTATTTGCTTTCACCGTATAGGATAGATGGTGCAACAACTCTCCGTTGTGTGACCCTCGCATTAGAAAGAGATTGCAGGAAGACCTTCTCAATCCGTTGCACACGCCCTCGCTATATGGTGTGAAGTATGACCTCAGCGAGGTTTGCCCTCGTCTTTCTCTCTTATATAAAGCGGTGCCTTTCAATCCCCGGCTTATAGTGCCAGAAGAATATGTGCTTGTATTGAGCAGGGCTTTCTCTTTATCAATCCCTCTACTCCTCGGGAAATCGGGCATTCGAGTCGAGACTCTTTCATGCCCAAGGCATCCATTAGTCACGAAGAAGGAGTCCCGGTCCCGGTAGTCAAGTAGGCATGAACTGACTTCACCCGTGCCTCTTCACTCATCAGCTGATAATGTTTTTCCTTAGTTCAGTGGTTTTACCTAATCTGTGTTGGTTTGAGTCATGTTTTTATAGGGTTGCATGAGTAAAACTCTAAAAGCATTTTTGTTGATCTTACTTGTTGACTCGTTCGAGTTAGCCGACCCCGTCTAGTATGGGAAAAGGCTTAGTTGTTGTTGTTGTTGTTGTTACTTGTTGACTCGTATTCTAATTGCTTATTATATTAAGCCTTCTAGTATATCAATGTTATGACTAACTCCATCTCCTATTTGTTGTTTTTGATATTTTGTTTTTCAATTCGATTATGAAATTGTGAACTGAGTTGATCCTAAAAATGGCCAATAATAGAAAAGAAAAAGGAGTATCAATTGCTACTGGCCCTACTAGGAGTTTTGATGAAAATGTTCCTTGAAGTTCATGATCAACAACAAAAGTTACAAAACCTTCAATTTAACACCTCGTGATGATGCACCATTGTGAATGTACGTACAAAGGAAAGAATCATACGAAGGTGGTGGAGGTAATGTACATTTTATGTATAAATTTTGCAACATTAGTTTTACAAGATCGTATAATAGAGAGAAGGCACGTCTTTTAAAATTATCAAAACATGGTAATAAAAATAAAAGAAGGAAGCGAAAAAAGAAGCTTGGTGGTGGAGTGAAGTAGTACAAAATAAAATCAAGGCAAAGAGGGCATGTTACAAATTACATTATGCTAAGAAAACTAGTGAAACTTTAGAAGCTTATAAGAAAGCGAAAAAGGCCGTTAGTGAAGCAAAAGCTAAGATTTTGGATGACTTATATAAAAAACTCAACTCAAAAGAGGGTGAAAGAGATATTTTTAAGATAGCTAGGGCTAGAGATAAGAAAACTAAAGATCTTAATTATGTTAGATGCATAAAAGACGAGGATGAAAAAATTCTAGTAGAAAATGATGATATAAGAAATAGATGGAAAAACTATTTTTATAATCTTTTTAATGAAAATAAAGATGTTAGTATTAGTTTAGGAGATTTAGCCAAGTCAGAAAAGTATATAAATCACAATTTCTACCGACGTATTCAAAAGAACGAAGTCAAAGAGGCTCTTAAACATATGAAGAGTGGTAAATCGGTAGGACCAGATAATATTCCCATAGAAGTTTGGAAAATACTAGGAGAAATAGGAATCACTTGGCTCACAAGACTATTTAATGAAATATGGAAAAACCAAAAGATGCCCGAGAAATGGAGAGCAAGTACACTTATACCCATATATAAGAACAAGAGAGACATTCAAAATTGTGTGAATTATCGAGATATCAAGTTAATGAATCATTCTATGAAATTATGGGAAAGAATTATCGAACGTAGGTTAAGACAAGTATCAAGTACAACTGAGAACCAATTTGGATTTATGCCAGGCAGATCTACTATTGAAGCGATTCACCTTTTGAGACGTCTTATGGAACATTTTAGAGCAAAAAAAGAAAGACCTTCACATGATCTTTATTGATCTAGAAAAAGCTTATGATAGGGTACCGAGGGAGGTTCTTTGGAGAACTTTGGAAAAAAGAGGTATCCCATTGACATATATTAACCTTATAAGAGACATGTATGATGGTGCAAAAACATGTGTGAAAACTCATGAAGGAATGACAGACTTCTTTGAAGCTAATATTGGGTTACATCAAGGATCAACTTTAAGTCCATACTTATTTATAATGGTGATGGATGAGTTAACAAAACATATTCAAGATGAAGTACCTTGGTGTATGTTATTTGCAGATGACATTGTATTAGTAGAGGAGTCTAAGGAAAAAGTTAATAGAAAATTGGAACTATGGAGAGAAACATTAGAAAGCAAAGGCCTCCGACTTAGTAGAACAAAGAGAGAATATATGGAATGTAAGTTTGATCATTTGGCTACTTCAGAGGACATAGAAATTAAAATTGGCACACATTGCATTCCCCAAAAGGAAAGTTTTAAATACCTAGGGTCAATTTTTCAAAGTGAGGAAAGAATTGATGGAGATGTTACACATAGAATTAATGTTGGTTGGTTAAAATGGAGAGGAGCATCAGGTATTCTTTGTGATAAGAAGATACCATTAAAATTAAAAGGTAAATATTATAGAGCAGCAATTAGGCCTGCCATGTTTTATGGTTATGAGTGTTGGGCAATTAATCATCAACATGTACAAAAGATGTCTGTGACAGAAATGAAGATGTTGAGATGGATGAGTGGTCATACAAGAAAAGACCGTATACATAATGAGGTTATTAGAAACAAATTAGGAGTGGCACCAATAGAGGATAAAATGAGAGAACATCGTTTAAGATGGTTTGGACATATAGAAAGAAGATCAAAAGAAGAACCTATAAGAAGATTAGAAAAACTAAATTTAGAAAGTATTAAAAGAGATACAGGACGACCACAAAAGTGTTGGAAAGAAACAATAAAGAATGATCTAGCTTATTGGGACTGCTAACATGACACACGATAGGGATCTGTGGAAACAAAGAATCCATGTAGTCGACCCCGTCTAGTATGGGAAAAGGCTTAGTTGTTGTTGTTGTTGTTGTTGTATGGTAATAAGAGCATATCTGAATGTGATTTACGAAGACAATTAATGAAAAAGCAAGATAAGTATGAAAAGAATAACGAAATGAGTGAAAAAAGAACAAATATTTCATTATTTGGTATATACAAAGAATATGCAAAAAAGAAAAGAAAAGAAAGTTAATGCAAAGTGAATTTAAAGGTTTTAGATGAGCAATTGAAAAATCATTTAATCTACTTGGAAGGAAAGAGACGGATAGAAAGGTTGAAAAAAATTTCTTTTCAAGTTCACTTCCTTTTATTGTACCAAGAAATCTATATTGGAAAGATCTTGTGACTTCATTGGCTAATTGTAATTTACATGGTTATGTTCCTCCAAGTTTTTAAAAATTGTGAACCATGATTCTTAAAGAAGAAAAAGCCAATATTCAAAGACTTTTAGAACATAAGAAGTTTTCATGAGAAATTAATTGTGTTTTTATTATTTCTCATGGATGGAGTGATATTCAAAGGCGTCCACTCATTAATTTCATGCCATTTCAATTAGTGGGCTAATATTTTTGAAGTTTGTTGATGCATCTTAATAAATTAAAACTGCAGGATACTTGAAAGACTTATTTGTAAAAGTTATTAAGAGTGTTGGACCACATAATGTTGTACAAATAATCACTCATAATGCAGCTAATTATAAAAGTGCAGGGTTAAGTTTTGAAGGTGATTATCCATACATTTTTTGAACACCTTGTATAGCTTACAGTTTAAATTTAGCTCTTTGTCGTATATGTAAACCATCAGAAGATAAAGATAATCTTCGTGCATATGAATTGTATTCATGCATTGAAGATATGACAACAGATTATATAAACATAAGGAATTTTATAATGAATCATCATTTAATTTCAGCCATATTCAAAAGTTGTTGAAGGTTGTAGAAACACATTTTGCTTCTTTGATTGTGATGGTAAAATGATTCAACACAAGACATCTTTGGTTCAGATAGTTACTGATCCAAACTGGGATTTATACTGTGGTAACAAGGTTGAAGATCAAGCAAGGGCCCAAGCAATCAAGACTATTATTCTTAATGCTGGGACAAGATATCATATTTTCTTGAATTCACATAGCATATCTAGGAGATGCTGATAAAGATGAATCAATGCTTCATAAAGTTTATGAAATGTGGGATACCATGATTGAAAAAGTTGAGTTAATAATTTTGAAGCACAAGGGGAAAGAACTTCATGAGACATCATCGTTTTATGATCATATTCATTCTATATTAGTTTCAAGATGGGACAAAAGCAACACTCCCTTGCATTGTTTAGAACATTCTTTAAATCTAGGATATTATGAGAAGAAATGGTTGCATGAGAGCATTGGGCGTACTCCTCCTAATCAAGGTCCTAAAATAGCAAAGAATAGGCAAATGTGTTTGAAAAGAATTTATCGTGACTCATAACTACTTAAACAAGTAAATTATGAATATGAAAAGTTTTCTTGTGAAAGACTTGATTCACTAGAAGCAAAGGATTATCAAGATCTACTAGATTGGTGGGCATGTTACAGATTTGAGATGCCTCTTCTTCAAAAGCTTCCATCAAAATTATAATCTCAACCTCCTACTTCATCTTGTTGTGAAAGAAACAAAATGTGTTTCTACAACCTTCCAACAACTTTTGAATATGACTGAAATTAAATGATGATTCATTACAAA
Organism: Brasenia schreberi; assembly: GCA_036023115.1. Taxonomy (NCBI): domain Eukaryota; kingdom Viridiplantae; phylum Streptophyta; class Magnoliopsida; order Nymphaeales; family Cabombaceae; genus Brasenia; species Brasenia schreberi. The sequence continues at coordinate 2,636,212 of JAYKKT010000090.1, read as the reverse complement.
ATTCCTTATCTTTATACAATTTGTTGTCATATCTTCAATCCATGAATACAATTAATATGCACAAAGATTATCTTTATCTTCTGATGACTTCCATATACGACAAAGAGCTAAATTTAAATTGTAAGCTACACAAGGTGTCCAAAAAATGTGTGGATAATCACCTTCCAAACTTAACCCTGCACTTTTATAATTAGTTGCATTATGAGTGATTATTTGTACAACATTATCTGATGCAACACTCTTAATAACTTTTATAAATAAATCTTTCAAGTATCCTACATTTTTAATTTCTTAAGATGCATCAACAAACTTCAAAAATATTGGCCCACTAATTGAATAAGCAATGAAATTAATGAGTGAACGCCTTTGAATATCACTCCATCCATGAGAAATAATAAAAACACAATTAATTTCTCATGAAAACTTCTTATTTCAAAAAGTCTTTGAATATTGGCTTTTTCTTCTTTAAGAATCATGATTCACAATTTTTAAAAACTTGGAGGAACATAAACATGTAAATTACAATTAGCCAATGAAGTGATAAGATATTTCCAATATAGATTTTTGGGTACATTAAAAGCAAGTGAACTTAAAAAGAAAACTCTTTCACCCTTTCTATCCATCTCTTTCCTTCCAACTACATTAAATGATTTTTCAATTGTTCCTCTAAAACCTTTAAACTCACTTTGCATTAACTTTCTTTTCTTTTCTTTTTTGCATCTTCTTTGTATCCACCAAATAATGAAATATTTGTTCCTTTTTCACTCCTTTTGTTCTACTTTTCATACTCATCTTACCTTTTAATTAATTGTCTTCGTAAATCACATTCAGACATGCTCTTATACCATGTTTTGATAATTTTAAAAGATTTGTCTTCACTTTAGTATATGATCATGTAAAACTTTGTTGCAAAATTTATACATAAAATGTGTATTACCTCCACCACCTTTGTATGATTCTTCCCTTTGTACGTACATCCACAATGGTGCATCATCTCGAGGTGTTGAAATTAAAGGCTTTGTAACTCTTTTTGTTGATCATTAACTTAAAGGAACATTTCCAGTTTCAATTGATACTCCTTTTCCTTTTCTATTATCGGCCATTTTTAGGATCAACTCAATTCACAATTTCACAATTTCACAATTTAATTTGAAAACAACAACAACAATAACTAAGCCTTTTCCCATACTACATGGATTCTTTGTTTCCACAAATCCCTATCATCTGTCATCTTAGCAGTTAACTCACAATAAGCTAGATCATTCTTTATTGTTTCTTTCCAACACTTTTGTTATCGTCCTCTACCTCTTTTAATACTTTCCAAATATAGTTTTTCGTACCTTCTTAAAGGTTCTTCTTTTGATCTTCTTTCTATATGTGCAAACCATCTTAAACGTTATTCTCTCATTTTATCCTCTATTCGTGTCACTCCTAATTTGTTTCTAATAACCTCATCATGTATACGATATTTTCTTGCATGACCACTCATCCATCTCAACATCTTCATTTCTTTCCCAGACATCTTTTGTACATGTTGATGATTAACTGCCCAACACTCAAAACCATAAAACATGGCAGGCCTAATTGTTGCTCTAAAATATTTACCTTTTAACTTTAATGGTATCTTCTTATCAAAAAGAATACCTGATGCTCCTCTCCATTTTAACCAACCAGCATTAATTATATGCGTAACATCTCCATCAATTCTTCCATCACTCCGAAAAATTAACTCTAGGTATTTAAAACTTTCCTTTTGAGGGATGCAATGTGTGCCAATTTTAATTGCTATGTCCTATGAGGTAACCAAATGATCAAACTTACATTCCATATATTCTGTCTTTGTTCGATTAAGTCGGAGAACTTTGCTTTCTAATGTTTCTCTCCATAGTTCCAATTTTCTATTAACTTTTTCCTTAAAGTCCTCTACACACAATGTCATCTACAAATAACATACACCAAGGTACTTCATCTTGAATATGTTTTGTTAACTCATCAATCACCATTATAAATAAATATGGACTTAAAGTTGATCCTTGATGTAACCCAATATTAACTTCAAAGAAGTCTTCATGAGTCCTCACACATGTTTTTGCACATCATACATGTCTCTTATAAGGTTAATGTATGTCAATGGGATACCTCTTTTTTCCAAAGTTCTCCAAAGAACCTCCCTCAATACTCTATCATAAGCTTTTTCTAGATCAATAAATATCTTGTGAATGCTTTCTTTTTTGCTCTAAAATGTTTCATAAGACGTCTCAAAAGGTGAATCGCTTCAACAGTAGATCTGCCTGGCATGAATCCAAATTGATTCTCTGTTGTACTTGATACTTGTCTTAACCTACGTTCGATAATTCTTTCCCACAATTTCATAGTATGGCTCATTAACTTGATACATCGATAATTCGCACAATTTTTAATGTCTCCCAAGTTCTTATATATGGGCATATAAGTATACTTACTCTACATTCCTAGGGCATCTTTTGGTTTTTCCATATTTCATTAAATAGTCTTGTGAGCCAAGTGATTCCTTTTTCTCCTAGTATTTTCCAAACTTCTATAGGAATATTATCTAGTCCTACCGATTTACCACCCTTCATATGTTTAAGAACCTCTTTGACTTCATTCTTTTGAATACATCGGTAGAAATTGTGGTTTATACACTTTTCTGATTTGGCTAACTCTCCTAAGCTAATACTAACATCTTTATTTTCATTAAAAAGCTTATAAAAATAGTTTTTCCAACTATTTTTTATATCATCATTTACCACTAGAATTTTTTCATCCGTCCTTGATGCATCTAACATAATTAAGATCTTTAGTTTTCTTATCTCTAGCCCAAACTATCCTAAAAATATCTCTTTCACCCTCTTTTGAGTTGAGTTTTTTATATAAATCCTCCCAAATTTTACTTTTTGCTTCACTCACGGCCTTTTTCGCTTCCTTCTTTGCTTTCTTATAAACCTCTAAAGTTTCACTAGTTTTTTTAGCATAATGTAATTTGTAACATGCCCTCTTTGCCTTGATTTTATTTTGCACTACTTCACTCCACCACCAAGCTTCTTTTTGTACCGGTACACCTCCCTTAGATACACCTAACACATCTTTCGCCACTTTCCTAATATGTATAGCCATATTGTTCCACATATCACACGGTGTACCAACATAATTACAAACATCTCCTTAAAGGACTTTCGGTTTAAATATATCTTCTTTCTCGCTTTTGAGGTTCCGCCATTTAGTCTGAACAGCTCGATGCACTAATTTTTTCTTTGTCCATTTTTTTATTTGTAAATCCATAACTAAAAGTCGATGTTGGGTGGTTAAGCTTTCTCTTGGAATTACCTTGCAATCATTACAACACGCTCTATCTTTTTTTCTACAAATAAAGTAATCAATTTGTGTTTGTGATAAGTTACTATTATAAGTAATTAAATGTTCATCTCGTTTTTTTTGAAGATTGTATTGACTATAAAGAGATCAAATGCTATAGCAAAATTTAAAATCTCCCTACCTTCCTCACTTATATCCCCAAAACCAAAGTTTTCATGAATCCCTTGATATCCTAATGCCTCTTTACCGATATGTCCATTTAAGTGTCCTCCTAAACAAATCATCTCCCCTTATGGAATCTTTTGAATCACATTATCTAACTCTTCCCAAAAAGTTGTCTTTATACTATCTTCTAGTCCTACTTGGGGTGTGTAAGCACAAACTATATTCAAAACCTTTGCTCCTAACCCTAATTTCAACGTCATGATTCGGTCACCATATCGTTGTATGTCTACTACACTATCTTTTAAATATTTATTTATGATAATACCAACTCCGTTTCGAGCCTTTTCTTTACCTGAGTACCATAATTTAAAACTTTTATCCTCTATCTCCTTTGCTTGTTCTCCAACCTATTTTGTCTCTTGTAAACATAAAATATGAATCTTTCTCCGAATCATAGTATCTACCACCTCCATTAACTTACCGGATAATGTTTCGATATTCCAAGAACCAATACGAATCTTATTATCTAGGACTAGCTTCCTTACCCCCCGCATCCGTCCATATTCAAAATGCGGAGACCCTCTATAAAAATTATTAACTACATTCGGGCGGCAATGTAGCGGGACTAACTTCTTTACCCGCACCCGTCCATGATGTGGGAACCCTCTCTGCAATTGATTCACTACATTCGGGCAAAAATGTAGTGGTTCTTGCTTACTTATTCCTGCATTCGGGCTCTACAGCACGTCGCTAGGCGGGGACACCCCAAAGCAATGCTCATAATTTTTGTAATCCATATTATAAAAATCCGACGAAGTTTTACGTTTGCTGTCACAAACCTAACACAACCCTCTTCCTTTATCCGGGCTTGGGACCAGCAATGCAAGGGTGATCCCTTACATGGGGATTGAAAAACAAAATATCAAAAACAACAAATAGGAGATGGAGTTGGTCATAACATTGATATACCAGAAGGCTTAATACAATAAGCAATTAGAATATGAGTTGACCAGTAGGATCGACAAAAATGCTTTTACAATTTTACTCATGTAACCATATAAAAACATGAGTCAAGGTAAGACCACTGAACTAAGGAAAAACATTATCAGTTGATGAGTGAAGAGGCGCGGGTGAAGTCAGTTCATGCCTATTTGACTACCGAGACCGGGCCTCCTTTTTCATGACTAATGGATACCTTGGGCATGAAAGAGTCTCGACTCGAATGCTCGATTTCCTGAGGAGTAAGGGATTGATAAAGAGAAAGCCCTCCTCAATAGTGTTATCCGTATGATACGGTGCGATACGTACGATACACCCATATGTATCACAAATGAGTATTTATCGCTCCATATCGTGCGATACGGGTGATACGCCCAAAAACATTCAAAAAAAAATTCAAATTTTTTTTCCATTTTTTTTGCAGCTTTCTAGCCACTCCTCACTTCTCTCCAAGGCATCCTCTGATATGCTTGTTTGGGATTGCAAGTTGTGCATGTGACATGTAAATTCAGGTTAGTTTATAAGAATTTTATTGAATAAGAATAATTTATGAACAAATAAAAATTATAACAAAATCATCTTCCTTTCTGTTGCCAACTTTTAGGTATATTTGTGCTACCAGTTTCTAATTTCATGAAATCACAAACAATTTAGAACAATTTCGTTGTCTCGGTTCATTGAGTGGGCATTTCACAACTTTACTATTTTAGGGTTCACCTTACATGACTTCTATTGAGTTGAACATGATCAGCATGTGTGAGGCTTAACTCAGTATGTGAAGAGAGAAATGGAGCTCAAGCATTAGTTAAAAAGCTAGTCTCCAGTAAGAAAAAAAGAGGATATCATCAAGTGACAATATCACATCAATGAGGTGTCATAGACTCTATAATGAAAGAAATGGAGCTCATCGTTTTGCTCACATATGAAAATTAACAAATATGACAACTACATGTACAAAGATAGCAGTTTGTTAATTTTGATATATTAGATGAGTGGATTATGGAAGATAACGAAGAAAATGCACTCCTTACCGAAGAAGACATTGCATGGATTAATTTGAAATGATTGCACGTTGCAACAACATCATGAAGGAGATGAAGATTTTAGAAGGTGGTGATGATGAGGATGAGAATCTTCAACGAGGAGAAGATTAAGATTATTTAGTTGATGATCCTTATTACAATATATAAAATGTAAATGTATTTCATTTTTTGCTTCAAAATATGTAAATTTGGATGCAATTGTTCAATGTTGAATGCTCCATATGTACTAAACTTTGCATTATATGAATTCAAAGTAATTACCAAATTTTTCCTATTTTTTCTTATTTTTTTTGGATTTTTACTATTTTTTTATTTTTTAATATTTTTCTATTTTTTAATATTAAAGTATGATATGCCCGTATCGTGGAGCCCAGCGATATGCGATACGATACGCGTCAGACAACACTACTCCTCAATACAAGCACATATTCTTGTGGCACTATAAGCCGGGGATTTCAAGGCACCACTTTATATAAGAGAGAAAGACGAGGGCAAACCTCGCTGAGGTCATACTTCACCATATAGCGAGGGCGCGTGCAACGGATTGAGAAGGGCTTCCTGCAATCTCTTTCCAATGCGGGGGTCACACAAAGGAGAGTTGCTGCACCACCGGTCCAATACGGAAGAAAGAATGGCTCGGAACAGCAAGGAAAACGCAGATCAACCTTGATAAAAAAAGACAAGAGCCGTCGCAATCACAAAATCGCGAATTCTGTCGCCCCTATGTGTGAGGCCCAATAGGAGAAAGTTGAACAAAACCGATGCTAACAAGGTGACCAGCAAGCTGACCAGGGGGCAATGCTGACAAGGTGACCCAACAAGCAGGAGATGGTGAGGGAACTAGTACACAGAGGGCTCTCACGGAGATAACTATGCGTGAGAGAAGGCAGCCAATATAGAAAGCGTCCAAAGAAGGGGGAGATGGTTCAGCGCTTTAACCTGAACGAAGGAAGGTCGAGCCTTTTATACATCTGACCTAAATAACTGGACGAATATGACTCCAACACGTTGACCGCACCCATTTTCAGTCTCGACACGTTGATCGTGTCGCAATTACACGACACTGTGTCGATGCCGCACCGCACCCATGTCGAGGCCGACACTCCACCTCCTAGAGGTGTCTGTGACTTAGCAGTTGCCATATAAGTTCGCTCTCTTAAGGAAAAAGAAAGCACTCTAAAACATATCCGTTTTTCTGTGGTATTGAAAGTCACATTATGGATAAAATGCATGTTTAGCGGATAAGCAAGTAAAGCTGCCAGAGGTGAAAGAGGGAACTCACAGAATACACCAAATACAAGCATTATTTAGGACAAAATCTGAAATGCTTCAGGCAAAACCAGTGAACTACCCTTACATGCTCAGGAAATAAAATGCTAAACAGATGAGAAAATTATAACAGAAGCACAAAGCATCTTAAACCTTCAGTGGTCCGATGCAATTCAGTAAATGGCAGATTAACTTACTGTGGTTGCATGAATACCGAAAATGCCAGTATTATTGTAAATACTGTTGAATGCAGAAAATGACTCAATTTGCTGGAACTCATTTAAGATCCGAAGATCTGTAAACAGAAGAGATTAAGCACAAGAATCAACTGAAACGGAAGATAGACAATACATGGAATGTGACAAAATAAATAAAGAGAAAGAAAATAAGCAAAGCTCATGATAATTCCACCAATTGTGGAACAAACATGAAAACATGGACTCTAAAGACAAAAACTTAAACAGGTGTAAAGAAACTCACATAACCGAGAATGCATCCCTTTCCCAGGGCCCCCAGCAGAGAAGGACCCCCCTCCTCCCATGAGCAACTGAAAGAAGCAGCTTAAATTTGAATTCACCTTGAACTCATGAAGCCTCAGAAATGACGAAAGGGAGCAAGCCAAATGAAAAAGAAAAAGAGAAACATCGTAGTATTTTGATGGAAAGTAGAACCCTCATTGGCTAAGCACGGGTCACAGCACCTGGAGCACTGTCAAAGTGATAGCTTCTTTCTCCTTAAGCCAGCCACCAGGAACTTCAAAAGCAAGAGCAACATGCGTCTTCTGCTTTGATCAATGTTAACCGTGAAGGGGACATAAAAGAAAATTACAGAAAAGTGGGAAGTTTTGCAACATTGCACGCAAATAACAACATGTACCGGTGCATCTGCTTGACACCTAAAATCGCCTCCAACATACACTGATTTTGGAGTCTCAGAAGGTGAAACCTTTGGCATATCTGATAAAAGGGGTTCCGCAACTTCCAGCAACTCTTTGTGCTCCACACCTGATGCAGCCAACACCATCCGTGGAGCAGTATAGTTTTCCTACATGTGCAGCAAGAACAGTTCATCAATCTATAATGCACAGATAACCACTAAAAAGAAGAAAACTTTAGAAAAAGAAAAAGAAAGAATGAGGAACTTACTGAAACGAATTCCTCTAAAATTGAGCCATTCAATCTGTTTATTGCCGATTCAGGAGCCAATAGAGGATTCGCCAAGGCACCAGAATAGCCAGCATAGTGAATTGCCTCCAGTAGCAAACCCTGGGGATTGCTAGAAATCTCTGCAATCTCTGCCTTCACCTTCTGCAACTGCAGCCATACAAAGCCACATTGCTTATGAGGCTATAGCCTCTAATCACATGGATAGTCAAATTTGATATTAAAAAAATCCACCTGTTCGTCAACCTCCCAGTCAAGGAATACAGGATTTCTGACGCTATCTATTAGCACTTCAACCATCTCAGGCACATAAGTTTTTAGAGCATCATAGGAATATGCCATCTGCTCTCTAGAAGCTGATGCCGTAACGTTTCCCCCTATGGACTCGACCTCCCGAACGGTTCGTAGATGGCTGCGATTGGTTGTGCTTTTGAAAGCCATCCTTTCTAGGAGGTGTGTAGCCCCAAATGAGATGGGTGTCTCATAGACCGAACCAGAATCAATATACAATCCAATAGAGGCAGCAGGAGACTTCTCAGTTGACCACAAAAAGGAACAAGCAGATCATCAGGCTGTATCATTAGAAAAGTGAATGGTATAATGAAGTTGAACAAGTCATACTGTGGAAGTCTCCGAGGCAATCTTGACACCATTGGAAAGTGTGGTGATCTTTGTCTTTCCTTGTTCCACATAGTCAGGCAAAGGAGGGGGAAGTGTAACATCAGCGAGAGGAACATCCAGGGGAGGAAGAGGGTTGGACCGTTCACCAGTAAGCCAGCTAAAAAGGCCTCCAGATGAGGAGTTTCCTGCTATGCTTGTACTAGCATATCTGGCTGCTACTGCACCCACAGATGCATAACCACCAGCATAGCTCTGAAAAAACAACAAATTTGTCATATTAAACTGAAAAGGCCAAGCAAAGACATCCTTTATCAAATGTAGAGGAACCAAGAAATCAGTGAGCAGATAATCATAAGAATGCTTAAGATAAAATTGCGCTTTAAAACACCTTTATATTATTCCTAAGAACTCTCAAGTCCTCAAACAACAAAAAGTAAAGAGGAAACCATTTTTTCTTATGCAATAACATTTTACCAAAGGTAATGAGAACCAAAAAGATACAGAAAAGTGTTTGCATGATTACAAAAGAACTAACTTCAATATAACACATCTTATTTTTCCATTAGAAAAATGGCCAGATTGATTCTTGCTATCTTTGGTGGCTCAACCTTGGGAAAGGCAGTCAACTCTATATAATCGGTTAAGATCATAGTGTACCACCCATATGAAAATGATTGTAGTTATTACGGGAATATTTTATGCCATTCAGGCCTATGGCTTACATAGTTTCCAACTACATTCACAAGCAAGCAGTTATTAGCTCCATGTCTTCTTAAAAGGGAATCGTTTATGATAATCATGTCAATCGAGTACAAGCCAAATAAGATATTGCACATTAGAAGTGACCAGTTCTTTACAAGTATATAACCAAGCTACAGGTAAACAACATTTAGATCCAGTATTGTGCCAAAAGATCTTACGTTATAAGTTCGACAAAATATGCAGGTGAACAGCAATATTCTCAATGAGATGGTCCGAAAGGTCTCCATTTCCCACTATCATCTCTATTTATAAAAATATTTTCTGCTTTTGCAAGTATGTGACTAAAATACAACTAAACAACAAACAGCTCCATGATAACCTCATAATTCGTGGAATTTGAACTGGAAAGTTGAGCGATTTGGTGTTTTGGAAAAAATGTATCTGTTGGTTTCTGCAATAAGATGCAAGAACGATAATAAATGAAGATTTTTGTGAAGAATGCAATGGAGGTAATTCTTGTTTAGTTGAGGTTGTAGTGAGAACTTTTGTGTATGTGATGGATAAATCAAATGGCAATACCCAGACGTCACAAAACACAGCAAAATGTCAAAAAAACGCTGTAAGGTCAGGAATTACGCAGAGGAAACCAAATCAAACGACCGAGGAGACTTCACAGATATAACACCAAACTGCCAACGGAAGATCAGCCACTCAACAGAAAAGGGAAACCGAAAGGACGGGACACAAAACGTCGAATCACCCAGCGGTTAAGAAAAGAGGCTTCACTGATGGAGTCCCTAAAATTTCCAAATTTCTCCGTTTAGGGTTCAAAACCCAATTAGCAACGCCTTTGGACGGATGAACGGAGAATGCGGGATGGGGGGGAATCAAGAAGACAAACTTCACCTTTAATGACCTCAGACGTGAGGCCCCGCTCCTGTACATGGCACGAAACGGAGACGACGATCGGAGGAAACCTTAGTGTCGTAAGGACAACTATCGGCTGCTCACACAGTCGGTTCTCTGTCTCCCCGAAAGAGGAGTAAAAAAAGCAAGGACGGAAGAACAAAAAGGGGCGCTCAAGTAAGTAGGAACGGCAACGGAGCGGGTCGCGGACGGTCTTACCTGTAGCAGGCTTCATACCCGGAACTTGTACCCGCCCGTTACCCAGGGGAACCGGGTATGAAGTTGCATCCGTTTTTCAGGCTAAATGGGACCCCTTACCCAATTCGAACATTTTAGAATTAAAAGCTTTTTCATCCAAGTACTGAAATTCTAAGCAATCAAATTTACAAGTTTTCAATAAGATGATTAAAATTGAAAAAAAAAGTTCGGGTCAAGTACGAGATGAGTATTCCAATTCCTTACCTGCCCATTTAGGTTAGATTGGGTTGGATCTGCCACGGGTTGGGTTTCAGAACGTGCCATCCTTATCCCTGTGGGTAAGCAGGTTGGGTCCTATTTCTTTCTGTATGAATATCAGACTCCAAAACCCTGCTAGGTCGGATCCATTACAGGTTCTGTCTTTGGATATGGATCTGGCTTGTTCGCAGCTTAGTTTCAGACCTGAATTGCAATGAGGTGGCCGTGCTGCTCGTTTGATAGCTAGGACATAGGACTGTCCATAAACTTACGCCGATCTGAATTACCATTATGTGGGATATGAAGGGTCGTTTGATTGGTTATACACTAGGAACCTATTTCATATTATATTCCAGACATCAGAGTTCTATCTGAGAGAACAGGAGGCCAATCTCCGCACTTGATGTCTGGCGTTTGATACATGCGACTAGGCAGCCCATACAGACCTGGGCGTTTGAATCCCCAGACAGAAGTGGAAGACACTAAGAATTGACAAAGTTTTATGCTACCAATGATTGGTTGGTTCAAGGGGTTCAAAACTTGCTCCCCTTAAGCAAGGCCTCAAGTTTAAGTTTTGTGAATAGAGAAAACCAGCACTCAGAGAGCTTTACTCCATAGTGGGCAGACCCGACTCGAATCGTTTAGTCGGGGTTCATTGGACATTCAAATATCAGTGGTACACTTCACCAAGAAAAGAAAAAAGTTTATGTTGTTGCCCCCAAGGGGAATAGCTCACTGGTTAAGGGGTTGGCTCTCTTGCACAAAGGTTGGACGCCTAATACCGGGGCGTCCATCTCGTAGGGGTCTGCCAAACCCCAACTTGCCTAAGAAAAAAGCTTTATGGTGTCGATAACCTAAGGCAGCCCTTCTCTTTTATTACATATTGTCCGAAACTATCATCGATGCCGCCCAGGCCTCTAACATTTCCATTGATTGGTGACATACTTATCGAATTCAATTTTGCTTGCCTGATTGTATCTGAATTTGACTCATACACCGACTTGTTCATCCAGCTTCTTCAATCTTCTTTTTCTGTGTAGGAAGTTCCCTCAATCCCCGATAGAGCTCAAGTTCTCTATTTACGCATAAGATCGATCAACTCGTCATCAAGTCTATGTTTTGAAGAAGCGTTAATGAGTTGGCATGCTTAGCAGGTGTTTATGGTCCGGTTTGGTTCAATTAGGAGGCCTGTCTCAAACTAAACCATTATTATGATTGATTCTTAATTTTTGGAGAACCAAACAAACCCGTCAGTAGATTATAAGAAATAATAAATCACATGGCGAATCTCGTGAAGCAAAACTTATCCATTTTTTGCTTCAGCTTATTTAATTATGCATTTTCTAAGCTTTTGGTTTTTGTTCCTCTCAGCCCTTACCTTTGTTCCAGTGCATGTTTAACTACATTAATAGACTTTTTCTGGCATGCTCAAAGGACACACACACACATGGGTTCAGTTCCATTGGTTTGGTTTAAACTTTCAAACCATAAATTAAACCATAAAACGTTTTCTTCTTCAAACCGAACCAAACCACCCCCTTCAATCGGTTTAATCAGTTCAAGAACCCTAAATATACGAGTGAAGCTTTGAGCGTCTCAACTCATTCTTCATTGATACATTTCCTATATCGGCTTCAAAAATTGTGGAAGGAATTGATATCACATGGTCTTTTTCTCATAGTGAAATGCCAATATGACACAAGATCGAGCAAAACAAAGACTAATAACTATGTACCTGACTTCTCGGTTTTGTGGGTTCCTTTATGAGCTTCGAGCATGTAATTTTTCCCACCTTGATAACAAGGGCTCTTTCACAAGAACAAACATAAGTTTTCTAGTGACTTTTGGCTTTACAAACTTGAATGTAATTGCCAATGTTTAACTCAGAAAGTGCCCATATGAAGCAGAGTCCTGTTCTTCGCTATTTCAGATGCATGCCAGAAGGCATGTGCATTTAAAACTAAAGAGAAGCCTTGGCTTTAAGACCAACTTTCTACCACCGTCATTCCTCTCTTTTTCGTCATTCTATCCTTTTTGGCAGCGTGCACCTCATTGGGATCATGAATTCCATGAGCAAATGCAAAGTCTGTGTGTAATGGTAACATTTGTGCAGATAGAATTCTATTCACTTATTTAACAGGCCTATACTAGTTAAGCCCAACAAACATGCCTTTCGATATACTTGTGCAAACGACGCTGAGGTGAATAGAACAAGCATCACTTATGTTCAGCTCGTAACAAGCCATTTCGTTTTCAGTTAGCTTAGATTGCAGACTCAAGTATGAATGACCTCACGATGAGCTAGCCAAACTGAGCCAAACCATGGGAATTTAAAACATGTCAATTCGTTCCATTTTTTCTTGAAAATCTCATGAAACAAACCTGAGATTTTAAAATTGAAATCAGAAATCCATTTGGAACCACCAGTTCCAGACTGCTGGTTCTAGTTCCAGCTGGTTACGAGGAAGTCTGGGTCTAGTTCAAACCGACAGGCTGAGTCAAAACCAGCTACCTCTGCATCAACAACGCATTTCTTAGTGAAAGATCCTACTCATTAGGTCCAATCATGTCTAAGAATCTCAAGGATACTGGATAACATGACTGGGTACCCAGGAAAATAAATCTAGGGTTTCATAAATCCGGGTATAGATTCAGTTGGCAAGTGAAAACCATGTTACCTTGGGAACCCTTCGTTAAATCATTATACATGATAAAAGGCATAAATACCTGCAGTCAAGCCAGATTAGGCTCATGTAAGCTACAGAGCAGCCTAGTTGGACAATCTTTGCAATGACAGTAAACGTGACTAGCAGTATAAGAGGAACAATACCAAATAATAGACAGCTTGACCTTAAAGTAGTTAGTTATCTTATCAATGCCAAGTTCAAGAAACGCCAAATAGAACCTATTCTCTCCAAGGTAAATTACACAGTAAAAAACCAGCTAACTAGGGAAAGCCCAAATTCCTATCGTGGAGGTAGTTTCTCTGATAAGATGAAACCAAGAAACATAAAAGCTGCTGAAAATTGCTGAGCATGTAAAATTACAGACCTGATTAAGGGGACAAAGAGAAGGAAGCAAGAAAAGTTGTATAGCATCCCTGGTACATTCATAATCAATGTTCAAGTAAATTCATTTAGTTATGACCTTAAAGCCTACTGAACCTTAAGAGCTGCTTTGTGAACCATGGTCTCCTTGTGGATTTGATGGCAGCTCTTCTCAACAAGTTCAAGAAGCTTCTCCAAGTTCGTCGACCAAGAGTTCAAAATGTCATTGCTGTCTTTTGTGGTCTGGAAGCAAACAATTCCTGATGGCCTATCAATCTTCGCAACAAGGGATTTGGAAACCACCATTTCTGACATGTACTTTTCCGTTTCCTGAAATAGAATTTGAAGCCACCCACATTAGTGTCAAATGGATCACGTGAAATTTCATGTGAACTACATAGTTGATTTGGCTCTAGACTTTCTCGGCGAAAGACCAGACTTGTGCAAATAACTTGCATGGTTATTCTTCACACAATGAGAAAGTGCCCAACCCTTTGAAAATTGAGAAAATTCAACAGAAGACCATGTGACTACCATTCAAGATTCAAAGAAGGCAAGGTCTGAAGATGAAAGATATACCATACAGACCAGTACACCATGCACAAACCTGTGAACTAAGGCACAACAGCTCTGCAAGCCTCTTCAGAGTGATCCTCGAATAGTATTTCGAGACCACCAAAATGTTCTGCGAGGTTAAGTAGTATTTCAAGACTAACGAAGATTACATATATAGCATAGTAAAAGGTTAAGTGGGTACACCTACATGTTCAATAATGCGTTGCCTAAAATCTTCAGCTGCCTTGTCACCCAAATACCCACCTAACATCTCCTTTTCATGATCAAAATCCTCTTTATATGTTTCCCAGAGGGTTGTCCACCGGATGACCTCCATTATCACTAGTTGCTTCAGCAGCAAACTGAATTGCGTATAAAGCATTAGGTGAAACATCATGGACAATACAGGTTAATAGCAATATAAGAGGTGAATTTGACATCCTTGCAGGTAAAAATTCGATCAGAGAGCTTACCGAAAATGTGGAATTTCAGTGAGATTTTTATCTTCCAAAGTAGAGTTAAGAAGGCTAGATTGCATTGGGCCATGTGGAGACAACACAAGATACCAACAAATTTTCCTGAGAACCTGCAAAGGGAAAAGTATAAGGCGGAAAGCATAGAAACAATTGATCAAAGATGCCAGAATAGACTAAACACTTACAGGGACCCACTGCCGTGGGTCTTCTTTGACTGAAGGAATTTCATAAATCGCCTTGTAACTACGGCAAATCTCCAGGTAATCATTGTGATGGCAGTGATACCTAGCAACAGAGAAAACACACACCACACAAATTTTTCATGAAATTAACATCATACAATATGTCAAAAATTGCAATATACAATTCCACATGTTTTGATCCTCTAAGAAAATAATTTCTCACTTAAAGTGACAGTAAAAAAAACTACGCCTTTTCTCATACTAGATGGAGTCGGCCACATGGAATTTTTTGTTTCTATAGAGCTCAATCATGTGCCATGCTACCATTTAACTCATCATAAGCTAAATTATTCTTTATTGTTTCCTTTCAACACTTTTATGGTCTTTCTCTTACTCTTTTAACATTTTCACCTAGTTTCTCATACCTTCTTATTGGAACTTTCTTTAGTTGTCTTTCTACATGTTTAAACTATCTTCTTTCCTCATTTTGTCATCTATAGGTGTCACTCCCAATTTGTAACTTAAAGTAACAGTAACAACAGAAATAGATTAACACAAAGAAAAACACTTCACAGTTTCCAATGTTCGTTACGACCATTGAGATTTACATCTTTTATTGCGAAGCTCAGACCAAGTTTGAGCAAGTTGAGCCAAACAATCTACATGGAACTAAGATCCCATGGTCAAACCCAATAAGCGCATGAACATACGACTGCAACACTTGCCACATGCAGACAGGTGGGAGAATGCCGCGAATCATTTTCCAGATATATATATATATATATATATATATATATATATATATATATATATATATATATATATATATGACATACATATGTATATCCTCTATGGTAAATGTAATAAGTGGCACGGGCCACTAGGGCCTGCAGCCAAAGCTGTTGGAGGGCCAGTACCTCCAACAGCTAGTGCTGGCCCTTTCCTTCATTTCTCCATGTACAGTACTCTATAAATACTGGTATTCACGTCAATAAACTTAGGTTATCTAGAACAGCCTTTGATTTGTGGTTTGACTCTCTTGTTCTTGACTCTTGTTGCGTTCTTGGCGTGTAACATCCATATTCGGGTGCCTAGATATCTTGGCGACTCAATCAACACTTCGACGTTTTGCAACTTGGTCGATTCAACATTCGATTGTTAACTATTATTTACATGGTATCAAAGTCTCGTTTTGAAGAATTCGAGTGAATCAGGAAGCGTGTCAAGATTGCACAGTTCGCGAAATTACTCCAAATTTGAGATAACACTAAGACCTTTGATTTTTGTCTAAAATAGAGAGCAAAAATAAATTTTTTAGAAGTATTCTTAACCCAAAATGCTATCAAAGTTAGCCAAGAACCATGAAAGAGTATTTTTGTCAAAAGATTTTTCGGATTATATTGATGGAACGATTCAAGAACCAACTTCGTACATTAAAATTGTGAAAAGATAGAATGCTAAAATTACTTGAATTATTTGTTAAAATATTGATGAAAAACTTTAAAATAGAATTAGTGTTTTCAAAAGAATTTATGAGACTTGAGAGTATTTAAAGAAAATCTACTCTCAAGATGATTTCGTCTTTCAAATTGATCTTATAGAAACAAGGGAATTTAAGCATTAGATACTATCCTAATAAATTTTCGAAATTATGGACTCAACTTAGAAGTTTTGATAGATTTAAAAAACTTCAAAAAATGGATGAATTTGAAGAGTTTTTAGACAACCAATATTTCTTTTTATTCATGCGCGACTTAAGAGATGAATTTGAAAATATTAGATTCAACTTAATACATAAAAAACCTAAACCAAAGGAAGACTCTTTTTTGGTCGATCTTGTTATAGAGGAAACAAAATAAAAAAATATCAATGTTGTAAAAGAAATCGTTCTTGCTGCCTCCAAACTGGAAGCAAATATGAAGACTATAATCCTCCGCATGTGAAAAACTCTGAAGAACCAAGAGAATGAGCAAATAAAAAGCCAACGGGATCATGGCCAAACAAGGATACAATATGCCACTATTGCAAGGAAAGTAGTCATATGAAAACCGTTTGTCCTCTTCTTCGAAAAAGATATGGGAACGTGGGAGCCGTGAAGGATAAAAACGAAGGAACTTTATTGAACAACATCAAAGCATACATAAAAGAAATACTAAAAGAAAAGACAAGCATTTTTAAAAACACTCTTTCCACTTCTTAATGTAGGTCTTGGTTTTTAGATTTAGGTAGGTCTTCGTTTTTAGATTTAGGTGCTTCTTTTCATATAGCTCATTGTGATAAATCTTTAAACAATTCTTATGATATCTTAGGAAAACATGTGTTTACGACCGATGACACAAAACTTTAAATTGAAAAGGTTAGTAATCTTGAAAAAAAAATAATTTTAAAATTCAAAATATAAGTTTTATACCTAAACTCAACTTAAATTTATTTTTGGTTGCTCAAATTTGTGATAAAGATTGTATAGTGACTTTCTCATCCAAGCATTATGTGGTGCAGGATCACATATAGAAGAAGGTGATTGGTAAAGGGCACAGAGAAAGTGGACTATACAAAATGAATTATTTTTTTATACGAAATTTTGAATCTTATAATGTAGTTCATGATGTTATACTTTGGCATAAACGACTTGAACATTTGGATATACATAAACTGTGTAATTTTCCTTTGTTGAAAAAAATCTGGAGAACAAAAATTTGATTGTAAAGAATGCATTCTTCAAAAAAATGCATCATTTTTCTTTTCGAGAAAGAAATTTTCTACCAAACAAAGTTTTTGAGTTAATACATTCTGATGTTTGGGGTTTTACCTCTTGTTTTAAAGAAAGGAGTCCAATATTATATAATATTTGTAGATGAATTTACTCACTTTACTTGGATATATCTTTTGAAATACAAATCGAAAGTATTTGAAAAGTTTATAATCTTTTGCAATATGGTTAAAAATCAATTTGCCTCCACTGTTAAGACTTTTAAATATGATTCGAGAGGAGAGTACTTGTCAAATGATTTTAAAAAATTTATTGAAACTAATGAAATTTTGCATCAAAAATCTTGCACTAAAACTCTTCAACAAAATGGTTTGACTAAAAGAAAACATAGACACATAATAGAAACATGTAGAACTATGTTAATTGCTAGTAATGTTATGTACAGAATCTACTCTTACTGTTGTATACATTATAAATAGAATGCCTACAACTAACCTTGATAGTATTTCTTCTTTTTAAAATTATATAAACTTTCTCCTTATTAGGAAGGACTTAGAGTTTTTGAATGAAATGTTTTGTTTATGGAGACAAAAATGACAAATTGTCTCATAGGACTATTGAATGTGTATTTCTTGGTTATGGCACAGACAAGATGTTTTGATCCTGTTAATGATAAATTATATGTTTTTAAATATGTGGAATTTTTTGAAAATGATTATTATTATAAGTCTATATCTTTAGATAATAATAAAACAACTCTTTCACAAGATTTCTTTGATTTAAAAGAAGATTATGATTGTGATTCAGAAGTTCATCATGATATTCCTTGTGAGATTATCGATGACCAAGATAGAACTTCTGATATATAACCCATCATATAACCATCAAACAACTCTTTCACAAGATTTCTTTGATTTAAAAGAAGATTATGATTGTGATTCAGAAGTTCATCATGATATTCCTTGTGAGATTATCGATAACCAAGATAGAACTTCTGATATACAACCCATCATATAACCATTTTTATTTCACTATACTAGAAGACACGGAGAATCTGATAACACTCAGAACCTAGAATTTCAAAACCTCCTCAACGTTTTATCTCTTATGAATCGTTTGAACCTCAACGAAAAAATTTCATTGCTACTCTGCATCAAGTAAAAGAACCTAAATTTTATTACCAAGCTAAGGGTATTCTGAAATGGAAAGTTGTTATGAGTCATGAGCTTAGCACCTTAGATAAAGCTCAAACATGGACAATCATACCCAAGACTAAGGATTAGAAGGTTATTGGATGTCGATGGGTTTATAAGATTAAAACTCAAAGCAATGGTAATATTGAAAGATATAATGCCCGACTAGTAGCAAAGGATTATGCTAAAGAGTATGGAATTGACTATGATGAAACCTTTGCTCCTGTTGCTAGAATGACTATTAATAGAATCCTCATAACTCTTAGTGTTATTCAAAATTGGGATATATATATCAATTTGATGTTAAAAATGACTTTTGAATGGATATTTAACTCAAGATGTTTATTTGACTCCTCTCGGATTTGCAGTTCTCCAAGATCATGTTCTTAAACTTCAAAAGGTGTTGTATGGCTTGAAACAAGCTCCAAAGGCTTGGTTTGATTGATTTTAAAAATTCATACATTTGTATAACTTTATATCTTGTTATATTGAAACTATTTTGTTTGTACGCAAGACAGATGCAGGTATTGTTATTTTACTCTTGTATGTGGATGATAGAATCATCATTGGTAGTGATGACGTAGGGATTGCTGAGGTTAAATATAACTCTAACCAGGAATTTGATATGAAAGATTTAGGCTTTTTTAACTATTTTTTGGGTATTGAAATTATTAAAAACAATTACGGATACTTTGTATCTCAAACTAAATTTATAAATGATATAATTGAAAGATCTCGTATCACAAACAACAAGACAGCGCATACTCCTAAAGTTCTTAGTACTAAGTTAAGATCCACTGATCGAGAAAGATTAGATGACCCTACCCCCTATAGGCAACTCATAGGTGGTCTTACCTATCTCACTATTACCCGTCTTGACATTTCTCCTTTGACATTTCTCATGTAGTACATACAACTAGTCAATTTCAGCAAACTCCTACCTCTGTTTATATGAGTGTTGTCATGCACGTTATTCGATATGTAAAAAACTTTATAAACAAGGCGGTACTTTTAACTTATTCGTCTTTTGATTTATCTATGTATATTGATGTTGATTGGGGTGGAGATGTCAACAACAAACATTCTTCTACTGATTTTTGTGTTTTTCCAAGTGAATCACTTATCTCTTAAAAGTGCAAGAAGAATAAGGTGTCACTCTCTTCGACCGAAGCAGAATATTGAGTTATCGCTACTACTGCCACAAAGATTTCTTGGATTACAGTTGTTCTAAGAGATATGGGTATTACTCTTCAAAAACCTATCACTATATAATGTGACAATAAAAGCGCCATATACATTGCTTCCAAAACACATTTTATGAACGAACGAAGGATATTGAGATGGATTATCACTTTGTTCGTGAAGAGTGCTTACAAAAGAAGATAAATTTGTGTTATGTCACGTCAAATATGCAACTAGTTGACTTCTTCACCAAATCTCTCCCTGCTACTCACTTTCATTTATTGTTAGATAATCTTTCGATACATACACCATAAGTTTAATGGGGGTGTTAAATGTAATAGGTGGTATGGCCCGTGCTTCTTCTTGTGAATGGCGCGGGCCACTAGGGCCTACAACCAAAGCTGTTGGAGGGGCAATGCCTCCAACGGCTACTTGTTGGTCAACGGCTAGTTGTCAGGCGAGCAAGTAGTCGTTGGATTCCAACGGCTAGTCCAAAGTTGGCAAGCACTTGCTATTGTTGCTCCTGCTCCTTTCCTTCATTTCTCCATGTACAGTACTACATAAATACTGGTATTCACATTAATAAACTTATGTTGTCTAGAACAACCTTTGATTTGTGGTTTGACAATCTTGTTCTTGACTCTTGTTGCGTTTTTGGCATGTGTGGTGCATAAGACAAACAGAATAGTCATAATACCAAACAAGTCAAGTGAGCACAAAAAGCTCTTATTTTATTAATTGCACAACCTCCTCTATTTATGGAGGATCTATTACAAGAGAAATGAGAGAGTGGGATTTATTACAAGAGAAATGAGAGTAGGAGCAGCAATGGCTACACTACTAACCGTTGGGAGTTCCCAATAGCTAGCAGTGTACTCATTGGGGACTAACGGGCCCTTGAGTCCCCCAATCACAATAGGTCCATGTCGATGGACTTGCCGGACTAATGGCCCAGCTTTCCTATTATAAGTTAATGTTAGTTTAGCAGCAAATACAACGACAACATTGGGGAGAACAATCACGGGTTGCCGACCAGCCTCTTTGGTTGTTCACGACAGCCACTCTCTCTCTTTTATTAATATTATGTGTTAGTCTCTACGGTTGAAGCCTTGGAGACTTAAATACATATAATACATGAAATATTATGAGTATGCCATTAATGAAATGAAAATAAAGGAACCTTTAAAAACAAAAAGAAATAAGAGCAGGTCATATACTGAAATAGACTTTAACTACATCCAATTGTTCCTCTCAATACTCCCCCCTCAAGTTGGGTTGAAAACATTCCATACACCCAACTTATCCATAGTCTTCCATAATATTCTTTTTGGTAATGTTTTAGTCAACATATCTGTCATTTGGTCACTTGATCTCACATGAGTTAACTAAAATTGTTTGTTCAGTATCTTCTCTTGAATGAAATGGCAATCCACTTCTATATGTTTTGTTCTCTCATGATAAATAAATTGAATTCAGTGCAATTTGTATGGCAGCCTTACTATCACAATGCAAAAGGATAGTCATTTGAAATGTATGGCAGCCAGTGTGTTTGGACAATCCACTTCTTATTTTGTTTCAAAAGGATAGTCATGAAAATTGTTGGAAATAACAAACATGTAATAATAAGACAAGAAACACTGGTATCTTCAGATAGCAATTATGAAAGCAGGAAAAAATGTGAGTGCTTGTCAATCCTAAGTAACATAGCAATTGTATAGCAAGGGAGAAACATGACGATCAAACAAGGAAACGTGGATACAAGACAGAGATGCAACAAGAATAAAAGAATAACAGTAAGAAGTTTCAGAAATATCGACAGCAACATCAAATGGACTGCTGACATGACAAGCCAATGTCATCATACCTAATCATTAATTCATAGTAGATTCGCTTCAACTCTAACAGCGATGGAATATCAGCAGGAGCCTCTTCAACAATGTTATCACTTTCCTTGGGCTTTTTCTTCTCTTTTGAAGTGTCAGCATCAAATACTCGAGGACTAATTTTCCTGGAGAGAATTTGTGCACGAACATAATCTTTCCGGTCTAAACACAACCGCACCTAGACAAACATTATTAAGATGATAAATGCTGATTCCAAGAATTCAACTGGAATATATAAATAACTGAAGACTAATTATATTGATAATTGCAAAACATAGAACAGTGTTGGTAAATACCTGTTCAAGAACGAAAGCTATTTTTTCTGTCTTGGCCATCGCACCAAATGTCTCCACCTATGATGCAGTAACGTAAATGAAAATATAGGGTAAAACCTGATAGGGAATGCAAAGTATAGTATCACAAGATTCACAACTTCAAAAATATCATAGTGAAACATGGTAAAGAAGATCATTTCACAAAAGATAATGTGGTTATAAGAACTCCAAATATCACCATTAATTCAGAAATGAATATGATGCATGACATGCTACTTACAGCGATTTCTTGCATCAAATCCGCAGCTTCTGCAATAAGTCCCTGTTCTTCTTTTATTTTAGCAAGTCTCTTCACAAGCCTTGCCCTTTCAATTTCAACATAAATCTGTTTCAAAATGCAGAAAGGATCTTTAACCGATTATGCTAAAAGAAAGCACCATGTAAATTATATAAAGCAGCAAAATATTAGAGACCTTTCCAGCTGAGACAATGTTCAGTGTTTTGATAAGCTCAACACGAGTTTCCAGATCAGGTGTTTCATCTATATATTGCATCGCTTGCTGCACCATTGCAGTCACTGCCTGCAAGTCAGCAAAGAACAAACACAAGTCAACATGATGATAGTTAGGTGAGCCACATAGCAGCCAACGTATCTGCTGAATCGATCTGACAATATCCTAGAAACCAGCCAACCGTATGATATGAGCATCACCATAATGTGTTTAGCAATGCAAGCAAGGAGAAATAACTTTATGGATAAAGTATTGAGGCAAGCATCAAGACACAGGCGTATGTCAGTTTTTTTATAATAATGGATGCAGTGGCTTTTCAAGATCAGTACGTCAGTTGGAGATGATGGATGCAACTAACCTGCCACAGTTCGTGGAGAATAAAAATGCATGTCCAATAATGCTATAGAACATTGTCTGCCTGTTCCCAACTAAGGAATTACTATGAATTGATTTTTCATTTTCTTGGCTGTTTCAACCCGCATACTGCTCCCTAGCATATTTTCTAAGCATGCTCCTTGAAGCTATATATCAGGGACACTTTATACAAGTGAAGTAACCCCTGAGACACTGGTACGACACTGTTGGCATGGGTAGATACTGCCAGCCAACTCCTTTTTTCTGTCATATAACCTTCAATACTTTATATTGGCCATGCTTCTTGAACTCTACGGAGCTTCTCCTTAGAAACACTCATAACATCTCTAGTGTTTAGAATAGAATCAACTTTCTCCATCCATGCACTCCCATGCTTGAGCTTTATGAAATGTTTACGAAATATATAACAGTGAAGTGATGTCAATAGGAAGTAACAGACCAATCTAAAAATGCATGTCCCATAACATACTTAATTAGATGACATATAACACAAAGATGTAACTCCGCTCATGTATGGAATCACCCTCGCATGGCCGGTCCCAAGTCCGGATAAAGGAGGAGGGTTAAATTAGGCTTCTGACAAATTTTGTCGGATAAAGGAGGAGGAGACTTAAATGGACATGTCGGTAAAGAGGCATTAGGATATCAAGGTATTCATGGAAACTTTGGTTTGGGGTATATAAATGAGGAAGGTAGGGAGATTTTAAATTTTGCTATGACATTTGATCTCTTTATAGTCAATACAATCATTAGTTATCAATAGCGTGCTATAGCGGACGCTATAGCGGGTAGCCCTTAGCGGGAGACCCACCAAAGCAACATTAGCGCCGCAAACAGCGCTATAGCGGTCCACTATAGCTCTGTAAGCGGACGGCCGTTTGGATCATATTGGATCGGGTCGATCCAGATCAACCCGACCCAAATGATATAAAGGGACGAACGAGTTTGTCCCTGTGTTTCTCACTTCTCCCTCTCTAGCCTCTCCGCTGGACAGCTTGCGGAGCCTCTCCTCTGGATCAATGTTGTCCGTATCGCACCGTATCGTGCGATACGGCCCGTATCGCACGATACGCCCTGGGACCCTTATAAAGAGTCCCGGCTCGAGAGAAACCCGTGATTTTTCGCGGGTTTCCTCTCTTCTTTTGGGTTCTTCAAGCTCTCTAAGAGTCGGTTTTCGCCTCCTTGGTGTTCAAAGCTCTAAAATCGTGCCCTACGGTGTCCGTCCAAGCCTCCAAACTCGGATTTAGGTATATTTTTAATGTTTTTTCTATTTTTTTCTTTTATATTTATTATTTTTTGTGTTATTTCGTTTTTTTTTTAATGACAAAATATGAAGTTATTAAGTGTGTGTATACGATTTTTATTGCATTCATGAAGTGGGAGACACTCGATTTGAGTGTTATTTGAAGATTGGGGGATTTACGAAGTGCCTTTATTTTCAGGTTTTTGTTTGAATTAAAGTACTCTATTGAGATGGCAGGAAGGGGTGGTAGAGACTCTCATTCAAAGTCTGATGATCCGGCATGGCAGTGGGGTATACTAGTTGAGGGTTCAAGGTTAAAAATCATATGTTTATTTTGTGAAAAGGTGGTTAGTGGTGGAATTTCAAAGTTGAAACACCACCTAGCAGGAACCAGGAAAGAAATTGCTCCATGCACAGGCAGAGTTAGAAGTGTGCCAGAAGGTATTAAATGGCAATGCTTGAAGATGATTGAGGGCATACAGGAAAGGAGACAACAAAAGGATGATTTCCAGATGTGTGAAGAAGCTGATGATGCTACTGCCACTAGAGTTGGATTCACTGATAGTTTGCCTTCAGATGCTAGAACAGATATTGGTAGTAGCAGTTCGCGAGCACCTAACAGAGGAAAGAGGGTTGCAGCAGAAGACTTTAGAGGTGGCAGAAGAGGAAGTTCAGGAAGGAGTAGAGGAAGAGATTCTTCTTCTAGCATACATTCGTTCTTTCCTCCTTTCACTACACCTGGTGCTCAGCCAGGAATTCGTGCTGCTATGGCTTCAGAACAACTGCACGATCAAGCAGACCTTGCAGTGGGCAGATGGTTTTATGATGCATGCATTCCATTTAATGCAGCAAACAGTTTTCATTTTCAAGCAATGGCAGATGCAATTGCTAACATTGGTCCAGGATACAGGATGTCCTCTTATCAGAAGTTGAGAGGGAAGATATTAGATCAGACCGTGATTGAAGTGCAGCAATACTGTTCGACTTTGAGACAATCGTGGAAGGAAACAGGATGCACTATCATGGCAGATGGACGGACCGATAGGCGAGGAAGGATATTGCTAAACTTTCTTGTATATTGTCTTAAAGGACTCATATTTTTGAGATCTCTAGATATGTCAGAGGAGAGGCACACTACAGAGATCCTACGAGAGGAATTTGATAAGGTTATACAAGAGGTTGGGCTAGAAAATGTAGTCCAATTGATTACAGATAATGCAGCTAACTACAAAGCAGCTGGAAAGGAGTTAGCTGATATTTATGGGACTTTCTACTGGACACCATGTGCAACCCATTGTTTAGATCTCATCCTCGAGGACATTGGTGAGATGGATGAAATAAAGGCAGCAACTGAGTGTTGCCAAGATATTACAAAATTCATTTACAACCATGCATTTGTTTTGTGTATGATGAGGAGATACACAGAAGGTGCAGAGCTTCTTCGCACAGCTGCAACTCGATTTGCAACAAACTTCTTATCTATACAAAGTATTGTAAGACAGAAGCAAGCTTTAAAGAGAATGTTCTCCTCAGATGAGTGGCAACAATTTGCAAAGTTCCCACAAAACAGAAGGAACAGAAAGTTAAATGAGATTACAGAAATGGTTTTTAGAAGTTCATTTTGGAATGCATGCATCAGATTATTGAAAATTACTTGTCCTTTAGTGAAAGTTTTGAGATTGGCTGACAGCGAGGAGAAACCATCTATGGGCTACCTTTATGAACAGGGCAAAAGAAGCGATCAGAAATAACTTTAATGGAAAAAAAAGAGATTATGTGCCCGTGTGGAAAATAATTGATAGTAGATGGAATAAACAATTGCATCAGCCTATTCATGCAGCAGCCTACTATCTAAACCCATCATTGAGGTACTCAGCAACCTTCAAAAGGGATGGTGAGGTTAATCGAGGAATCATTGAATGCATCGACAGATTAGTCCCTGATGAGAGCATAGTAGATGCGATACATCGAGAGATAGAGATATATGATAATGCTCTTCACTTGATGGGTTTGCCTGTTGCAATTCGCAACCGCTCTACGATGCGTCTAGGTACATTGTTTATTTTCATATTTAAGTTGCATCTTACATTACTGTGGATTATTATGTCTCTAATGTTTATATTTTTTTTACAGATGTTTGGTGGAACAGGTTTGGAAGTGATTGTCCAAACCTTAGAGATTTTGCAGTTAGAGTCTTAAGCCAAACCTGTAGTACAACAGGTTGTGAAAGAAATTGGAGTGTTTTTGAACACATCCATACAAAAAAGCGCAACAGGTTGGAACATAAAAGGCTTAATGATTTGGTTTATATTCGTTGTAACATGCGCCTTCGTGAAAGGTAATGTTGTATTACTTTCAAATTTTCAATTCGATATTATTTAACTTCAGTTTTCAATTGTTAATATTACTTACTAATTGTTTATCTTTGTTTGTGTCGTAGGCAATTAAAAAAAGTAAATAGAGAAGAAAGTCAGTTCGATCCAATAAGTTTGGATAATTTTGATATATTAGAAGATTGGGTTATGGAAGATACTGAAGAAAATGCCCTCCTAACAGAAGAAGACGTTGCCTGGATTAATTTGGAAGGAGCACAACAACATTATGGAGATGAAGAATTTGATTTTGAAGAAGAAGGTGTGGGCGTGGCTGATGATGATGAGGATCTGCAACAAGGAGAAGATGAAGATTATTTAGTTGATAATCCTGATTACAATTTGTAAAATGTAACATTATATGTAACTGTAGACTGTAGTGTACTGTAAAGTGTAAACTATGTCTGTATTTTATTTTTTGGATTCAAAATATGTAAATTTGGATGCAATTGTTCAATGTTGAATGCTCAATCTGTACTAAACTTACATTATATGAATTTAAAGCAATTATCAGATTTGTCCTGATTTTTTCCTGATTTTTTTCAATTTTTTACTATTTTTTATTAATTTTTAATTATTTTTTGCATTATTTTAATATTAAAGTACGATACGATACGATACGATACGCCCGTATCGTGGAGCCCAGCGATACACGATACGATACACGTCAGACAACACTGCTCTGGATAGCTTGCGACTCTCAAACGCTCACTTTCGCCTCTCACCGCCACCACCTCCAGGTATGCCTCTCCCTCTCTCACCACCATCTCCCTCACTCCCGCCTCAGCCACCTCCCCCTGTCTCACCTCTCCCGCCTCTCCTTCTCTCTGCCGCCTCTCCCTCTCTCGCCACCACCTCCCCCTGTCCCGCCTCTCCCTCTCCTGCCACCATCTCCCTCTCTCCCGCCTCAGCCACCTCCCCTTGTCCCGCCTCTCCCTCTCTCGCCACCACCTCCCCTTGTCCCGACTCTCCCTCTCCTGCCACCATCTCCCTCTCTCCCGCCTCAGCCACCTCCCCCTGTCCCGCCTCTCCCTCTTTTCTGCCTCTCCCTCTCTCTACATGTTTTCGCCATTTTGGAAAAAACCTCCAACTTTTCACTTCTACTGAGAGATATGTTGGATGATGACTTTCCGAAAACACTAATATCACCTCCACTAGCCTCTTATTGTTTTTTCCTTAAGCTTGTTCCTTCATCTTTGTGTTCTATTTTCAGAGGCTCACACATATTTTGTTGACTTCATATCCAAGGCATATCAGGCGCTCACTGATCTAGTGTCTCGAGAGAAATATGGTCACCCAGATGGCAGACAGGTTCTATATTCTTTTAGTTCAAGATGTCAACTAATTATTTCTTTGATGATGGAGCATCATGCGAAATACTTTTGCTTGGGATCGTTGGAGTATGCATTCTGTTGCCACTGGTTATAGTTGGCATATATCTCTGAAGGTCTTCCAAGTACACTAGCAACTATGTCATGCACCAAACGTTGTATGCATATTATCACCACTTAAGGCCCTTCCCTTACACCAAGGTGAAGAAGAGTTAGCATTTCGTTTCTATATGCCATCTTGTTTCCTTTTTAGTGGGGTTTTGCTATAGTTCTATGAATTCTTTCTGCTAGACACATGGATGTCATATTGTTGACAGATAAGATAGGTTATTTGACTGATGGATTTAGGGAAAGTTATGTGCATATATATCAGCGAAGCATATCTAGGTGTTATCCTAAGTACCTAATATATCTTGTGTACTCGATTCATGTGACACATTGTTAGGTAGAAAAGAGCTCAATGTCATCAAGTGTAAAGAATATCAATATAGGAATTCTTCTTAACAAAAGGTGAATGGTTTTCTTGTTATGTGTGAATTTCTGGCTTTACGAAATTTGAATATATAGAGAAATCTTTTGTTTTTCTCAATTAATCTCATGATTTTATTTTTGTTTGGCTTGCTATCTTGTTTTAATGTTATTTATACATCTGTTTTGTCTCTTTGTGATCACTTTTGGCTGTCATTTTGCTGTTTGAGTTCCACTTGCTTCTTTGAACTTGCAGCAAGGTAATGGAAGTTTTCATAAAGGCAGCAGAATACATGTTAATGCCAGTTCATAGGTGTGACATTGAACCCCTTCAAAAGTTGTTTACGGATGTTCGGAGTGAGTTGGGTTTGGATACTAAGAACATTAAGCAAGAGCAAGCCAAATTTTGGAAGAGACATCCTCCTTTAATTAAGGTTTTGAGTTTTTGATTTCTGGTTCTTACATTTTGCATTCACATAGGCTGTTTACACACATCATATATTTACTTAAGTCAGTCTTCTGTAAACTTCAGACAGAATTGCTGCTTCTAGCTCAGTTGACTCGTGAATCAGCCTCCATCCCTCCATCACTGCATGTTGCCTTCAGGCATGTGATAGAATTGGCACCTCGCCTTCTTGAGGAGCTAATTAAGGTTACCGTAACATTTATATTCAATGCATTACGACTTGTATTTTATGGATGAAAATAAATTTTCTTTCTGCTTATAGTACTAAACGGTCAACTTTTTATTGTTCAATTGTTAATCTTTGCAAGCTTTGTTAACTTTTAGCACGGGAATATGGCGGCCTTGATTACGCAAAGTTGTTGGATGGCAAGGGTTCAGGATTTAGAGCCTTGGCAATTGATGGTGGGGTTTGTCGAATGCCCTCGACAGGAACCGTGGCGTGGGAGGCGAAGAGAAAGGAGGAAGACCGCTGGCAAAGTCGACGAAGGAGGGCAGTCTGATCAGTCGGGACCGGTGCCCCACTTAAGGCTCACTAGTTGAAGAGCCAAAGTAAATAGGTAAATCTACTTTCTCTTAGGTTATTTTCTTTATTTGCATCAGGGTCTTTGGCGTTTCTCTTCATTCATCATTATCAATGGCATTTGCTCTTCAACATGAAGCAAATAATGACACCAGAGCAGGTATGTGCACCACATGTTCTATGTTTCTTGTTTGGTGGATGTTGAAACAATAAAAGCCAAAGTAAATGGGCTTTAGAGAGGAGTGAAATGTATGCTACCTTGAAATGCCTATGATTTGCTCCTACTATTTGGCTGAAATTAGTTAAGAAGTTGTGTTTCTTGATATTTCTTAGAAATTATATATATATATAACTTTTTAATCATAAATAAAAGTGTACCGCTATATCCCCGCTATATCCCCGCGACCGCTATATTAAGGTCGACCGCTAACAACCCGCTAACCACTATTGATAACATAGGTACAATCTTAAAAAATGAGATAAACATTTAATTACTTATAAAAGTGGCTTATCACAAACACAAATTGATTATTTTATTTGTAGGAAAAAAGATAGCGCGTGTTGTAAAGATTGTAAGGTAATTCCAGGAGAAAACTTAACCACCCAATATCGATTTTTAGTCATGAATTTACATGTAAAAAAATAGACAAAGAAAAAAAGAGTACATCAAGCCATTCAAACTAAATGGTGGAACCTCAAAAGCGAGAAAGAATGTATATTTAAATAGAAAATCCTTCAAGGAAATGCTTGGAATTATGTTGGTACACCTTGTGATTTAGGAAAGTAACAAAAGATATGTTAGGTGAATCTATGGGAGGTGTACTGGCACAAAAAGAAGCTTAATGGTGGAGTAAAGTAATGCAAAATAAAATCAAAGCAAAGAGGGCATGTTACAAATTACATTATGCTAAGAAAACTAGTAAACTTTAGAGACTTATAAGAAAGGAAAGAAAGAAGTGAAAAGGCCGTCAATAAAGCAAAAGCTAAAATTTGAGAGTATTTATATAAAAAACTCAACTCAAAAGAGTGTGAAAGAGATATTTTTTGGATAGCTAGGGCTAGCGATAAGAAACTAATGATCATAATTTTGTTAGATGTATCAAAGACGAGGATGAGAAAATTTTAGTGGCAAATGATGATATAAAAATAAATGAAAAAACTATTTTTATAAGTTTTTTAATGAAAATAAAGATGTTAGTATTAGCTTAGGAGAGTTAGCCAAATCAGAAAAGTATATAATATAAACCATAATTTCTACCAATGTATTCAAAAGAATGAAGTCAAAAAGGCTCTTATGGTGGTAAATCGGTAGGACCAAGCAATATTCCTATAGAAGTTGGGAAAAATCCTACGAGAAACAGGAATCACTTGGCTCACAAGACTATTTAATGAAATATGGAGAAACAACCTGAGGAATAGAGAGTGAGTACACTTATACTCATATATAAGAACAAAGGAGACATTTAGAATTGTACGAATTATCGGGATATCAATTTAATGAGTCGTACTATGAAATTATGGGAAAGAATTATCAAACGTAGGTTAAAACAAATATCGAGTACAACACATAACCAATTTGGATTCATGCCAAGTAGATCTATTGTTGAAGCGATTCACCTTTTGAGACATCTTATGGAACATTTTAGAGCAAAAAAAAAAGACCTTCACATGATATTTATTAATCTAGAAGATGCTTACAATAGGGTCCCGAGGGAGGTTCTTTGGAGAACCTCGAGAGGTATCCCATTGACATACATAAACCTTATAAGAGACATGTACGATGGTGCAAAAACATGTGTGAGGACTCATGAAGGAAACAAAACATATTCAAGATCAAGTACCTTGGTGTATGTTATTTGCAGATGACATTGTGTTAGTTGAGGACTTTAAGGAAAAAGTTAATAGAAAATTGGAACTATGGATAGAAATATTAGAAAGTAAAGGCTTTCGACTTAGTAGAACAAAGATAGAATATATGGAATGTAAGTTTGATCATTTTGTTACTTCAAAGGACATAGAAATTAAAATTGGTACACATTGCATCCCTCAAAAGGAAAGTTTTAAATACCTAGGGTCAATTTTTAGAGTGATGGAAGAATTGATGGAGATGTTACACAGAATCAATGCTTGTTTGTTATAATGGAGAGGAGTATCACGTATTCTTTGCGATAAGAAGATATCATTAAAGTTAAAAGGAAAATATTATAGAGCATCAATTAGACCTGTCATGTTTTATGATTATGAGTGTTGGGCAATTAATCATAATATGTACAAAAGATGTCTGTGACAAAAATGAAGATGTTGACATGGATGAGTGGTCATACAAGAAAAAATTGTATATATAATGAGGTTATTAGAAACAAATAGGGAGTGATACCAATAGAGGATAAAATAAGAGAATATCGTTTAAGATGATTTGAATATATAGAAAGAATATCAAAGGAAGAACCCATAAGAAAGTATTAAAAGAGGTAGAGGATGACCACAAAAGTGTTGGAAAGAAACAATAAAGAATGATCTAGCTTATTGTGAGTTAACTGCTAACATGGCACATGATAGGGCTATGTGGACACAAAGAATCCATGTAGCCGACCCCGTCTAGTATGGGAAAAGGCTTAGTTGTTGTTGTTGTTGCTGCTGCTGCTGTTTGTTGTATAACACAAAGATGCACAATAAATGACAGCATTATTTGGAATAAACAATAACATAATGTTAATCTTCCTCAAAATTTGTTTACTAATACTTTACAGTAAATGAACATGATGGTAGCGGTAATGACTGAACCAATGGACTTCAGACAATATAGTGGAATTACTGGAGTTTGTGGGAGATATCATGGATTTTCCGGAAGAATACAATGACATAGAATACAAAATTATAAGAAACTTGGTCAACCTCCAAATGGCATCTGTTGCAGTGGTGGTCTACTATAACGCTATAGTGGAGATAGCAACTTCAATCTCCATGATAACTGAGTTTATGCATCCAAATGTAACTACATTCACTCGTGTAAATGTGTGTGTTATACAACAGCTAACTGCAACACATGTCCACCTACATAATATCTGACAACCACTAACTACGTGAATTGAGCGGCTATTATCGTTGCATTCTCCTATGCATTAACGAAACAAGGATTGCAACACAGATTCAGCAACGAAAAGTCAGCTTCTGGCTTTTGCTTCTTCTTCAAGAAACTTTGAAGGCAAGGCAAAAGCTAATGAAAAAACAAAACCCAGGACATGTTCATGTTGTGTCAAACATCAAACAAAGATGCTTCGCGTTCTACTCCCATGTGCTATGAGAAACAAGCATACCTGCTTAAGCTGGCCTCTTCTTTTTGATAGAAGAACAATTTGATCATTAAGAATTTTCCATGCACGGGCTTCATAGCAAAGTTGCACAATTGAGATGACTGCCTTCTTAGTCCCAGCAACATCACCAGCAAGACGCATCTGCTTTTCTACATTCAGAAGAGAATCTATAGAAGCCTGCAGATTTCCCTCCTGAACAGTATGAATAGAAAAAATACGCATATGAGTAAGTGTTTGTTTAGATAGAAGTAAATAATTACAGATAAAATGCTGTAATAGTAGCTAACCAAACCAATAAGGCATATCACAAAGAAGATGAAATCCAAATCAAGCTAAAAGAAATAATCATTTTCCTAAAGAATCTTAATTCCGGTCCTGTAATATTCAAGTATAACGGATCGGGTGCTAAGGTTTGGACAGCCGAAGAAACAGAAGATATATAACAAGAGATAAATTGAAACTCATAATGGATGCATATGTCCCATGACCATCGATAAATGTCTCTGAGCTCAGCTGCAGAATCTTAAGAATCAAGTAATTGGTTCTCAAAATGCAATCGATGGAAACGATCGTTAGATCCCGAATAGATTATGAGATCGGAGAAAAGATGAAACCCGAGGGAACTTGGAGCTTTGAGCTTAATGAATCATCGGATCGTCAAAATGACGACGTGGGCATCAACAAAATCGACTCAAACTCGAACCTGAGGGAAGACGCTCCCGTCCTGGACGAGGTTCGCGGCCGCCATGAGATGCTGGCCGTCGATGTCGCACATCAGATGGTCGTCTACGTGCGGTTGGCATGACATCTCTGAAACCCTAGCTGTCTCTCTCCAATAAAGCTCTTGTACTCCTCTCTCTCTCTCTCTCTCTCTCTCTCTGTATCAGTGGATACCTCCCCCTCGCTCTATGTCTCTCTCCCTCTCTTCCTGCTTCGGATCTCTGCAAATCGGAGCCTACCGCGCATTCTATTGCATTTAAGGAAAGACGGTCGCATCCGAAGTTACCCCTTCTTGGCCCTAAACCCAAACTCGAAACAGTCTGAGATCCATATAACTCGATCCGTATTCGTTCCGGTTCACGATACCACATCAAGCCCAGAACCAAAACAAAACCCTTTTACACACTGAATTACCCCCCCCCCCCCCCACACACATAAAAATACTCCGATATGCTTGTCACCTTAAATGCTTTTTTATCAAAGAGATTAATTGTTGAGTGTATAAATTAAATACAACTTATGAAAAAAAAATAGATATATATTATTTTTTATTTCCATCATTATGTCATGTGGTATTTGAGATTGAAATGAATATCACGAACATATTGAACTATATGTATAAAGTCTAATATGGGTGCCATGTTATATACTTCCATCTCAAAACATAGATAGTTGAGTTCAAAAGTTAAGAAAAAGTATACATTTGGAAGGTACTCAAAATTTAAATGTGAACTTTTTTCTTTTAAACTCATTCATTCATCTTAAAACATAGATGGTAAATATTTTCAAATATAACCAAGTAATTAAAGAGGCAACCATATTAATATATCTATATATAGACATACATACATGTATGTGTGTTTATGTATATATAAAGAGAAGTATTATATTTTACTCATCGCTACATGCTCGATCATTGTTTTTTGATAGTACGAGTGTAATAATATTGTCTTTCATAATTTTTTAAAAACACCTTGTAATATTTGGAGTTACATTCATATGACTGAAAAGCAATAGTCAAACATAGGTGAGTATCATTAATGGTAGGTAGGATACTTACAAGGCCAAAACCTTTATTGACGATAAAATCCAAGAGAAGAAAGAAATGCAAAACTTCGCCTCAAAATTTGATCGTTGAAAACTTTGGCATCCCTTTTCACGAAATCAAAGTCAAAGTAATCGAGCAAATTGATTTTCAATAAACACTAAGTACTAAGTCTAAGAGCAAATCAAACACAGAACCATAGTTTCAAGTATAAATTCAAAATACAAATTAAAGAGGAAACTACAAAGGGTTCTTATTATAGGTTTCAGTCTCATGTGGGCCTAGAAGTATAGTTTCATAACTAGAGGCCTGGTACCATGAACCAAACACACTAAAAATATTTAATTGCGAGGTTCGAACTACGAAAATCCCAACTTAATCAAATGCAAACATCGGCATGCAGTTTTATCTGATTCGAGCTCCAGTTCTGTAGTCCTGGCCTCACAATCAAACACCTCCTAAAAGAATCTAGAAAGAAAATTTGAGAACAACACTAAATAATCGACATATTATTATATGTTTAGCTATCTATGATCATTCACGAATTCTACTGTGACTACACCTTTTAAGCCTAAGCTCGGTTCTAAGTTCCATAGTAATACAATGTGACAATGTGCTCCCTTTCGTGTTATAGACATGAATTGGACCATGAACAATGCTCTCTTCGTTGTGCTTATTCGTGAACTATGGGTAAATTATAGTCAATGCTTAAATCAGAGTGAGATGGTAACTATTATTGGAGTTAATGGATCGCTCATGGCAACCTAAGTGGTTTTCCAACTATAAACCGGTTTGTTTTACCCTAAAAGAATTCCAGATCTTCCACCATCAAAATTATTGAGGAGTTCAATCTGATATGTCACATGGATATGAGAAGGTACCTCTATGACACATGAACACGACACTAGGGATAGAAGTGCAATTCAGTTTGCTGGAAACATACACACGTAATATATGTGTGTGGGGTTTTGCTGTAGTTGCGAACCTAATATTTGTATATGTAGACGGCTTTATGATTTTTTCGATAGTTTTCAGTTTTGATGGATAAAGTACGGTTTGAATAGCCAAGAATAGTGAAAGATGATGAAGAGTGACAACACATGAAACCATGGAGACGGAGAAATCAAACATATACGGTTTTTTAGTCTCTCTCTATATATATACCTATGTATATAATATATAAGGGTAGTTCTAAATGCATACGTTTTTTTTCGTGAATAATAGTGTTTTAACATATTCATCATTCGATTGACATGATTAAGATTTTAATTAATAAGTAAAAGAATATCCTTGAACTTTTTTTATATCGTTTAATGTACATTAAATACTTTTTATTTTATCATCTCAATCATATTTAACGTGATTATGTACCAAAAGACATTATACACTTAGAACTATATATATATGTGTGTGTGTGTGAAAAATCTTATTACAAAAATGAAGGTATTACCTTTGAAGTCTTATAAATCTAATGTATTGAACTTTTTTGAACCCATGAGTTACTTGAATCATGGTTGAGTAAGTTCAGTAGCGGACATCACCAACTATTGACAGTAGTAAGTCGGATAAAAATGGAGCTCGATGAATCCTGATACATGCATGGTTCCACTTGGGCCTTGATCTAGTCAGCCAGGTTGTATCTAATTTCAGAGAGACATATTTTATAGTGGATATTATATCAAATAAATTCGGGCAAGATCCATAAGATTGTATTAAGAAAATGGGCATTGTGCGGCTCTTGTTTGTGAATTGAGTTGGATTTCATGGAATTCAAATTGTTGTAGGATCTCAATGGGATGTATTCAGATTTGGATCAGTATTTTTAACAGTTCGAATCCAATTGGTACTTTGTACACATAAATTCACTACTTTTAACCCATTCATTTAAGTAGCAACCCGAAAATGGTGCATCATTTACATCGCCTTAGGTATGAATATACTGTGTCAAACTTGTAACCCACCCACCGACACATCTCTCTACATGATATATATAAGCTATATCCTATCTACCATTAATTATACTTAATCATGTTTAATCATTACCTTTTGGTGATATAAGTGTAACTCCAAATATTGTAAGAGTATTTAAAAAATGATGAAGGATAACCTTATTACACTCATATTACTGAAATTATAGAGATATGTAGGATCCAATATCTCTCCCTATACATAAATACACATATATGTCTATATA
This sequence comes from Brasenia schreberi, assembly GCA_036023115.1. Classification (NCBI taxonomy): domain Eukaryota; kingdom Viridiplantae; phylum Streptophyta; class Magnoliopsida; order Nymphaeales; family Cabombaceae; genus Brasenia; species Brasenia schreberi. Next base: position 2,599,492 of record JAYKKT010000090.1, on the reverse strand, counting down.
TAATGATGCTAATATAGTTGCCATTTTAATTACTTGGTCATATTTGAAAATATTTACCATCTATCTTTTAAGATGAATGAATGAATTTAAAAGCAAAAGATTCATATTTAAATTTTGTGTACCTTCAAGATGTATATTTGTTCTTATCTTTTGAACTTAACTATCTATATTTTGAGATGAATACTTGAGACTTTGTAGACTACAAGTATATAACATAGCACACACATTAGACTTTATACATATAGTTTAATATGCTCGTGATAAGCATATTGAAATAAAATAAGTGAAAAGTATATATATATATATATATATATATATATATAATCTCTTCGATCAAATGATTTAAATATGAATAATCGATAAGCATTTAAGGTGGCAAGCATAACGGAGTATTTTCATGTGTGTTTGCGGGGAGGTGGATATAATTCAATGCGTAAAAGGGTTTAGTTTTGGTTCCGGGCTTGATGTGGTATCGTGAACCGGAACGAATACGGATCGAGTTATATGGATCTCAGACTGTTTCGAGTTTGGGTTTATGGCCAAGAAGGGGTAACTTCGGGTCGGGAAACTATGGTTTAACTAAGAGGAAGAAACTTTCTCCTAGTGGGCCCTAAATTGGTGGGCGGACGCGACCGTCTTTCCTTAAATGCTATTGAATGCGCGGTAGGCTCCGATTTGCAGAGACCCGAAGGCAGAAGTGAGGGGGAGAGAGACACAAGACACAGAGCGAGAGGGGGAGGTAATCACTTCTATAGAGAGAGAGACAGGAGGACAAGAGCTTTATTGGAAAGAGAAAGCTAAGGGTTTCAGAGATGTCGTGGCAAGCGTACGTAGACGACCATCTGATGTGCGACATCGACGGCCAGCACCTCACGGCGGCCGCGATCCTCGGCCAGGACGGGAGCGTCTGGGCTCAAAGTGCCAACTTCCCTCAGGTTCGATCTCTTCTCCGATTTTGTGATCCGTTCTGGATCTTCAAATGATTTCCGTCGATTTTGTTGATGGCCACGTCGTCATTTTGATGATCCGATGATTCATTAAGCTCAGAGCGCCAAGTTCCCTCAGGTTCCATCTTTTCTCCTATCTCATAATCTATTCGAGATCTAACGATCGTTTCCATCGATTTTGAGTTGATTTTGTTGGCACCCACTTCGTCATTTTGATGATCCGGTGATTTAATAAATCTCGATCGACGTCGATCCATCGGCAATTCGTGATTTTCTCTTTCATTGGGATAAAAACAGTTACATCGTCGAGTTTCTTCATATGATCATTCGCTGTTCTTGTTTATAGTTGTATTATATCTGAAACAAATCGATGATCTTTGTTCTGGTCTTACGTTAACCTTTTTTCTCGAATTTGGATGACATTACATTGGTTCTACTCGTTATGAAACAAGAATTTCCTTTTTTTGTCTTTGGAGATCGACGGACATATGCATGCATCAGCGACAAAGACACGTTATTGTTTAATGACGTTATACATGGACTCATTACTATGATCGTTTACTTATGCCAGTATGGCGCAGAATAACTTAATGTTTACATGCTAGTGGGATTTTTTACTTATATTTTTGGATGAAATTCATCCTCTTTGTATTAACGAATTTCTTCGTACAACCATGCCCTGGATCTGATTTGAATTTAGAGTTCTCATCGATTCTTGGTTGGGCTGTGCATCGTTGGGATTCAGATTGGATGATCTCTGTGCCTTGATGTGCTTTTGATATGTAGTTTAAGCCTGAGGAGATAAATGGGATGATGCGCGACTTTGAGGAGCCAGGATATCTTGCACCAACTGGGCTGTTCCTTGGTTCAGCAAAATATATGGTTATTCAGGGCGAGCCTGGTGCTGTCATCCGAGGCAAGAAGGTGCTGATCCTGTCGTACTAAAATGTTTTCTTTTCTTTAATTAATCTTCAATTTCTTCAGTAGAATTAGTTTTCAATTTCTCTTAACTAGATAATTTTTTACATCAGCTAATAGATTTTGAAAGTATTAAAAGAGGTAGAGGATGTCCACAAAAGTGTTGACGACCACAAAAGTGTTGGAAAGAAACAATAAAGAATGATCTAGCTTATTGTGAGTTAACTGCTAACATGGAGCATGATAGGGCTCTGTGGAAACAAAGAATCCATTTAGCTGACCCTGTCTAGTATGGGAAAAGGCTTAGTTGTTGTTGTTGTTAGCTAAATGTAAACAATCATGGATATATTGATTTTTTTATAAGATCACCGCTACAGGATCAGCTTACTTTGATAGATAGTTATGGGCCTCGTGGTCTTTAAGACCTATCATTCTCTTTTGGCTTTTTCCTTCTCTTCTGATTTGGTTCTTTGATTCCTACTTGTCTAAGTTAGATACAAATTTTCGTATCTCATTACTTGCAAAGAAATGAAGAATATGACTGCTTTTGTGGTGATGTTTGTGAAATTTTCAGCACTTATGTCGAGTTTGCAGTGTGTATATATTACCCAAAGCCGAAATGAAAGCCTTTTTCAGCACCAAGTGAGGTTCACCACATGGATTCTTAGTCGCCATTGAGCTCAATTTTGTGTCGTATTAACACTTAAATCCAAAAAAGTAAGATGGTGTTCTATTGTTTCCTTCCAACAAGTTAGAGGCCAAAACCAAGCTTTTCATCATGCTAGGTGGCGTCTGCAACATGGTTTCTTAGTTCCCATTGACCTCGATCTTTTGTTGTAATAGCATTTAGCTCATACAGGCAAAATCATGTTCTATTTTCCCCCCTTCCAAACACTTAAAAGGCCAGTTTCTCCGTCTTCGTAACACCCAAAATACAAGAGTCAAGTGGGCTACAAGGCAATGTACTAGCATGCCTGCTACGATTCAAGATTCATAGTGTCACTATATCTAATTTGACCTTTTGTAGTTTGTTGTTGGACAACCACCTGTCAAACATTCGTAGAAAGACAAGCGGAAGGCTAGATTTCTTGGGTTTTGCTTATCAGGAAATTTACCCAGCTTTATTGTAATCTGGTCATTCTCCAGTCTTATGCCTTTTAACAGTAGAAACACTTAATCCTTAAGAAGGTTATATGTTTGAACAACAATATTCAAGGAAAAAGAAAATCAGTGGAACTCATAACTTCAGGGTTCACATGCTGCAAGTGTATATAAAAGAGTTTCTTTTTGCTCGTTGAGAAGGTTGTTTCACAGCATGCTGTGAATTACTTGATGGTTTAAGGGTACCAATCAGATGAGTCAGTGCTATGAAGGTGGATCGGATGGTTGTTCATAAAGGCATAGACAATGAAAAACTTGGATCAATTGCAAACGAATAATGCGTATGATGTATCTTGGCCTAGGAAACAAATGAACAGTTCTTTATTTTTTTCTTTTTAATGTCAAAGCCATTTGAAGATGGTTACTGCATATTGAAACTTTATGAAGTGAAACTGGCAGATGAATTAGGACACTGTATTTTTATGCGGCTCTAGTCTTGTATCCAGTCGATCACAATGCATTCTCGACGCCAGTTCTTTCACTACAAATCGCTGAAAGATGCACCCAGGGTTTTAGCTCAACTGGCAGGGCTCTTCGATTTCCCTGTTGCGGGTGGGAGTTGGATTCCAGTGTGTGTGTGTTTGTGAGGCTTTGGGGTTAACAAAAATAAATCGATAAAAGATTTAACTCTGTTGTAGTTAATCCTTCCTCAAGGCATGCTTTTCATTATATTTTTTGTTTATTCTCTTCATGGTATACACTTGTTTGATTATATTTTGTTCTATTCTGTTTCTCTGATCTTCTCATTCTGCATGTGTTTGGTGGAATTATACAGCTATCACCGATTTAAGAAACAAAATTTCCGGTTGTTACTTGTTTGTTTTTTCCTTTGTATTCTGCTGCGGAATATATTCTCATTCAAGTCATTGTTTGCTTGGTTTCTTGCAGGGCTCAGGCGGGATCACAATCAAGAAAACCAACCAAGCTTTAATCATCGGCATCTATGAAGAGCCAATGACCCCAGGACAGTGTAACATGGTTGTGGAGAGGCTTGGCGATTACCTTTATGAGCAGGGCCTCTAGATCTTCCACTACATTCAATTAATTATTCGCTCTTGTGGGCTGTGATTTTCTGAACGATCTTATATTTTCCTTCCGTTAGACATGGACAGGGTCGATAGTGGAGGTGTTTCTTTCAAATAACTATAAGGTTTTCTAGGAAACCTTATGAGAACCAGATAAGTTGTGGAGAGTCTTTTCCTATGATTCTTGAAGTACATGGAGTCTGTCATATTGTTCTAGACTCGAGATTTTGTGAAACTTGTAAGGAGATCGCTTGTTTCTACCGTCCCAGTTGCTGGCTTTCTATCAGTTCCCAGATTCCTTCGCTCCAAGGACCTCTCTCTCTCACACACACGCACACACTTTGCACTGGTGTTGTGAAACACTTTCCCTAATAATCCTACTATGGAGTTCTTTCTTTTTTGGTCTAAGCCACTGCCGTCTGGGGAAGCCTACAAGGCCACAACTAATCCGGCTCAAGCTGGGTCGGCCCATTATGGGACAAACCTCTCTCAGTGCATTCATAAGACTTGAACTCGATGCCTTGCTCAAGGGGAATAAGTGCCGAACCACTTCGAACCAACCAAGAGTTCTTATCCTACTATTGAGTTTGTTCCTAATTTGATGAACTTCGACCCTTTACACCACAGGCATTTTCTGTATATAGTGGCGACTAACTATAAAACACAAAGCAATATATGACATAATTAGTCTTTCCACTGCTTTATGATTTTGATTACTTAATATCTAATCAATTATTTCAAAACCTTGTATAGTATTGTCCAGTCAGTTGCACAGGGTGACATGCATATTCAAATAGAAAATGACCTTTTACCGACCAATGGGGTGGCCAAAGCCAGATGCATACCCAAGGTATCAAACTCATGACCTTCAACTTACGAGTCGTCCCCACAGTCAGGTGAGCTATTGCTCTTTGTGCCAATACAAAATGATTTTGGAATTCATATTTGAATTCTTTGTTGTGCAACATTTTGATTCTTACTCTTTTTGTTGTGCAACATTTTGATTCTTACTCTTTATGTGTTTCAATTTTTCTTTTTCTTTTTGTTACAAACGAAAGCGGAAGCCCGAAGCCAGTTGACCTAACGCTTTGGGTGCTACTCTTTATGTGTTCATTTCATGTACTTGGATTTATTTTGGTACTTTTATCATCTTGATTTGTTCTGGTACGAGAAATTAGATTATGAAGATGTTAAAAGAAAAAACCTATAAAAGTATTATAAGACAATATTAAAATGTTAACATGTCACCTGATCGGGTTATTTAGAAATAAAGAATCCATGTAACCGACTACATCTAGTATGGGAAAAAGTTGTGTTGTTGTCGTTGGGACTATTATCAACTTGATTTATGATCTATGCAGTTTCTGTAATGGAATAAAATTTGAGCGATCCACAGTTTTTAGATGCCACATCCATTCTTTTTCTCTTTTCCATGGTGTTTTTCTTGCACATGTGCATACCTACTAGAACTAGTAGCTACTAGCCATCACTGTCGGCATTGAAATCGGTGATGGTATCTACTAGCAACCATTTGAGAAGTGTACCAACCACCTTGATTTCTTCTTTTCGGGTGATCCCCTTGATGATCTCAGTTCTTCTTTGGCACTCTCCTCCGTCCTTTCCCCGGTGAAGCTCATTAGTCGGAGGAAAGGAAATCAAGGCGACCCCTACATGCTAAACATTGTCGGTTTGGAACCGATCTGAACGGTTGGCTAAGAACAAGCTGGAACTAAAACAGGTCAAGCAGGACCTCATTGGTCCAACTATATGCAGTAGCCGACCTTCTAAGAATTTTTGTGAGTGAGGTGGACTTGCATTTCAGGTAAGGCTCATTTGTACTTATGTCCACAAAGCACTTGTATTTGTTGACTACGTGTGTCACAGTTCTCGCCTGCGAAGATGAGCCCGTTCAAAAATGATTATTTTGTAAGAATTATATTCACAAATATTAGTAACCATGAATAAAGTAACTCCATTATATACTCCCCACATGAATAAAGCAACTTGTTTCAGTCATCACATGAATGAACCAGCTCCCTTGTACCTTTGTGTTCGAAAGAGAGTACCATCTTACATCTTTAGGGAAAATCTTATGTAATTCTCGTTTTTCTTATTGAAAGAGTCCTAAGTCTTTGATAAGTCATTCCTGGACATGTTTGGCATTAGAATCAAGAAGAGGCCTCCCTGAGTAGACCTACCAAACTAGGTGAGTTGCTTGTTGTTCAGCCCAGTGAGGGGCCTAATGAGATGAGTTGGACTCAAGTCGTCTGGGTCAGCAAAATGAGTTGCGAACCGATTGAACTCGTATTGTGTTGTATAAGGTCGTGTAGTTAAGTACGTATAATATTTCATTAAGATAGGTTAAGAATATATAATATGTGAATTAAGATAGGTTGAGAATGTATAATGTTTGCATAAAGATAAGAATGTATAACATTTGGATTAAGATCAGTAGCGGATCTAGAAATTCTTTTAGGGTGGAAGCCCCGAAATCGTTTAGGGTCATCTATTGTAGACGTGAATCCAACCCTCAAGATGATCTTTAAAATTTCGGACGGGTCGGTCTTCTCACCTCGGCTCAATGTAGATCTGTCACTCATTAAGATAGGTTAAGGTGCACGGACCTACTTTCTTAGGTCGCTATATGTACACGTCTTCAATGGGTAGAGAGTTGGATTTTTGCATTAAAGATTACCTTGAAAGTTAATCTTCGATTTGAATGCACGAAAATTTCAATGTATTGCTGAACCTAATATCAAACTTTGAGTTCTTTGAAATTAATTTTAACAAACGCGTTTGCGTTCAGCTTACCTGTCTTTGCAGCTTGTATAGGTATTATTGGTATGGCTTGTCTTCACTCGGTCACACTCCCTTGATATTTTTGTGGGCATCAAATCTTACCTTTCTTAACTCTCTTTCTCTTCCTAATATATATATATATATATATATATATATATATATATATATATATATATATATATATATATATATATATATATAGATGCTCAAACCCCAAAAACCAAAGAAGGGACATGAATATTTAGTGTTAGATCCAATTTCATTATGTATATATGAAAAGTTGATCATATCTACTTATTGATTTTTGGTAATATGAGTGTAATTTTAAAAGTACAGGAGTTTTTAAAAAGAATAAAAAACAATTTATTACATTCATACCATTGAAAAACAATGGATGGTGAGGATCTCATCACTATATATATAAAAAACTAGATCTTAATTGTTTTTAGGTTAGGAGTATAATTTTAAAGAATTTAAAGATTTTCGTAAAAGGACAATGTTATTAGCTCATGAAAAACAATAGTTGAACATGAGACCTATTTCTAACATATTGGTGATAAGTTAATAATTTTTAAAAAATTAAAGGTTTTCATAAAAGAATGAAGGACAACATTACATTCATTCTACCAAAAAATAATAATGAAACATAACTCGAGTGAGATGCCAATATATATATATATATATATATAAAGAATCTCAAAGAACTTTTTTTCTTTCTAACACAATGCTTTTAAAGCATATTCTCGCCCACATCTTAATATGTGAAATTAAAGCATATTCTCACCCACATCTTAATCTGTGAAATCCCTTTCTCCTTCCATCAATCTTTTTAATACGTCAATTAAATATTAAAGAGTACACAGAGCCCGTTTTTATTAGGATTTTCCTTAGGGACAGTAAAAGAAGGAGAGGCGGTGGGCGGTTCCCTTCATTCGTATTCAAAGGTGCATTTGCCAATCAGAAACTTTAGCTGCCGAATCTCATAAAAGGTAGATCTCCCACTTTTACATACCCAAAAGTTCCTCAAGTTTGCATCTCTTGCAGACAGTTGGGCCCTTCGCGAGCGCGCCCGCGCGCGCACACACACAGAGAGAGAGAGAGAGAGAGAGAGAGAGAGAGAGAGAGAGCATGTTTTATGAAAGCGCTACCACCTTTTGGCAAAAGAATGTACCTTCCTCTTTAATAATTTCGTGGAAAGAAAGGATGTCGATGAAAATGTCCAAGGGGAGAGGGAGCTTTGTCGCCTTATAATTATGAAGAATTCAAGGCCACAGATAATTATCATGAAATTCAACTTTATTATTGTAGAATATATAAGTTTCTCTCCTAACTAAATTCTTGTTAAAATCTGGGCAAGAACGCAGGCGGGCCTGGCTGGGTTGATCCAAAAGCAACAACACAAAGAATACAGGTGGACATGAACATGACCCTATCCATACCTAATTTCACATATTTCAGTGTTCTCTTATACATTCCAAATTTCTTAATATATTCTGCTTAACTCAGCCATTTAAAATATTTCAGAATTTTCCTTCCCAAATTTATTTTATTCTGATATTCACACACTTATATACATACACACACACACACACACACATATATATATATACTTAAAGCTTCCTTAACGGTTTTTTTTTTCTAATTTCCCCCCCCTGATCTCCGAAAACCAAACCCACATCGGTCTTGGTTCTGTTTTCATCCCTGGTTCCTAGAGAACCGGAACCGGCCACCTCTAGAAAAATTAGTTGAGCATGATATCAGCAAACTGGGTGGAAACTAATACATAATATAGAGATTAACGAGAGAGCCCCCAGCTCAATGCAATTGATACCCTCCAGACTTCACAGAGAGACAGATTGGACCCGAATCTGTTCGCTGTAGCCAAGTGGGAGCAAATCTAGGGAGGCTACTTTTGTTCTGCATGTTGGCGCGCGCGTGTGTGTGTGAGTGAGAGAGACGCAATTTCAGATGCCCCATACTTGGTGGCCTCGAATTGAGGGGAAAATCCGACTACACCCGATTAAATTCCAACTCTTCCCCTTCACTTCTTCCTCTCATGGTTGGTTTAGAGAGTGGGAGATTCTAGAGAGACGCACACTCACATAGTGCTACAGAGAGGAAAGCATCGTAGAGAGAGAAGGCAACGATGTCTTGGCAGGTATATGTTGATGACCATCTGATGTGTGACATCGACGGCAATCATCTCTCTGCGGCAGCAATTATCGGCCACGATGGCAGTGTCTGGGCTCAGAGCCATACGTTTCCTCAGGTCTCTCTCTCTCTCTGCGCTTTGCTTTTGGTTTCATATGTTGGGTTCTTTTTGTTTTTTGAAATACTTGGAATTGGAGGATTAGTTAGAGATGATGGAAAGGTGTTTTTCCACTGGTCGTCTTTCATCTACGCCAATGTGGTTTTTGAGAATTTTATCTGTTTTATTTGGTAATTGAATTGGTACATATTTAGTTGGTTGTAGGGATTCGATGATATTTTTCTTTTCGATTTCGTAACTGTTGTTTATAGATCAACCTTCGAAAACATGTACTTGGTGATTTTAATCAAGGATTTTGAAAGATTTCTAAATTCTTTGTGCTGGTGTAGAAGTTTATGAATCTACCTGGATTTTCTTTTGAAATTTCAGTGATTGTGGTGGTCTTTACTCTTTAGTCTTGTTGATATGTTGAGAGGCAGCAATACCGAGCCGTTCGCTCATGATGATTGCCCTTTTGGTTCTTTTAAACAGTTTAAGCCTGAAGAGATTGCCGCGATCATGACTGATTTCGATGAGCCGGGATCGTTAGCACCCACTGGCTTGTACCTTTGTTCCACCAAATATATGGTGATCCAAGGTGAGCCAGGGGCTGTCATCAGAGGGAAGAAGGTGATCAACTCTTACTCAATATCTTAGTGGGTTTATCTGATTATTCTTGATTAGCTTTCTTTCACTAGTGAATGAAGTGATAAATGTGTTTTTAGGAATTTGACATGTATTTTTTCTTTTTATACAATATTATGTGTTAAAATATTTACCTTGGTTCTTACAATTCACAACTATACCTCTTTGCATACCCAGGTTATTTATATAAAACTTGGATCGATACTTTTTTTCCTGCCTGCTTAGTTGGTACTTGCTTCTGAGCAGCATCCTGCCGATCTCTGTAATTCAGAGAAAGGTTGATGTCTAGTTTCCATGTCCTCTGATTTTCCATTGGATCGTAAATCTGTAATCCAAGTCCAACTATACCTCTTTGCATACCCATGTTATTTATATAAAACTTGGATCGATACTTTTTCTCCTGCCTGTTTAGTTGGTACTTGCTTCTGAGCAGGATCCTGCTGGATCTCTGTAATTCAGAGAAAGCTTGATGTCTAGTTTCCATGTCCTCTGATTTTCCATTGAATCATAAATCTGTAATCCAAGTCCAACTTAGTGGATTTGGTTTGTGGAGCTTGTAGAAAATTATTCTGATTTAGGAAATATAATTTGGGACACTTGTGCTGAAGAATTCTAAGGAATTATGAATATTATGTCTGGATCATAGTTCCAAAGATATTGGGACAAGACACATGAACATTCTTAGTGGCTGCCTTTGCGTATATGTGTGAGCAGTAAATTGATGATCTTTGGGCTCGGCCAACTCTCTATGATGATGAAAATGACCAAACACAGGATATGCGTGATTAATTCAATCATATAGTTGGGATCTTTAATATTTCCATGTAGAAGGGGAAAGCAAGGATTCACCTCATTGATAAAAGGTGTTAAAGTTATTTAATTTATCTAAAGATTGGTTTGACTGAATCTCTGAATCTCGTTCATGTTCTTGCTTGTTTTACCTCAAAATTGGAGCATTTCGAATGCATAGAGACTAACTGCATCCCTTTTCTTCAAGTTGATGCATAGAAGTAGCAGCATCTATGCTGAACCGGGATAGCATGATACTTCAATTAATCACTGCTAGTGACAAATGAGTTTCAACTGTATTTGTTCTTCTTGATGCGCATGTGTAGTAACTGTGGTTGCCCTATATCTTAAAAGGGCAAAAGTCGCCAAGGCATTTTTGATAACTCACATTTCTGCCTAAAATTGAAAGGTGCCTATTACTCATATAAGGTATGGATACTATGAGGCAGTGAGCTTTTTTGCAAGGTCACCTGAATGTCTTCAAATTTCTTCAAGGTGGAGTTATTGCTCCATTGGATGCTACCTTCTTTCCTGGTGAGAACATTCTGCCGGATCCTGCTGCCCAAGTTCAGTCATCTACCTCCTTGGTCTAACGTGTTAGAACTTAATTTCCATGTTCAAAAAGACAATGTAACAGCGCAAACATGTTCTTAAGTATTATTTGCGACCAAATTGTGTTTGTCTTTTGTAGGATATATTAGATCCCTGCTATGCATCAAGCACAATTCACTTGTCTAGACAGGAATCATGACTCAACCCTCTACATACTGAGGAGGCATCAGGGAATCTGAGAGAATATTAGCAATTTTGATATCAATATACAATGATAACATCTTTTTGGTTCTGTGGGATAGATCAATGGTTAAGTTGCCCTGCCATCATCATTATGCAGTCGTTCCTTTTGAATGCTGAATGCTTCTTTTCCTATTGAACTCATTTCTGGTAACCCTCCTGATGGCAGGGAGCTGGTGGTATTACTGTGAAGAAAACCAACCTGGCATTAGTGATTGGAATCTATGAAGAGCCATTGACTCCAGGCCAATGCAACATGATAGTTGAAGGGCTTGGTGATTATCTCATCGAACAGGGCCTGTAGTTGTTATGTTTGAGTATAGAGTTCCATTTCTTTGGGGGCTACAATCCCTTTTAATATAAGCTTGAACCCTATGCTGAAGGTTCAGTGAATAATTTTATTGAATTGAGTGTGGTGGGGCATGATCGTTGTCGTTCCCATATAGTGCAGTGTGGTATGGTGACTTGGTCATTTTTCTATTCCATATTTTCTGCAGACTCTGTATCTTGTTTGTGGACCATGTATCTTTCAAGGAAAATGTTATAGAAGTTTTTAATTATGAATAGCTTCATGCAAGATTGTTCCATGTTTATTGATGACAAATGCAATAGCTTGTAGTATTTTGATGATGGGTGGTAGTGTTCTTAGTTTTCATAGTATGTAGTTGTGAATTGATTAGGTTGGTTTTAGTCATGTTCCATAATGCATCATTATGAGTACAGGATTGAGAATTCAACTCAAATCCCAGAAAACAATATGAATCAAATGTGTACTTTTCTGATGACATATATTTCAAAGTCGTATCATCATTCCTTTGGTATGTATTAGTTTGAGGGCTGTAGCATCTTCTCTAAGCTTTAGTGGATCACTTAAGATAAACCAGGTTGTGTCCATAATGTGTTGATGCAAGTTTATAATGACGCTTCAGGGGTTTGATTAACTAAGAGAAATGTGAGATCAACTTCTTTCAAAGATCTCAAATCATTAATATATGCCGGTGGCTCTATTAATGGCCACTGAAAGGTTTGTTGAGACTAGCATACAGGAAGATAGGTTGGTATTTTCTTTCTCTTGATTGAATATGTAACCTGCATCTCCTAACTCATTATGAATAAGTTTCAGCTCAATCTACGGGATCTGGAGGAAGGATTCGTGGTTCGAATTCAAAGAAAGTCGTCTCCCAGTTCTCATATCAAGACAAACAAAGAAACTTGAACTAGAAACATTAGGGCTGTAGGTTTCTTATTGCATCCAGATGCATCTTCTTGCTCTTGCTTTATAGTTTGACAGATTTTAGTGGGAACTGAGAACAAATACCAAGTTGTTGGGACGTGCTTGAGTTTATGATATGTTCATAATGTTTAAGGATTCAAGTCTTCCTTTCTCATTATCTTTTCTAGGAAGCAAGGCTGAGGCAAGTCTGAGAAATGCATACTGGGTATTGAACCCATGACCTCCAGTTTGAATGTTCTCTTTGGTGAACCCCAGGAGAGTCATATCTCTTTGTGCAACTCCAGCTTACAAGTTGTAAGCTCACTGATGTTGGATTCTCCAAAACTAAAATATTGCTGTTTAATAGGTAATGATTTATCTATTTCTAAGTTTTGTTCATTCAAGGAATAGGGCAATGCAGGGTGTTCAACACTTCATGAAGGGTTAACTTGTTAGTTATAATGATCATCATTTTGACATACACTGAACATAAAGGAATCCAGTTGTCTGCATCTCTTCGGCTAAGCTCATGGCGAGCTTGCTTCAGCTCATTTTGTGAGCCATGTCAAGCAAGGTATGATCTCATATGATGGGGCTAAACGGTCGGTACTTTCTGGCTTGTGTCCACTTGCATAGGCTAGTGTAGTTGAGTAGATATAATACTCACATGTATATATATGAGGAAAACATTTTGCATCAATTAGTGTGAAGGGCTTACATGTCTTTAGTAAATCAAGAGTTTAAAAATAAAATTGCATATGAAAGAGGTCATTCTTAACTTAAAAGAGCAGAATTTCTTGTCTCAACAATAACTGTATACCTTTTGAATTTCATCAGACAAGAGAATGGCTCATCTAGCTTACAACTTCTTTATATGAGTTTGGCTCATCTTAATAAGCAAACAGGCCGAACCGCGAATCATCAACAATTGAATGAGATGCGCACGAACACACCAAGCTCAGCTTGTTTGGAAAGACTTGTTTTATGCTATGAGGCTTGTTGGAAAGGCCTTGAAATAGAAATCTCATGCTTGCCATTTGCATAATAAGTCAACTTCTTACCTCCACTAGAAATATTTTTTTGATAACAAGCGATGTAGATAGAGGTTGGAAGCATACTCTGGTGCACTTTAACTTTTGCCATTACAAAATGTCCCCCCATCTTCAGCATGGTGCAGATCAAGATCTACAAGAAAAAAAGTGTGCATGGACCCTTGTGTCTGGACATGACCTTTTGGGCAAACCGGAACTAACGGGTCGAACCTGCTTGTTCTAGTTTGCCCAAAACCATGAACCATAAAAGCAAAGAGGATACCACTTGGTTCTGGTTCTGGTTTGTGTTGTAACCATAACCGAAAAGAACCCCAAAACTGTAAGAAAAGATGAAAAAAACTTATAAGATTGGACCAGAACCAGAACCAGTGGTTTGAACACCAAACCAGGAAACCCCAGTTCAGGTCACATTAGGCCGGTTCCAAACAACCCATGTCTATTTGTGCCTGTGATCCACTTCGGTAAACATCACAGCAGAGGTATACTTCACACAAGGAATGTCGACAAATTGAACGGCACTAACCCTAGTTAAACATGGTTAAGTTTCGAAATCCATATCCAGTTAAACGAATTCAATGTGGTTTCATGAGGATATATCAGACGAATATCCGGTGATAGGATGCATCTGATATAAACCTTACATCCAACTCATTTTGATGCTTTTATTGATGTACACTCTATATCAGTGGCAGATCCAGAAATTTGTTTCGGGTTGGGACGGGCTTTAAAAGTTTACATTTTTTCATTGAAATTTCAATACAAAAATAGAAATTTTCAGAATTTTGTTTGGGGCGGTCGCCCCACCCCACCACGACATGGATCCGCCGCTGCTCTATATCCAGCAAAAGCTGAATTCTTATTGGGCTAAGCTCATGTGCTCTAATAATGCAATAATTCATGAAGCAAAGGAGAAGTTCATTGTCAGTTCTGTTGTTTGGCTAGGCGTCTGTTTGTTACCATTTGATACCACCAAATGGTAATGCCAGTGCAGGTGCCAAGAATAAAGAAATGTTTGTGGTTGAACCATTGATCACAAAGAAAAACTTTCTCATTCGTCTGTTTGGCAGGCAAGGTTTTCTATGCTCGTACCTCGGAAAAACCTGGTTGGAAGGGTTAGTGGAAAATTTGGAGGCTAGGAACATCCCGTAGTCTTACGACTTGATCTACACACTTTTGGCTAGTCTAAACCCAGTGCCTGACTTAGAAAACTTTTCCCGGCCAAGCAAAGTCCACTTGGGTGAAATTCAGGTGAGGCAGTCCATACAAATTTTCGAAAGAATTCGATCGCGGGTATAGATTTTATATCGAATTCAAGCAGCCTCAACAATGAAATCTCTCATTCTAGAAACGAAAATCACAGTCTCCTTTGGAACAGTTTCTCATCGAACCCAGTAGTACCATTCTTTTTTCGAGCATAGACCGTGGGCATGGAGCTCAAACTACTAAAGGTGGTGGTCGATCGGGTCGGGCAAAGGTTCTTTCCGCTGTACCACTTGGGTCATTAGACCAAGAGGCTCAAATACCATATACCACAAAGGCAATTTCTTCGAGTTATACAACATTAAGAACAAGCACCATCATTTGATTGAAGATGCTGAAAGAGTGCCATGGCCGCCAGCTTCATTCTTCTTCCACTAAGAAGAAGATGGTAGAAAGGCTCCACTTTGGGATGAGGCAAGCGTGCACCAAATGATAAGATATGAGAGAGCTGGCCACACCTTTTCACAAAAGAGGGCCTGAAGAGATCACGCTTGTGCTTGTGAGAGTTCACATATATTCACCAATCCAAATTAAAAACTATTATCGTGATCTTTGCCCTAGAAAGGACTTTTAATGGTTACAATGGGATGCGGAAGCCAGGTTTACGCACCCCAGTCATCGAACTCACGACCTTCATCTTGTGAGTCGAGCCCCTGCCAGGTGAGCTAACGTTTTGAGTGCAAAACAGCCGACTGTTTTGATATTGACCTTAAAAAGGAAAGTTACTGATCCTCATTCATGGACTGAACATCATCTAAATTGAGTAATGGCTTAGTCATCATCCAGTAAAGAAACAGGTGGGCGCATGATCGCGACCCGGTTAAGTGCACGGAAGTTGGAGAGCAGTTCGGAAATCTAAGCCATCCACTTTGGTGATGAACGACTGCTGCCAATCATAGTAGTCATCGATCATCGATCACCGGATGGTTGATATTTTAAAATACAATACTAAATACTAAAAAAAAAAACTCATTCGCCTCGTACCACGTCATCAATATCCGGATCACATATCAAAGTATCAGATCGGCAATCAAAGAAAGAGAGATCGCACACCGTGACCTTGTCAAGAGCCCGATAATCACACACATGTGCAGTGATCCTCTTGCTTTTCTCTCTAAGTATTTTTTGTTTTTTATACATTGGAGAGGCTGAATTGGATATAAGCTGATTATGGTTCTACAACACATTATGGAATTTCATTGTATAAAACATATTATTTTGGACACAATAATGTACCATAGTTTTGTCTTAATGATAACAGTAAAGAAAACCACGACATACTCCTTGGATTCCATTACCGATCTCTGGTTCGAGTCTTGTGAATGGAAAAAACCAGTGGGAGAGCTTTACCCCGAAATGGGCTAACCAAGTCGCTCGGATGAATTAGACAGGATTTTCGTGGGCTTTTGAACACTCGCACAAGAGAAGAAAGATAAAAAAGAAAGAAAGAGAAGAAAGGTTATTCAAGATCCCCCACTGCGATTTATGCATTTCAAAAAAGATCTTTAACCTTAGAAGGTGATGCCATTTGGCTTTCCAATACTAAAGTACAGATACATGGTGTAAATTAGAGAATCCCACCAAAGCCATGCTGAGGATAATGAAAGAGTGATGTGGCTGCCAAAATGGTTTGATGTCACAGGCCTTTGACTTTCTCCTAACCCATCTTTGCACCACCGCACAAGATGAGTAGGGATTCGATCAAATTTGATTTGAGCTACACAGGTGTTGGGTTTGGTGATCCAGCTTTTCAGTGGTGGATCAACTTTCACTTGTTTGCCTGTCGTTGGTGCATGCATGGCTATTGCGCATGCTTTTCCTTTCTGTGTTCTACCACCTTGTTTCATGACACATCGTGGTCGGCTCAAATAAATAATTCAGACATCTACGGGCACACGCTTGTGCATGCACGCAGACACACACACTCTCTCATAGGCATGCACACACACAATATATATATATATATATATATATATATATATATATATATATATATATATATATATGACAAGTTTAGGGCAAGATCCATTTCTTTTATTACCATGTTTAATGATATATCTTGTGATAGGCTCAAAATGTATATATATATATATATATATATATATATATATATATATATATATATATATATATATATATATATATATATATATATATATATATATATATAAACTCCTCCCATGTAAGGGATCACTCTTGCATTGCCGGACCCAAGCCCGGATAAAGGAGGAGGGTTGTGTTAGGCTTCCGACAGCCAGCGTAAAACTATAGAAAGCTATTAGACAACTTTACATACTAGACATTACTTGATCATCATCATCATCCATACAATAAATCATATGGTAGTGATCAAAGTACTCATCCCGTATAGTAAGTGCATTGAATGACATTGATCTAGTGTTCCTATATTTATTAATAGTGGGAGCAGGGTCCGGTTCTTATCTTACCATGTTCCATGTAGGCACGGAGACATAATCTTGTGATAGGCTTAAAATGTATAAATTTATACACTCTCTCTTCTCACGCATATGTATGTATATTATATGTGTGTGAATTTATACATTTGAGCCTATCACATGAACGAGAAGAACTGGTTCTTACTGGCCACTATCATGTCTACTAATTGTTTTTGGGATATAAGTGCCATTTAAAAATTTGGAAGAGTACTTTAAATATATAAAGACAATTTTTTTTACACTCACGTTCTTCAAAAACAATAGGTAGACATGAGTATGTACTTGTAAGATTAGCATGATCCAATCTCGCAATATCTATATATAAAGAGAGAGATTTGTCCTTGCACACCTATGACAATATTGCTTTTTAGTGGTAAAATATAAAACACCAACTTAAAAAGTGTTTTGTAAAATAAAAAGTAACTAAATTATATTTATGCTGCAGTGAAGAGGTAAGAGTATATATGTATTGAGTGTGCAAGAACTTTTCATATATATATATATATATATATATATATATATATATATATATATATATAATGAGTGTACGCATGAGTACAGTTTAAATTAAATGTTATGAAGTATTTAAAAATATAAAAAATCTTATTATCTTATTAGACTCATAAGTCAAAAAGTAATGGGTAGATGTGAGTATATAGTTACTTTAAATTTATATTTCAGTTGTATTCTCCACTCCAATAATCTTATATATATATAGTCATTTAGGTTGTGTCAAAGTAATTGTTTTTCGTTATTTTTTTGAGGCATGTATAATAATATTGTCATATGTATTTTTTCAAAAATTCTTAAAACTTTTAAATTACACTTATATAAGAAAAACAATCAATAAGCATGTCACTGGTGCGAGCATTCCATATTATATATATATATATGGACTGAGAGAGAGAGAGAGAGACAGTGAATCACATGAGAGAAAGAGAGAGGAAGACTCCGAATCACATGACGTCAGAAGAAAACCCGTGATCATACCTCCATAATTCCACTGGATGCCCTTTTCGATCAATAGAGAGAGAGAGTACAACCTTAAATTACAGCACTATCAAACACTCCCTTCTACCATTTCCCCTCCTCTACACTCCCACCGCCTTCTGATTTTGGTTGCTTCTTTAACACATACTCTGATGACAAATTTCGATCCCATTCTCTTCATTCTAACTCTTGCCTTGATCATCAGCTCATGCGTCACAGATACTCATGCTAAGAGCCCACGGCCGAACCGTCGACCACATGCAGGAAGTTCGCAGAGGAATCCGGCCATCGCTACGAAGAATCAACAGCTAGAAGAGCAATTCATGACATGGGTAAGATGGATAGGCTCTCTAAATCACTCCGTCTTTGCAACTGCCATGAATCAAGTCTACCCTTCGTTCACTCTCACCGTCGATCAAAACCCGGCCGCCGGAGACTTTTCCACCATACAGGCCGCCATTGATTCACTGCCAGATGTTAATTCTGTTCGAGTTCTCATTAGAGTCAATGCAGGAATCTACACGTAAGTTCTATCATATTCTTCTGCTCTCTGTTGATGTAGAGGTGTCAACTTTCCTTATACGTCCCGAATTCATATATGATTAGCTAGGTATCGACCCGAAATTCGCCATTACATAAGAATTTGTTTCAGAATTCAACTAGGTATATTTACACATTTCCGGTTCTGAGTAAACCGGAATTAGCGGTTTCAGACTGTCGGTTCTGGTTTGCTTGGAACCAGAACTAAACTGCTTCAGGGTCGGTTCCAGCTTTGAAACCATCATGGTTTCAAATTTTTTTTTTGAAGAAAAGGCACCAATGACAGCGGTAGTAGGGAGTGGCCTATCATTAAGCTACCAATTTGTCTATGATATAGGGCTTTGAAAAAAAAAAATTTAAACTTTGAAACCGTCGTTTCCGGGTCGATCTCCCGAGGGGTCCTTAGTTCTGGGGTTGATGGTGCGGTTTCGGTTCGAACTGACGAACTGGTTTTGAACCGACTGATGGATATCAGTAGTCAGTGGGGGTGATTGAGGAGAAATAAATTAAAGCTAAGCTTTGTTTTTTTCTTTTCTTTTTGTGTGTGTGTGTGTGCGCTAATTGCAGGGAGAAGGTGAATATCCCTCCAATGAAGGCATTCATAAGCATAGAAGGAGCAGGTTCAGATGTAACAGTGGTGCAATGGGGTGACACTGCTCAAACGCTGGGTGCAAATGGGAGGCCCGTTGGGACCTTCAACTCTGCTACTTTTGCTGTGAATTCTCCATACTTCATTGCCAAAAACATTACTTTTAAGGTAATATATATAAAATATAACCCTAATTGTATGCTACATATAAATCACTATTCGTATTTCTGCATATACTTGTATAGAAGAGTTTAGACTAAATGATTTCAACATTATGCATTAGTACCATCACCAAAATCTGAGGCCCAGAATGGAGGATGTAGTGTGATGGCTTAGATTCAATTTAGATATCAAACTGGATCCAAATTTAATAACCCAACTCGGAGGGTCGATTAGAGGCCTTGTTTCCTTCGGTACTTTATATCAGATTCACTATTCAGACTAGATATTCACAAGTCTACTTAGGAATTGCGCTTAGAATGTTGATTTCGTGCGCCATCAAGGTCGCTCCTTGCTGCACAAACAGCAATAGCTCACATGGCTAAGGGGTCAACTCACAAGCTGAAGGTCATGAGTTCGATACCGGGGGCTTGCATTGGCTTCGGCCTCCCCATTATACCCAAAAAAAGAGTTCCTTCTTTCGAGCCGGTTGGCTACCTTCCTTTTCCCAATGCGACCGGCTTGAGTCTCTCTTTGAATTGGCCTGACTTTGTGAGTGCAACTCAGCAACCTTGAGTGAGTTCAATTATGAGAGCTTTAGAGAATCCAAATCACCCGGGATTGACCGGTGCGACCGGGTGCGAAAGAGATTCACACAAGTCAAGGAATCCTTCTTCTATGTGAATCCAAATCACCTAGATCGACCGGGTGTGAAAGAGATTCACATATGACAAGGAATCCTTCTTCCATGTGAATCCCAAGGAATAAGGATTTTTGAGGGACTCCCTTTACTCACATGTCTTGTATAGAAGAGTTTAGAATAACGAGTATTAATACAAGAAAGGTGTTTAGAATAATGAAGTGCAACAGTTTCAAGTGTACCTTATGACAGGGTGCGGGGTCCAACACATGTCTTATCTTGAATCACGTGTATGTCATGTAATTCTTCGGGCTCAAATCGGATATTGTTTTGGATCCGAGTCTCAGATCAATGATAGGATCCAGAGGACTGCATTATTGAATACATCCAATTTTCTCTAAACTAATTACATATTCAACACAACCATTCCTTCTCATCCACGGCCCAGAACCCGGTTCTGGGTCTAGTTTATCTGGTGCATGACACGGTTTGGTTTCGGTTAGAACCGTCAAGTCAATTCCAAACCCGTCATGCCTACTTTAATTTCAAGTTCTTTTTGAGATGTTTGATTGTTGAGGTTCAACAAAATCCATGCATGAGAGCTTCATTATCTTATCTACTTTGATTAAAGATGAATGTGTGTTGATTTTTCAGAATACGACGCCGGTTCCACCGGCGGGAGCAGTCGGGAAGCAGGCAGTGGCGTTGAGGATATCAGGAGACACTGCAGCCTTTGTGGGGTGCAAGGTTTTAGGTGCGCAAGACACGCTATATGATCATTGGGGAAGACACTACTACAAGGACTGCTACATTGAGGGCTCTGTTGATTTCATCTTTGGAAATGGTCTCTCCTTGTTTGAGGTTAGAAACTATTTCCTATGCCCAGCTAAACCCTTGTCAACGTCTAAGGATGTCGGAGCTGATCTAAGAAAAATTTATGAGAAGGAGTTCACTGTTTTTCGGTGTAACGAGTGTAATAACATTGTCCATTGTTTTTCTTTCAAACCCTTAAATTTTTTTAAATTATTCTCGTGTCATCGAAAAACAATAGGTGAACATGTTAAAAGTGGACAAGATTAGGTTTTCATATATATATATATATATATATATATAATTACTAGGATTTACAAAAGGACCCTATTTTTTTTGTTTATTATAATAAAAGGAAATGCCTATGCAGAAAAGTTGGAACCACCCAGCATAGAAAACTGAGGCTAACTAGAACAAAACTTACAGTTGAAGAAGAAAGCATTTGATTTGCAGGGATGCCAGTTGCACGCGATAGCACCGAGCTATGGAGCACTGACAGCACAGAACCGCATGAGCCGACTCGAGGACACTGGCTTCTCATTTGTGAATTGCAGGGTGTTTGGCTCAGGCGTCGTCTACCTCGGGAGGGCTTGGGGAAACTTTTCCAGGGTTGTGTTTTCTTATACTTACATGGATGACATAATAATCCCTCAAGGCTGGTACAATTGGGGTGACCCCAATAGAGAATTGTGAGTCTCCTATATCTTCCATTGTCTTTATAATATTACTGCTTTAATGATATTTTTCTTGCACATTTTTGAAGAAGAAAATAAAAGGAATTCTCTGGGTCTGTTTGGAATTGCCCAAAATGCAACCAAGTTCAGGAACTTGATCTTGTTTCATTTGATACCCAATGCAGACTAAGATAATCTGCTACTAATGTTTTTTTTTTTGGAATCTTTAGGAATGCATATTATGGAGAATACAAGTGCTTAGGACCAGGAGCAAACTATGCAGGCAGAGTTGCTTGGTCAAAGGAATTGACAGATGAGGAGGCTAAGCCTTTTATTAACCTCGGTTTCATAGATGGTGTAGAGTGGATCAAGATGTGATTGTGCTATTACTTTATATTTAAATTAGTTCCAATGGAACATATTTTTTTTAAATCATTACTTATTAATCATTCAGTGAAAATAAAGATATCTGATATACTTGCCTATTCTGAATTTTTGTCTTTTTTTACTAATTTGGCACTATTTAATTTGTAAAAGTTCATATAAATAAAAAAAGCTCAAGAATATACCTATTTTTGACACCATGGGTTTTATGTGCTTAAAGAATCATAGCTCAACTAAATAAGCTCCATTTCGACCAAATGGGTTTCTTGTGTTGGGAAAATCTATAGAAATACATGCATAATAAACCAATATGCAATAAATATAAACATGCCCTAACCAATAACAACTATAGAAACCGTTTCCGCATGAACACTTTTGATTATTAGATCAAAAGTTTTTCGTGTAAAAAGATAGACCGAAGACAAACCTTGACCGGATTGTGCATGTGGTCTAGCATGTCCTCCGCAAGCTCTTTGAACTAAGGTTCATCTATATAAAAAGATATGTTGGTTTGTCTCATTCTTCAAAATGAAACTAAACTTTGTCTCCTCTTAGTCATCATATGCACAAATCCCTCACATGTGACTTTAATGATGCATCAATTGAATATTTAGGATACCAATATTAATTAAATATTATTAATGCACATGATTTTAATTAACCCAACTTAATTAACATTAAATCCAATATCTTGTCCTTTCTCTTACTCACAATTGGGAGGATTAAGATGGGCATGCATGCCCAAGATATTGAACTCACGACCTTCAATTTGTGAGAGCCGAGTATTTATACTTTTCAATTAGGGTATCCTATGGTGTCATTAGACCAGTATAGTGTATAAAAAAAGCATATCTTAATGTACAATACAAATGAGATACAATGGCGGTCTGTTATATGATGCTGGTGGTATTTACCTGTTCGTCTCATACGATACGGACCGAATACTATCATATATACTTTTGATCATCGGGGATGATATTGCCCCTTCCATAGGAATTAGGATGCTTTGAGTAAGGAAGCTCGTCCTCTGCTCTTTCGAGTCGAGCTCAGGAAACCAAGTTTCTAATGACCAAGCTCAGCATATGTCTCGCATTGGATTAAGATGCAGAAAGAAAAGCATAATCAAATAAATGATTGCCTTTCAGATGCAAGATCCAACTTTGAGCTTGTATACAGTCATATCTGAAGAGGTAGGATTTGATTCAGATCCAAGTATCTGTAGCATATTGGTTCCTGAAAAAGACACAGGTAAGCAAATGAATCTAGTCCATATCCATTAAAATCATTGAGACGTTTTTATCCAAATTCGAAAATCCAATTGAGCAAGTTGAATCAAAATGCTTGAACAGTGTTAATTCGAGTGTATCAGACTTGGATTAACGTGTAAGATGAAGGTATAACATTAGGTAACCTACTACTAGTATATCTATCTATCCATGTATTATGCTATATGTACATATTATGTATGTATATGTGTACTATGCAAGCACACACACACACACACACACACACACACATATATATATATATATATATGTATGTATATATATATATATATCTGTGTGTGTATACCGTCATGCTTTCAAACAACACTTCAAACTTGGATGTAGTTTATTTCTTAATAGTGTGGTTTCACTTTCAAAATTTCCTTCAAGAAACTAGGGAAGAGTAAAGTTTTAATTAAATCATTAAACTTAGTCATGTTTCATACATGTTGCACAAGCAATAGCTCGCGTGGCTAAGGGTTCGCTTCACAAGTTGAAAGTCATGAGTTCAATACCTTGGACATGCATCTGGCTTAGGCCTCCCTATTGTACCTGAAAAAAAGACACACACACACACACACACACACATATATATATATATATATGTATGTATATATATATATATGTATGTATATATATATGTATGTATATATATATATATATGTATATGTATATATATATATGTATATATATATGTATATGTATATATATATATGTATATATATATATCTGTGTGTGTATACCGTCATGCTTTCAAACAACACTTCAAACTTGGATGTAGTTTATTTCTTAATAGTGTGGTTTCACTTTCAAAATTTCCTTCAAGAAACTAGGGAAGAGTAAAGTTTTAATTAAATCATTAAACTTAGTCATGTTTCATACATGTTGCACAAGCAATAGCTCGCGTGGCTAAGGGTTCGCTTCACAAGTTGAAAGTCATGAGTTCAATACCTTGGACATGCATCTGGCTTAGGCCTCCCTATTGTACCTGAAAAAAAGCAGTTTCACAGGAGTTGTTTTATGGTCATCACTTGATACCTATGAATTAATATTGACAACTATGTTCCAAGCAAGCGCCTCTTGTTACGTTACTCATAAACAATCAATAAGGGCTTTAAGAAATTATCCAATTAAAAATATAATAATTTAAATTAAATGGCTTGTCTATTATTATTTCTTTATCAGATTTGTATAGCATTCAAGCATCATTGTAAGGTTTGGGTACTTCATACTAGGGGTGAGCATTATTCGGATATAACCGAACCTTCTATTGAAATTCAGTTGTCGATTTAGACTTTTGTAAAATATCACACACACACATATATTACATATACATATACATACACATACACATATATGTGTATATCATGTATACGTTTATATGTGTACATATGCATATACATTATACATATAGGTATATAATGTAACGGGCTGGGCTTAGACCGGCGCTTAGCCTCGCAGCCAAGCAAGCCTCATCGGATTTCACCTTAGTATTGTAGTCGACCACTGGCAACCCAAAATAGAACGTGAGTGTCCCTTTTTCGAGTGTCAAGCTTACCGAAAATATTGACACTCGAAGACACACACCCCAACGACAAAGGCAAGAGGCAAAGAGAGGAAATATATGTAAACTTGACTTCTTTTTATAGCAGACAAGAGTTCACGTAGTCCCAACACGTAACAAGATTTTCGGGACTCTTCCCTCAAAAAATAGCTTTTACAAAGGGCCAAAAATGACTACATTCAATTCACAAATGAAGGGTTATAGTCTCCCCCCACTCGAATCGTTGTCATCGTCGGTAATGTCTTGGCCATCTCCTCGCCTGTGTCTATTTGACCATGTATGTTCCACTTCGAGACCAATTGTATTCCGCATCAAGGTATTGCAATAACTTCAGATTTCAGGCATTAGTGGGGCTTGGGATGACTTCATGCTTTGGGGAGTTCCGTTCATGTAGTTTGATGGGGCAATAACAATAAACACTACCCCTTGAGTGCTTTTCAGGATTATGAGGGGCCAAATAACCTTATGCCAGAGAGCCATTTTTCCTTGGACTCGTCTTATGATGAAGAGGTGGTGTTATCTCGATCACTGTCATTTTCAAAATTGAGGCGTTATTCTACAAGGTTGGGGCGAACATCTTCTACATGAAGGAATGCCAAACCTAAGACTATGGGGTGATCAACATCTCCCACAAAAAAATCATCTCGTGTGCACCAATCTCCAATCCAAAGGATGTCATTTTGTTTACCTCACCACTTACTTGAGTCACCTTACCCAACACATCTTTAATATATGCATCGGTCCCAAAAATGTGGAGTCCTAACCGTCATGCTTCCGTCAAAGATAGGAGGTTATATGTAGCTCTCGAGTCAATTATAACTTGGGCCTCTGTCCCTTTCAATCACACTATAACGTAAAACAACTCATCCCGTTCTCTTAACATAGATACCCAGTGACACTGGTGGTGCATCTTAAACACTTAGAGTGCACCAGAATAACGTATAGGCTCTTCACACCCTTTTTCAATATTCGGAGTTTCTGCAACGGTTATTGCATTCACCCATTGGGTAGATGGTCCCGTGGGGCAGTCCCGCAAATAGTGGTTCTTTTAACAATGATAACATTTGATAATGACCTTCTCCTTATCTTGATATGGCCGGCCTCCATGTTCATTTTAGTACAACCTGCGATCATCTCCACTTTTTATGTATGGTCTCTTTGCGCAGGATTGAATGGCGTCATATGGCCATTGGTGTTCGCAGGCTTATTTGGAATCCATGGATGGTGGGGCCAATCTTTCTTTCGCGGTTCATTGTCTGCAAGGCTTTCAGTCATACTAAGGGTCGAAGCCAAATACTTCAGTTGCATTTGTCGAAGCTCGCGCTCTCCTTATGCTGTAATATGTTCATGAAGAAGAAAAAAAGATCTGCTTATGTCATGTTCGAGATATTTAGCATCAAGGAGGTGAACCAGTTGATGTACTCACAGATATATCGCTCATATTTTAGTTACATGAGTTCTTTTCGTGTCAATTAATTTGGGTCCTCAGAAAAGAACTACCTCTATATTTCATGTTTGAAGTCATCAAAAGTGTTGATGTTGTATAGTCATTGATCGACATCCATGGAACGCCATCTCCACCAAAGTAAAGCATCACTCTTAAGGAATGTTGTTACCGTAACGATCATTGCATCCTCTAATCTAATCTCCCGGGTACTCATCTACTTGTCATAGAAAATTCTTCAAATCCTTGGCACTCCAATTCCCTGAGAATGTTGAAGTCGAAAAAGTGCTTCATTTTGGTCGTAGTACTACTTCACTCAAAATCCTTGTCAAGGTATGTATGTATACAAGATGAGTTCTAGTGATAAAAGTATAAAATAGCTTCATATTTCAAGTGTGCATTTGAGAGGCATTCAAGAAAGGTCTGCAAACGAAATGCAATAAGTCAATGATTGAGACTAGACATGACCGGTTCCAGTACGTGATCTCTTTTTTTTAATGAGGTCTTTTTCCAAACCAGGGCTGGGCCTGTTCGCATTTGCGCCAAACCAACCAGACTCAACTGCTATGCCGTCACACGCGCGCATACACACATAATTATATATATATATATATATATATGAAACTTGATATATGCTAGTAACATTATGTGTTACCATATACAAATAAATATTCAATTTTAAAGATGAATTATTGATATTATATGATGTATACGTATATATGTACATATGCATATACATACATACATATATATATATATATATATATATATATATATATATATATATATATATATATATATATATATATATATACACACATATATATATATATGTATAGTGTATATTATATATAATTCAGCCATACATATATATGTATTTGTGCCAACCCAACCAGACTCAACAGCGATGCCGTCACACACACATCATTATATATATATATATATATATATATATATATATATATATATATATATATATATATATATATATATATATATATATATATATATATATATATGAAACTTAATATACGCTAGTAACATTATGTGTTACCATATACAAATAAATATTTAATTTTAAAGATGAATTATTGATATTTGAATTTTTAAAATAAAAAGTACATTTATATTTTTGTAAGCATATTTCAATCAAAAGTTATTTTTTTACTATTTAAATTCCAAATCTCAATCATCCATTTTTCAATTTGAATGATTGAAAGATGTTAGGAGTGTAAAAAGTATATATATAGGAAAACTCTGCTCACCTTTGACATGCTTACTCATACTTGTCTATTGTTTTTGGGTCGCATGAGTATAATTTTAAATTTTTAAGAGGTTTTAAAAATACCAAAGATATTTTTATTACAGTCATACCACACAAAAGTTGTATGTGAGAATGTCTCAATGGTGGGCAAGATCTAATCATTCATGTAGCTGATTGGGTTGAGGCTGTGTGTTGTGTGCACGTGTCATGCACGTGTTTGTGTGTATCCTGGTTGGGTTGGGTTGGGTCGGGTCCAACTTTTGTCAGGTTGCTTGGAGTTATCAGGTCGGGTCACCCGTAGCTGAATACTTGTTTAGTGCCAAAAGAATAGTCTAGGGTTTGAGACCCAAGTATTTTCTCTGCCATGGAAGAGGAATATTGCACCAATGTGGGCCTCATGCAATCATGGATATGCCCATACCGTGGTGCCCAAAACCTTCCTTTGCAAACATGCACTTTACACCCAAGTTCCTATATAAAAGCTTTCGTGGAAATTTTACTGTGACATGCCCTAGGTGAACTGTTACATATGATTAGAAAGGGACCGTTGGATCTTAATGTAATTTAATTTCCTTTGCATATTTATGACAAAAATAATATGAAGGCAGAGCAGCATATTATTAGAATGCCTCTAATTAATAGGAAAATATTTTTTTTGGTAAATATATATTTTTTCTTTGAAAGCATTCACAATGATGAATCATTAATGAGATGGTACGAGAGAATGAGTGTTTTTGCCAGTGGTATCGAAGAAAATAAACTCATATGATCAGGGTTGGCGATATTAGCCTGTGTGGTGGAGCCCCAACCCAACCCAATTTGAGTGGGACAGGTATGTGATTATGCTAGGTTTGGACACGAAGTGGCTTTGACTGGGTATTAGGTTCGGGTACAGGGTAACAAGTACCGGAATATAGGGCACCCACCTAACCGACCCAAATGGAGCAGGTAATACCCAATTTCATCAGTTCGGGTATGGGGATTAGCAAAATCGCTTTGACGGGTATATGGGATACCTATACCCATAGTCGATTCCAACTACCCAACCATGAAAATTTTTAATCATTTACAAACATTTTAATTCTAAAATGTTTTTGTTATTGTTAATGGGTTATGGGGCTACCCATACTCACCCTGTTACACGCAGGGGAAAGAAAAGACCCAAGCCTATACCCTTCCCTGCAGGCAACAGGGCGGGTACGGGCCACAGAAATGAGATTCGGGTATTGGGCCGGGAATTAGTATGTCGTCCCGGACCCGCCCCATTCCTGTGCCTATAAATGTAGACCTACGACTAGATCTTTCATCCACAACACTAGGTATTCCTGCTGGAATAAATCTCAGGACATTGAGAAATAAATATTCTCGAGAAGAAAATTCTTTTCCCTATGTTTGGATTCCTTTTACAAAATACCAACAATTCTTAAATCTAAAATGAAGTTTAGGCCACCAAGAATCCGGTAAGGGTCCAGCAGAACTTTGGTGAAGATATGGTAAACTCCGGCGATTAGCGCTGGAGACAAGGCCTCCCTCTACCCACCATCTATTGGATGACTATCGGTGGTAGTTCTTTTGAACGATGAAGCCTGAATTTTCTTTTTAACAGAATAGATGTCTCTTTTGATAAAACATGCGAGATAGTCACTATTTATCAATCATCACCAGAGGCAGATCTATTCATGAGTAAGGTGAGGCGGCGACCTCACCCAAATCCGCAGAAATTACACATGCGCACACACACATATATATTATATTATATGTATATGTGTTTGATTCTGAAAACTTATATATGTGTATGTATATATATTTATATATCGGTAATAATTTAACTGCACATCAATCATCAACCAGAGGGAAACCTATTCATGGGCAGGATTAGGTGGTTAGGTGGCCATCGATATCTATCTATCTATATATATATATATATATGTGTGTGTGTGTGTGTGTGTGAGAGAGAGAGAGAGAGAGAGAGAGAGAGCATAAAAATTGACGAAGGACAGTAAATGATCAAGGAGTACGAGCAAGATATCTTATAGTCAAAAGAGAATGATGGTGTTGGATGATTATATAAGACATCATGTGCCTTGCATGTGCCATGAAATACATCCCTTCACAATCTCAATATATATTTGAACTACATAATCTTCTCCATGTACATATAAGCAACTCTTCTAAGCAGGAAAGCTTCATAGCAGAGAAGAAACAGAATGGAATCACAAGTTATTTCAGGCAAGGGTCTTCCATTTTCATAAGCTTTCATCGAAGGGCCTGAAACGAGAATATGTAATCGCTGCCGAGTCGGGGATGCGGACCTGGCTCAGTCGACCGGTTGAGCCTATTGACCACTATGTTCTTGAAAGTCAAGGCTTCATGAGCTGGTGAGCCAGGCCTAGGCACCCTCAGTCCACTCATACTGGCCCGAGCTTCGACCGTCTCTTGAAGGGACATAATTCTCTTGTCAAGTGCACCGGGCCGTTGCTTCGGCGCGCTCTGTGACCGGGACTTAGCCTGAAATGACTTGGTGCTGGTCATGTAGTTAGGGCTGCTACATAATCTTCTGTTCATACTATCAATGCTGGCCCTGTCCACAGGCAGCCTATGGATTTCCTGTGTTTCAGGCTTCCGGAACCGGGGTGTGTTCTGTGCGCTGGCGAACCGGCATGGGTGGGATATGGTCTGATCCAGAGTCCATCCATAAGGAACAGAGGAAGGAGATAAGACTGGTGGGTGGCTGGAAAACGACTGGGACGCCGGCGAAGAGGCAAATGACTCTGAAAGTACCGTGTTTATTCGGCGCGGCCAAGATTTCTGCCTGAAGGAATCAACCTCAATATTCTTGGGGATCTCTGCAACACCACCTTGTCCATGGCAGTTTTCCTCTAAAGCAGAGAGACTACCCATGTTGGAGCACACATTCTCACTTATGGTATCATCAAACCTCTCCTGCTGTAATCACCAAGTAAGTCAGTATAATCCTAATTATATGCTAATATAAAATAACCTAACTGTATTTAACCAAAATTGATTAGATAAAACTTAAAATGAGGTTATTGCAGAAGACGTTGGTACAACACTGATAGAAAACCGAATGAGAGAGAGACACTTCAATGGTTTTTTGGTATATTCGAAGAAGCCACTAGATGAAACTCTGAAGAGAAAGTGTTAGAAACTAAATGTGGACATTGAACCTTATATAAGGTAACTTAATACGTCATGTCATTCATCCTTGACACAAAAGTACGTCTTTTCTTTTCAATTCTACAGCGATCTCTGCTTGTATGAAAAAAGTTTTGATGTGTTGAGAACTCAAAGAGTCGTCGTGTGATAGTGTATTCAAAATGTGGGTGGGACACTGTTTTGTATTGCACATCTATATATGATTTGGTGTTTCCCAAACACCACTATATCAAGAGCTCCAAAAGTTTCTCGAGAACTGATATACAAATTCTTGATCAACAATAAACAGGCATACAAATTTGTTAAAGAGGATTGTGTAAGAAGCAGAGAGAGACTCACAAATGATCGGTGCCGGCGAGGTCGATGGTGCGGCTTGGATGTCATCCTGATCGACGAATGAGTTTGGTGCATCCGAATGGCGACTTGAGCTCGGAAGAGTGCTTGCATACTGTGAAAAGTTTTAGCTGCTTCTCTGCGAACCAGATATCCTCTAACATATGCCTGCATCTTCACTAGGCCTTTCAGGGCTCTGAGTGCTTTCTTTGCCTACAATAGGTCCAAAATTAAACAAACATCGGAGGGCCCAAACATAAAACCAACCCTTCTCCCACAGTAAGTGGGGTCGCCAACTTGGGTTAGAAAACCGATCGTGTCATATTCACATCGAACTCCAGCTTTGAGGCTTACAAAACCGAAAAGATAAAAAATCAGAAATCATTGATCAAAAGGTGACATGATTATATATATGTATATATATATCAGCATAAGTTACAAATACTCATGGAAAAGAAATAGTTAAACGCAAATATGAGCGTGCAAATAAATACAAAATATATTAGAAAATCCGGAAACGCAAATATGAGCATGCAAATAAATACAAAATATATTAGAAAATCCGGAATCTATACACAATGCATCATGTCTATGCTGTTGAACAGGACGCTGTGTATAAGTCTCTCTCAGCAACAAAACCAACACATCGAAGCACAAAGAGCAGTGGGTTCAACCCTCTAGGGAGTCGACTCACAAGTTGAAGATAATGAGTTTGATACCCGGGACTACCTCCCTAATTGCACCGAAAGAAGAAAAAAAAAGAAACAACTAAACCAACAGTAGTTCTTGCTTATCTTTATGAAGTCTCTAGCAGTTTGGGAAATGTATAAGAGTAGAATTTTGCCTTACCAAGTAGCCGCGGAACAAGGTTTGGATTTTGACGGCAGCCCGCCATTCACGGCCGATGCCGGAAAGTCCAGAGATCCGGCCTTGACTAGTTAACCTTACCACAGCTGCAGCGGCTTGAGCAGCTGCTACAGCAGCATCAGCAGCAGCTGCAGTTGCTGCTGCTACTGCAATGGCGTGCATGTTCTGTTCCTTCTCCTTTTCCGCGTGGAACACATCTCTGTAAGACTGAGTCCTCAACTCGGGGGCCGTCGGCGACCGGCTTGCCGACCTTCTGCTCGAAAGCTTCCCAGTAAAGGTCCATCTTTGCTTCTCGTTTCTGTTGACAGTATCCTTTTCCCTGCGTTTTTTTCCTCTCCATAGATTCTTAAGCCACCTTGCAATAGCCATGATTTACAGTAGGGAAGTGGACAAGACAGGAACTCTCCTATTCATCAACAGCGTCTAGGCAATGAAAAACTAGGAACAAACTCATAATGGTGCACAGAATCAGAAGTCGGTGTCTCCGGATCCATTAAAAAGCTTAAGCATCAGAGAGAGAGAGAGAGAGAGAGAGAGAGAGAGAGAGAGAGAGAGAGAGAGAGAGAGAGAGAGAGAGAAAGAGAGACTATAATTATGTGAATGTTGTCATGCCTAGTGATCAGTGAGTCATGAAGTTATGGCTAATCCTTTAAAGAAATGCTAATTTTTTGAGATCATGCAAGATGGTGGTGTTTAATGAATTGAAATCATCCTGATTTTTAAAGAGGCTTCAGTGAATGATGCCTCTGGGATGTAAGCCTGCAACCGGGCATCAGTAGGCATGGGACCACGCATACAAACTTAGTTTTATGAAGAAAGCAACTAAAATATTGCAGGAAACTGGGAACAGCCACTACCTGCTTTAAGAAATGAGTTTTATCTTCCTTGAAAGAGAAAACCAATCTCTTGAAGATTTATGACGTAGTACAAAGTGTCAACCAAGATCAATGTGGGCTCCGTGAATCAATTTGAAGTCAACAAGATGCTGTAACAGATCTTTGAGATCTGTCACGATTTAGAGAGAAGGCAGACGGTTGGCGTGACAACCCGAACCCTACCCGAAAAGTCCAGGTCCGGGGGTCCTCGAACGCAGCACACCCAGGTTAGCTGTTGGTTATACCTAAGCAACCTAACAAAAAAGCCAGGTGGGGTTCGGTGAACCCGAAC
Organism: Brasenia schreberi; assembly: GCA_036023115.1. Lineage (NCBI taxonomy): Eukaryota > Viridiplantae > Streptophyta > Magnoliopsida > Nymphaeales > Cabombaceae > Brasenia > Brasenia schreberi. The sequence continues at coordinate 2,566,320 of JAYKKT010000090.1, read as the reverse complement.
CCGAGCCAACCCTGACCTGTTTTTGTACATTTCAGTTTTTTTACATATATTCATGTTTTTTATGATATTCGTCCAGGTGAGCTACTTGCTATATTCTAATATTTTCCTATCCAATAGCAGGAACCAGAACTAAACTGGGTCCGTTGTAGCCAGTTTATCGGTTGAAACGGTCCAGTTTAGAACCAGCCATGTCTACTCTCGCCCTCACGAACACATCGACTCCGTGACACGGACACAGAGGTATCGAATCTGAGCCTGGTCTCAAGCTGCTGCGAGACGGTGACAATCTTGTGCGAGTCTGAAAGTGACTTATTGAGAGTCCCACCTTGACACCACTTCCTTGCTCATCTTCTTCATGGCCTCTGTCTTGAATCTCAAGGGCTTGCTCTTGTAGCTGCTCCGGTCAGCTACAAATTCCTTTATCGGCCTCGCGTTGCTGGTGTGACCGTGTCGTGCCGGTGAAACGGACTTTATAATCTCTGACTGGCTTTTCTTCATGCTGCTGTTCTTGCTTCTTCCCCATGATGACTCTGCCTCTCAAGGGCCTCGATGGGAAGGAGGGAGGTGCTTTAAAATGAAGGAACGGGAGCCCCAAAAGTGGTGTTTCATGTCGATAAGCACGAAAGATGTGTGTGTGTGTGTGTGTGTGAATGTATGTATGCACATACGTACACACACACATACTATATACGTACAATACATACATAATATGTGTGTGTACTTTTTTCGGGTCGGGACCTGACCTGATTCTTTTATCGGTCAGTTTGGAATTACAGACACGATCTGGGGTGCCTAAACCCTGTCATGGACACGGTTTTTGTTGCACCGGTTTAGATCTGGTCCAAAGTGGCCACCCTATACAAATATTCCAGAAAACCTGACATGGACTCGGTTTTTATTGCACCGGTTTAGGTCTGGTCCAAAGTAGCCACCCCATACATTCCAGAAAACCTTGTTGGCTAGCCCAACCAAACTTTTCTAGTTATTTTTACATCAATGGTAATTAATAATCAGGTGGCCAAATCAGCTTTTTGATAATAAAGAAATATACTTTTCATATATATATATATATATATATATATATATATATATATATATTAAAAAGAGAGGGAGGGAGAAAACTAGGTGTATAGTAGCACACTTAGGTGCAAGTATATCAAACAAAGACATAAATGATTGAAATGCAAATTTTAAAAGAAGAAAAAAAACGTGTACTATGCATGCTTTTTTGCTTTTTCAATTTAAATTTCAAATCCGTAGAAGATTAATGAAATTACTAGCACCTAAGTTCTCTGTCTATACGTATATATCATAATCCAAGCATTGATCAAATCGACATTGCATACTGAATCCATTTGTGTGTTCCGTTTCAAGAGAAACAAATCATGTACGATGAGAAGACCATTATGCTCCATCTTGTGTCATATTACAGTTCTAACTCCAAACTTTCACAACAGAGAGAAATGTAAAGTTCTATTCCATTCCATGATTCCAAATTGTCTCGGCCATTACAATGCGGGGAACCCTTATCATAGGGAAACAGACCAAGCTTGCAAGTAGTATAATAACATTACAACACCCATCAAGAACACACACACAACACACTCATACATCAATGGACAAACGCTTTGATGCGGCTTGTGGATCAAACCCAAATGCTGGTATAATTCAAATTAATTAGTCGATACGCATGCCTGACTTCAGTGACAAATTATGAAAAAAAAGCTACAATTACCCATATATATACAACACATCTCCACTGCATCCAAACTTGACCCATCTTTTTAGCATAACCAGCCCGGGAACAATGCCATATTATTTTCTTTCATTTAGTGTCACCATATCCAGATTGTGTCTTAAAGGACCTTACTCATGGATATAAAGAAATGCACCCATACTAGCTCTAAGGCCTTTCTTAGATATGACCTATCTTATGCAAGAGTCTTAATTGAGGAAAAAGAAAGACCTTCCATCACCCCCCAAGAAATCAGCCCAGCAGCTTTATGGGTTAAAGGTTGAAAACAACCAAGTTACCAAGTGATTCTTCACTGCAGGAATGCTTTCGCTTGAATCTTAAGCAAGCTTGATATTGTTACAAAGGGTGGCGAATTGCCCCCCTTTGTCTCCATTGCAGAGTGGTTCTTGGAAGAGATGGAGATGAGGCCCTGAGAAGTTGATGTTCACATAGATTCACTTTTGAAAATTTGTTATCAGCTAAACCATAGTTGGGATCTTCATGAAAAACTCAAATATATTGCCATAGCATACATCTTCATCACTCACCAAGTATGAGGGAACAAATTTCTCTCGCAAAGCAGCCTTTGGATTTGCATCTTTCCATTTCAATCCTTCCCACCATTCTTCTTTTCCCACAATCTTCATAATCCTTGCATTGGAGGAACTGAAAGGAAGTATCTTCAGCTTTGGGCATTGCTTCACTGATATGTGTTTCAATGCCACCCACTCCAAGACTGGATTACAAATCCTTTTTAGGCTTGGCAGCTTTGAAATCTGTAAGGACCTCAGCTTTGGCAAAGGATTCTCCTCCTGCAGCGCTTTGCTACAAATGATTTCTTCCATTGCCGAGCAATCTTCGATTGTGAGAATGTGAAGATTTTTCAGTTGCATGCTGTCAAGCAAAATGAAGCTCTTCAATGCATGACAATCATCAATTAACAAGATTTCCAAGTTATTGAAGCTTCAGGGTCCCTCTAAGCTCTCCCAAATTCTCTCTAACTTGGGGAGTCCATCCAATGCCAAGTGAACCAGATTACGAAATGCTATTTTGTTTGTCTTCTATCCTTTTAATCCTTGTCAACTCAGGACAGTGGTAGATGCCAAGTACTCTCAAGGACTCCATATTGTTCAAATGAGATTATTGAATTTCTGCTAAGTCCTTGCAGTGTACAATGTGCAATACCTTTAATACATCTTTTGGCAATGATTTTATCATAAAGTATAGACTCTCAATGTTGTTAAATGTGAAATCAAGGTTTCTCAAATTTTTCAAGCACAGTAGCTCTTGCAAATAAGTATTACTCGAGTTATCTTCCCAATTAAAGCTGCTCAATCCCATGTCTACTGTAAATTAGTCATTCCAATTAAAAGATTGCAAGGAATGTCCCTAAGGTAAGTGGTCCAATTCAAGGAAAGAGTTTGCAAGTTCGTCAATGTTCTTCATCTCTGCAGGCAACTTCTTGATCCTCGTACCATCGATATTTAAACTGCACATCATCGAGATTGTAGCAACTCCATAGGAGGAGGATTCGGAGGTTCCTCAACATGGACAGTGAGGTTTGCAACAATGAAATCCCTGTATGACTAAGATCAAGAACTTGAAGCAAGCTCATGTGTTGGAAGAAATTTTCTGGGATTCTTTTCAACATTTTGTTCTTGCGAAGCAACAAAGTTTGAAGTTTTTCAGATCTTGGCTACTCAGGAAGGGTTTCTAACCCATTCATCATGAGTGACATCACATCAGATTTCTCCCAGTTTCCTTTCTCATTTGACCGTGATTCTCACTCCGCACCCAACATGATAAAAGTATGGGCGTTGATCTCCTTTTCATGTGATCCATATAGCCATTCTATGAATTAAAGAATGTATTTTGACAAAATGGTTCTCCAAAAATCCACTCTAACCAACACAAATCCTTTAGTTGCTGAATATTTGTGTCGACTTCTGAACATGAATGACATTGATTATCCACGTAGTCATGTACTTTATCAAGATAACAGATTTGTTTAAGGGATTTGACGTCTATATCATGGTCCTTAGGGAACAAGGAACAATATAAGAAGTCTTTTGGTGCGAAGATCTAAGCAATCACAATTCATTTTCAAACTTTAGAAAACTGTAGCCATACCTAAGCTTTCTCCTTTTGATGCTCTCACTGTCTTTAAAGCTTCTTTCCATGGTTCAACAGCTCTCTTGTTCCGGAGGGTTCTGCTGATGCTTACATTGGCAAGAGGTACTCCACCACATTCCTTGATTATTTCTTTAGCTATCGTCTGTATGCCAGATTTGAGTAGAACATCTCCAACCTTCGTAGAGAGTAGACTCATTCCAGTGGCTTCACACATAGGATTCACTCTAATTTGTACACTAGCCTCCATCATGTTACAAACACACAAAGATTGCGTCGTCAAGATGATCTTGCAATCATTGTCGCTCGTCGGACTGGGGATTCCCAGTTGTACGAGATCTAATTCTCCCCATATATCATCTAAGACTAGCAAATACTTTTTGTCCTTGAGCAGATGAAAGATCCTTGCTGCAACTTCTTCTCCAAAGGTCAGTTCTTCTGGAAATGACGCATTCAGTTCTTTTGCAATGCATTTTTGGAGTACTTGTAGGTTAGGTTCGTTCTAGACTGTGACAAAAAGAACCTGATCGAATCCTTTGACAATCTTGTGAACATGGTGTACAAGAGTCGGTCTCGCCTATTCCTCCGATCCTATAGACACCAATTGTTGGATTATGATTGTCATTCAAATAGTTCAAGATTAATTCTGCTTGATCATCCAATCCAATGGTAGGAATCTCCATTGAGTAACTTGAATAAGAGCTTGACTCTGCTTGGTTGATCAGCAGGAATCTTTTATTGTGCTCAGATACTGCATTGAGTTTTCATGAGCAATCTTCCCATAACTTATAGTACAAACAATATTTTAGAAGCCATCGATTCAGCCAGATCTTGTTTTGATCGAAGTCTGTTTCAATTGCTTCCATGTCTCTCATAATAGCCTCAACTTTGTCGAACCAGTCAAACATCTCTTTGTTGCATCTCTTTTCTCTCTGCCTCTGATCATCCAGTTGCTCTTGCACACGACTTCTGTTGTTCTTTAAATCTTTTCATTTCGTCCTTGAGAGCTTCCAAGTTATCTTTATGGTCCTTGACATAATAAAAATGCAGTACAATTATAACACCAAAGCCCACACAAACTTTTACAAAACCTTTCAATTGCTCTCGCCTTAATGGAAAACCAAGGTTAGTAGAAATCCTATGAAAAGATACCAATTCAGCAAGAAATAAAGAAATAACACCAGCAAGATCCATTTAGACTTCTCTACCTTGTTCCTCACGAACAAGTCCCTGAAGAAACCTTTAGCTTTCGTCGAGAAAAGGCCGCGACAGCAAAATCTAACAGCAGCATCTTTAAACCAGATTAATTGCTCCTTGCTTACCATGAAGAAGAATGATACTAGAACTGCTATGGACATTTCTCTGTTGAGCATGAAGAATACAAAAATTGCCAACAGCAACCATTTGAGCCTCTGCCAGCCAACCATGATGAGAAGGAAGGCCTCATAGGAAGCTCTAAGCTGTTTCAACATGAACATTGTGAAGAAGAGAGCTTTGATCTGTTTTTGTTTGTATTGGTAACAATTGTGAGTTGTATTGATTGGGTCAGGGCAGCTTGCATCAATTTAGGATCATTGAGAGAAAGAGTAGCTAAGCACAGATCACGTTCCCTTGGTTATTTTAACAGAAATTGGTAAGAGGCCACCTAACAGATGAGCTTTTCAGAAAAGTGGCCAATCTTTTATGAACCACCTACTTATTATTACGAATCATGTATCAAAGAGTCACATGAATCATATGTTGAACATTATCAAAGCATCTTCTTACAGTAGCTGCGGTCGGTTATACAGATTCTTAGTCACTGTTCTAAAATGGCTCAGGTTAAACACAAAAAATGGAAACCCATGTAGAGAAGATGCCATTTGCAACTCTAGAAGGTCTTTCCAAACCAGAAAGGTTGGATGGATTTGTTGTTTTCGAAAAAAACAAATGCAGTATTTTGAGATAGATGATTGATTAAATTGTTCACTGGAACTTCTTCTTTAAGAAAATACATCTGCCAATTTTAATTAAATCAATAAATGGAAATATATAATACATAGCTTAGTTTTGCTGCCCACGTTAGATTGATATTGGTCATTCTGTCTCTTATCTGTCCACCAAGGTATTGCTCTACCGTCAATATTGCACGTTAGGCTCATTCTAAAAGATATTGGACCGGACTCTCATGGTTGTGGTCTCTTTACGATCATATCAAATGGCGGTCTCTTTTCGAGAACCTGCCCTGCCTGACACAAGTCATAGAAAAATATTTTTCAATAAAATCAACAACAACTACAACTAAGCCTTTTCCCATACTAGACATATTTTTCAATAAAATATATAATTAATTTCGCTATTATATCAAATAATGCGAAATTTTAAATTTATTAATAGAAAAACTTATTAAACTGTTAGTATAAAACAGGTATCTTGAGGTGAGGTGGAATGAAGTTGGAAAATTGACATGGGTTGAATCCTTTATCCAACAAATGTTTTTGAATTTTTTATTTTTCAAATATTGTGAGAAATTAGACGGTAAAATTGAGAAACTAACTTATGTTGAGTCAACTGTTAGCAGGACATACAATCGAGTTGTATGGAAACAAAGAGTCCTCAGCCAACCATATGGGAAAAGGCTTAGTTGTTGTTGGGGAGGCCAAAGTCCCTAGGTATTGAACTCATGATCTGCACTTGTGAGTTGAACCCATAGCCGATTTTAGCTATTGCTCGTTGTGAAAATAGATGCTTTGAAACTTAAATCTTTAATTTGGTCCATAGTCTATGAGCGACCGGCTGGTATATAAAATTCTCTTTTGCAATACAGATTCTAAAACATGATACTAAAGGTTTTTCGATGGAGGCAATGATTCTCTCTCTCTCTCTCTCTCTATATATATATATATATATATATATATATATATATATATATATACATACATACATATATATATATATATATATATATATATATATATATATATATATATATATATATATATATATATATATATATACGGGAGAGAGAGGACCTAATATATACTAATATACATAAAATATTTAGACAAATTTCTATCATCAAATCTTGTTGAGATTTGAATTAAAAAAAGTAAGCAAAAGGTACAATCGTAACATTTATACCTTTTGTTTTTCTATTTAAATCTCAATGTTTGTATAAATGTGCAAGCATATATTAAGTTCTCTCTCTCTCTCTCTCTCTCTCTCTCTCTCTCTCTATATATATATATATATATATATATATATATATATATACCACCGAAAAGAGTACTTTTATTTGATAGTGGACCGTTAAAATCTCAACCGAACAGTCCATAGTAAGTCATTATAGAAGACCCTACAGGCTTTATGGGTGGTACACCCACCAAAAAAAGAGCCCCATACGCCCACGGGTTTTATGGTCACGGCCAGAACCCAACCCTTCGGTGGGCCATTTTAAGGCCCAAAAGTAGCCCATGATAGATGGGTCCCGACCTGCCCGCAGGTTCACTGACCAGTCGCCACCTCTATCCTCAACAACTTGAAATATTGTAAATCTAGTAATACAGATAGCCTAGTATAGACATCTTTGAGATTCGGCTGGTTCAAGTTCCAAACCACCAGTTCTAGTTCTAATTTGAGTCCTAAACCACTCGAAATCGAAAAAGATCATTAAAAGAATTTGTATCGGAAAAATTAAACAATATAGAACCTGCAGTATGGAACTAACAGGTTCTGAATCCGGCTCCATGAAAGGTGGAACTGGGTGGTCCCATGTTTCAGATCTGGTTTGACCGATTCCAGTTCCAGTTTTGGGTTGGGGATGAAATCGCCAGACCGGTTCCAAAGCAGCCATGATGGGCCTTTGGTATGAGTACTTTATTTCATCACTGAGTGCTAAATGTTCCGAAGACATGTTCGAAAGCGTTCACTGACATTCAAAATCAATATCTTGTCTTGATATTTCCAAGTCTGGACAATTTGATATGAAAATGATTTCACTCGTCTGTCATATCAATCACCTTTTATCAGCATTGTTGCACACAAGTGGGTTTGGATCCAATTGGTGAACCCAAGACAGTCAGCCGTTGATAAAACTTTTCTGTTTTTTATCGATCATATATATAAACTGAATGTATCCACCTATGATATGATATTATGATATGTTGACTTATACCATTAGTTGCTTTTAGCTGACGTTAATAAAATTTAAAATTTTTAAGAAGCTTTGAAAAAATATGAAAGAATTTATTATTACATTCACACCATCCAAAAACAGAAACAAAGAATATATATATATATATATATATATGAAAAATATATCACCATTCAAAAACAAAACATGTTAGTGAATAGGATCCAATCACTATATATATATATATATATATATAATATCTTGCTTACTTTTCACGTCCCACTCACTCACATCTATTATTTTTTGATGGTTTGAGTATAGCTTAAAAAAAGTAAGAGTTTTGAAAAAAAATAAAGTTATTACACTCATTTTTTTTCAAAAGATAATAGTCAAGCATGAGTGAACAGTTTATATATATATATATATATATATATATATATATATATATATATATATATATATATATATATGAACTATGGTCATAGCTAATATGGCTTAGGACTACGGTCATGTTAGATGGTGCTTGTACCGACTAAATTCACAAGTTGAATGTCAAGACGTGCATCTGGCTCCGGCCTCCCCATTCTCCGACCCCATCTCTGAATTCCGCCATTCAGGGCCTACATCCGCCCCTCCCTGCGGGCTGCAGCTCATGTGCCACCTCTGGCTCAGCCCTTGGATTTTTCACCCAAAACACGTCCAGGTCATATTAACCTATGTTTGTTATTATATCTTACTACCTCGGGTTGTTGGCTGTGGGTGAAGTTAGCGATATTCGGGAATATTTTAAGCACTAGAGTGGAAGTTCTCCAAAAATCTTTTAGGGTGAGTCTGGGCATTCTTAAAGAAAATTGAACACAGGAAAAAGAAAACGTTTGCTTCATCTTTACATACAAAATGGAGAAAATCAAAGAGAGGAAACATAGAAAAAAGAAAAGCCTAATCACCGGCGAAATAGGTATCTGCTTGATGAGTAGAAAACTTCAATTCACTCTTGAGTGTTCTACGAGACCTTTCCCGTTTGCTTGCCTTCTCACGTTAGGACGAACGGAAACGCAAAGACCATCCCGTCAGCATACTCCAAGAATCAACACCACATCGCATTTGAAATGTGAAGAGATGCTTAATGCTGACCATCTATCACAAACATGTTGCTATTCAGGAAACCATAATTTGTCACACAGCTTTAAATGTTAAAATTGCTCTCTCTCTCTCTCTCTCTCTCTCTCTCTCTCTCTCTCTCTCTCTCTCTCTCTCTCTCTCTCTCTTTATATATATATATATATATATATATATATATATGTATATGTATATGAAAACCTGATCTTGCATAAGTTATATGTATATGAAAACCCGATACAAGACTATATATATAAATTATCATAATTTATATTTTTATTATTATATCTAATTGATCATATTCATAAAAGAAATGGGGAATGTGAATTATATCATGTTAACATTTTCATAACTTAATTCACTACTAAAGCAATAATCAGTCAATATTCTTGAAGAGTTTTGATGATGTACAGTACCCAAAAAATAGCGTTAGCTTCAAAAACAGAAGTATTGGGTCTCGAGCACCGGAATGCCTTTCTTCATGTATCCGAACAAGTTGGCGCAAGATAAAAACCTCACTTTGTCCTTCCTCTTAACCTTCCCTTAAACCCGGAAGAGATTTGCAGAGAAGAAAACAAATAAATGAACAAGAATGCGAAGGTTTTGCTTACCAAGCAGTACAGATAAATCAGAACTCTTTGATACACGCAACCTCTTGACCGAGTTTACAAACATCCTGCATGACAATGACATTTACAAACATATAAGCACCCACAGCTAAGTACGATTAAGCTCTAAGATGAGTTTACGTAATGATAATCTTGCACGTATCGGTCAAAATACAGAACACTGACCACAGAGAAGATCCCATAAATTCAGAACCAGATCTCTCTCTCTCTCACACACACACACACATTATTAACGATGGACACAATTCATAAGTGCTGCCCCGCCTTCTTACTACAGGAGTAAGTTTTAACAGCTTGTCTAATAAGAAATGAGAACGATGGAATTGATATTTCGAAAGACAAAAGTATGAGACAATTGAATAGTTTCAACTAATATATAGATGGGGACCCCCATTCGGGCACTGTACCATGCATCCTTATGTTGATTATATATAAATCCCAAGAAAAAAGGAAAAAGAAACAAATCATTCATGTTTAGCTTGCTCTATTTCACTGTTATGTCTGGTCCAGCATTTGTTGGTCATGTATGTGTATACGTATATACATAGACACATCATCTAGACATATACATATACATACGTCCATATATATACATATAATGTATGTGTGTGTCTTGTTGCTAGAAGCACCCAGAATTCCAACATGTTTGTTATGATAGAGATAAGCCTTCGAATTACATAAATCATACATGCATAAATATATATGGGCAGTATATTTGGTGCTTCATCTTGCCAAATCATAGCTTGTTGGAATAAGTTCTTCGTTCATGCTGTCTAGAAAAAATTGAGAATTAAAGAAATGGACAATTAAATGTATTTGAAATATTAAGATTAAGATTAAGATTGTTTCGGCTATTATTAATTACAGCACCATAACTAGAAATTACTTGACAAACATTCATAAAGCAAAGATAATTGAGAAAGAGAAAGAGAGGAGAAAGAGACGCACCCCCACGGAACATCCCCAACCAGCATCCTGTCACCTTCATTGTCTTCATAAACAAGCGTATACTCTCTACTGCCATCGAGCAACCCCGTGATGGGTTTTTCTTCTTCGCTATCTGCCTGATCTCCACGCATGGCATTTTGAGCTGACAAAAAAGAAAAAACATATAATTGAGATAAGAATCGCAACAAATTAGTGCGTTTTCAAATAATATTTTGATGAACAAATTAGAGTAAATTTCTACCAGCAAGAAGGCCTCGGAACAATAGATCAACAGCCACAGAGAGTTCCTGATAGCTTTCATACGCATGGAGATCAATCTTCCTACCAATAGGTACCCCATCCATATTTATCTTTACAAACAACCCTTTCTTTACACTCTCTATCTTATGATTTCCATTTATCGACTCCCCAAGACACTGTTTCTCTTTATCCGCCGGTGGTTTAGAGGAAGATGCAGCAAAGTTCTTCCTGAATGATCTTAATGGTGGCCATCCAATCACAACCCTGATTTTTTTTCCAAAAGATCAGATCAAAGGGACTCCATGTAAGATTCAGTGGAACAAATATTGAATCTATCTAAAGTATTTCTATCAAGTTTAAATCATATCTACCAGGAGGAAAGAAAACGCTGTAACTTACTTCTTCGCTTCTGACTCGGTCACAACTGAAGATGGATCCTTGACAGTGCTCGACACAACAGGATTAGGTTTCAATGGAAAGGCGTTGTTGTTATGGGGCAGCTCACAAGATGAAGATGGTAGTCTTGTATTTAATGACCATGAAGGTAAACAACAAGATTTGTTATGTGTGCTTCCTAAAGCATCTACAGTGTCCCAAAATGCCCTCTTTGCACCCACCAAGTTTATACTTTTAGGAAGCATAGAGATTTCATCAGAGGTTTTTTTTTCAGAAAGACGATATTCTCTCTCTACCCAATCACCAGGAAGACCCAATCTCAGTTCTGTTTCCTTGGTCTCAGGTCCAAGATCTCTCTCCTCCAAACCCATAAAATCCTCATACTTTCTCTCACCAAGGCTCAAACCAAACAGTGCCCCTCCATCTCCAGTTTCTCTCTTCATTTCCTTATCAATCTCCATCACAAAGCACTATCAACATCAGAAAACGCCACCCGCTGAGAAAGAAACTCAAAGAAGCGGAAGATTGGGAGAAACCAACTTCTTCAAATCAGAGAAATCGAGATGAAAGCTAAGATTTTCCAAGTTGGTAAAGCTAAGCCTTTCACCACCTAGAATATCAATTCAAAACACCTAACAAATTGATGACTGAAAGCTAACAGAGACAGAGAGGCTTCACTAGCTTTAAAGACTTTAAAGACGGATTGGTCTGTCAATGTGAAAGCAGAAAGAGAGTGAGAGGAAGGGAATGAAACGCGAACACGCAAGTGAGAATTATATTGGGAGCACATCAAAGCATTAAGATGGGGTCTTTCAACAAAGAATTATTTGATTCTCTCTCTTAAGAAAAGGTATCTTTTGGTTGATAAAGTTGGCACAAAGTTCTAATAATTGCTTTAAGAAGAAAGCATGGGTATTTTGCTCTGAGCATCGGATTTGCATGATCTGTTTGCGCAGGCTCCCACCACTAACTATAAGCACGCAGATGCCATGATCATCATGTCGCCCGCAGACCCACCAAGCGTGCTTCTTTCCCCAGTGTTTATCTAATCCTTTCTGCCTTCTCCTCTGGAACTAATCGGTAAAAGATCGGGTGCTTCCTCTCAGGTAAGCAAAATAGTTGGTTTTTCTCTTTACCTCCTTTTCTTTTCTTCTTCCTTTTACTTCAGTGTCTTTCAATTTCAGGATTTCCTTTTACTTCATTATCTGTCTTTCAATTTCAGTCTGGACCTAAATTTATCTTTTAGGGGTTCTTCCGCTTTCCGAATGTTAGGAATGCATCAGTTACTTGGCTAATGGGACGGTGGAAATGTACTAGACACTAAGCCACTCGTAGAATAACCTCTACTGGTGCCGCTCTTTTGTTAAGCACCACCAATGGTTTGGTGGTGGTGATTTGCTATTAATATTCAGTGATTTGTGGTTGTTTCCCACTCTATTGATGTCCGAAGTAGACATGGCTGGTTCAAAATCTGTCATCAAACTGTCCGTAACCGGAATTGTGAGAACTGACGGTTTTAGAATCAGAAACTTTGGGTTCGATTATGGTTCACGATATTTAAAAATAAATCTAAAACCTAAATCTGTGTAACAACTTGTGGTTCGGTTTTGGTTCACCTGACAATGACGAATAACAGTTTTTTTATTTATATAATATTATGTTTTTCAAGTTTAAAAATTTATAGTCGGTTCTCATTTATCTGAAATCTCGGACATGTTTAGCTCAAAGAATTACAGTTCTCTTATAATCAACAACCAAAACTAAATTGGAATTAAGCTAGTTCTGGTTTGAGCCTGATACCGTTAAGAAACAATGTCATCAAGATAAAAATAAAATAAAAATGTAATGAAAAAGTGTCCGAACCGATAGTTTGAACTGTCAGTTCTGGACCGATCATGGGTATTGTTCGATCGGTTTCGGTTCAGCTAAATGACTCCTACGCAGAGGTTATCAAATCGACTGAATCAACGAAACTTAACTCGGAGTTGAGGTTCGAACCAGGGAAGCCTTGAGACCGGTTGGGTGGACTCGACCAAATGGTTTCCTTCGTTTCGATCAGCTTGACAAGGTCCATATCGGGTTCGAATCAACATGAAAACAAGACACAACTCGATCACGAGTAGTCAAATTGAAGTCCTTGCTTAACAAATTTATGGTTCAAAACTCTCTACTCAATGATTAACTATGTCTTAACCGGCATGGCACGGTCAAATAAGAAACACCGAGCCCTCAACAAGGTCAGGTTCGATCCCGTGACCAACGGACTTTACTTTGTTTTTTCTTCCCCAACTCGGCGATCTTTCATTCTACTCGGCGGGTGCCTTTGGAAGCGGTTAAGTTAACCCAGGCTCCACTTATGTTTTCGCTGTAACCAAGACCTGACACGTGTATAGCTAGCCTGTACTAGCTCTATCGGTGGGACCCGCACGGTTAGCACCGGGACGTGCCCGGATCTTTTTAGCTCGTGGGGCCCACTGGACGTCGTCGAGGTTCAACGATCAACCCTCTTTTCGGTCACGCCTTCTGCGTTTTCTGCCCCGACGACGTTTCCCTTGGGGACGCCCAAGCTTTTCGTGTCTGTGTTTGGGAGGACACGGTCGGACACTCTAAGGACACGTTAGGCCCTCAAATTTAAAAATCGTTATACTATCGAACTTCTAGGCCATGATCCGGCCTTAGAGTTAGGCCCCAAATTTTCGATCCACATTTAGGATCCAATTTTTGCTTTAGGCTTCAACTTGTGTTGTTCCACTCTTGAAACACTGTATTTGTTTTGCTTGACTATTAATAGTGTATTTATGTATTTATTTATGTATTTATGATCCGGCCTTAGAGTTAGGCCTATGATTTGTTTTGCTTTAGGCTCCCACGACCTTACTAGTTATGTATCAAGGATTTAAGTAGTGTATTTATTTAATTAACCTGGCAGAGCTTTCGACTCACAAGATGAAGGTCGTGAGCTCGATACGCAGGGCATGCATATCCAGAGTCAGCCTCCCCATTTTAAACGAGAAAAGAAAATCAATAGTTAAGGCCCAGAGCTAGATGCATATTGTATTGTATCATAATAATAGTCGTAACCTTTTCTTTTAAAAAATTTCACATAAAACATTGAGGAACTTGGGCAATATATACGAATTCAGAAATTTTACTATCAAAATCATGACCTTCAGCTTGATAATCAACCTCATAGGGGCTTCGCTAATGCTTCTTTTGCATGAAAGTATTAAATTTTAGTAATAGAATTAAAACATGATTAAGGTCTATTTTTGAAAGCTTTCAACGGGTGTTCGTTATAATAATACGTTAAACTTCCTAATCAAAAGAAATTATTGCACTTAACATATCAAATGTTGGTGTATCTCTATTTCAGTCACATTAATGATAAGTATCATCATATTGTATAATGTTTTATATTACTTACAATTTGGATATATATAGTCACTCATCTACATTTTAATTTTCTTAAAACTTTCAACCAACCCATCTTAAAGATTAACGGGATGCGTACCTAGAAAAAGATTTTATATATATATATATATAAAGAGAGAGAGAGAAAAGAGTGTGTATTGTATGAACTTTTCGCTTTAAGGAAGGCAGTTAGAAGTCACCTCAATGAGTATTCAAGTGCAGTCATATGAATAAAATTTGGAACGATGAGCTGTACTTGGACCAGCTTTGATCATAGTAGTGGCTGACACTTGATTAGCCGCTTAACCCACGTATTTAATTTTATTATTGTACAAATAGCTTAAATTGAAAGTTAAGCTCTATGTGTTAAATGGTCCGTTATCAATATATATATATAGTGAGAGAGAAACCGGTATACTAGCAAATCTAAATAAATGTCAATCATTATAGATAGTTAAAATTTGAATTTTTAAAAAAGTATGTATCTAATTATTACAGGTATATTTTATTCATATAAATACTTTTTGTTATTTGAATTAAAATTTCAACCATTCATTAACATAAGATGAATGATAAAAAATTATTTGGATATGTTCTCACCTAAATGTGCTAGTATATACTAGTTTTTCTCCCTTTATATATATATATATATATATATATATATATATATATATATAGAGAGAGAGAGAGAGAGAGAGAGAGAGAGAGAAAGAGGATGGTTCGGGTTTAAATTTGGAATCAGTACTTTTATTAACTACTACTACACTACTGCAACTAAGCTTTTTCCCATACTAGATGGGGTCAACTACATGGATTCTTTGTTTGTTTTTTTTTGTAGAATCCATGTTAAGTCCGACAAAGTTTTACGCTGGTTGTCGGAAGCCTAACACAATCCTCTTCCTTTTTCCGAGTTTGAAATCAGTACTTTTATTAAAAAAAAAAAAAAATTGAAAGTACTTAAACCATCTTAGAACTGTTGGTTTTAGTTTGGTTCTGGTTCCGGTTGAAACCGCCAAGCCTATTAGGAACCAAACATGTTTAATTCAGTGCACCATAAAAAATTCAAGTTTCGCCAGCGATAATAAGGTGCCCATAATTGTAATCAAGCAAGTCTTCAAATTATTTTATGCCAAAACACTTATTTAGATTTGCGTATAGTGTGAATTATACTTAACCACAATGAAATATATCATCAACCGGCACGACGAAATCTCACCTGCCTATGTGTTATCATATTCCAGTTGGACCCAAGATCAAGGTTCTCGGGGCAACACGACACGATTTGCCACCCACAAACTCACACCACACATATGTACATACGCCCCGGTTGAAAGCAAGAAGAAGAAGAGAAGATTTACAAAAGTTAGATTTTTTTCATTGGTACACGCCATCGTTACAAGAGTTCAAATACTCATCTAAACCAAATCAAAACTTATCTCCAGATGAACTCCAAATGAAAATTGATTCTAGATGAACCGCTTCAAACTCAAACCAAATGATCTAAAACTAGACCCAAATAAACAAAGACTCGGATTCCTAATGATCCATCCAACACATAGACTCCTTACAAATATTAAAACTGGTCATATATGACCACTTATTACATATCAAAGCAAATAATATAACACCCTAAACAATCTATCTATCTATCAGTCTATCTATCTATATATATATATAAAGGCATGACAAGAACTCAATTCTAGTGTGCTAGTCTCTTACATCATACGCGGTGCATACATATGGACATTCCATAAAAAGCACGGTAACATTATGGGGCTTCACTTGGAAATTGAAGGTCATTAATTCAATAGCTACGGAGTCGAATATGACCACTTATTATATATCAAAGCAAATAATAGAACACTTTTTTAGTATGAAAAATGAGTGAAAAGGAATGGTTTAATAATAAAATGAAAATTAAACGGTCCCCAAGGAGTACAATATCTTAATAAAGTAGTTTTTTCACTTTTAAATGAAACTAAACTTTGGAATGATCTTATCTTTTGCTTTTAGATGGAGGGTGATGATAGCCAGTTTGAAACTTGCTGGTGGTTCCAACTGAATCGAACTAGGCAAGAAACTGGTTGGAACCAGAACAGGTCAAACGAGACTCAAAACAAGGACCACCCAATTCGAATTGAAACTGGTAGTTTCATACTACTGCTTGTTGCATATTTTTTATTTTTTTAAATTTCAAAAATTTTAATAACTTTTTTTTTTGTTTCAAAGGATTTTAAGACCCAAACTAGAATCTGAACCAGTGGTCCTTAACTGAAATTGAAATCAAGTTTCTGTTCGGTTTTCGTTTCTAGTTCTAGGAAAATCGGAACCGATGGATCTAGATATAATTTGTGAATGTGATGAATTGTAATTGGTTTTAGAAATGTAATGATGTGTGAATATACGAGCCGTACTTGTGTGGTTTGTGTGGGGTCTTTAGAGACTTGCAGGTCCCTCGGGCGATCTGGCTTGGGGCGAATATCGGGTGTGTTCTCGGGCACTCTGTCGTGAGAGTTGGCATAGTTACCGTCGTGGACGGGGTTACCGAGGTCATGTTAGGGAGGGTCGAATGACTCCCGTAGCCTTTAGGGCAGACACAGTATGGATTGTAATTATCGAAACTAATGATGTGTGCGTGTGTGTGAGTGTGTGCGTATGAATTTGAGATCATGATTTCAAGGTAAATGTGCTTTGCTATGAAATGATTGTGAACTATGCATGCTTTTAGTATATTTTCTGTTTAAAGATGTTTAACCTCCCTATTGAGCTATGTATAGGAGCTCACCCTATTGTTTTACAGCTCATCCTGAAGCTAGCACTTCGAAGGCACACGGAGCAGAGTAGGAGTTTGATAGAGCTGCATTTTTATTTTAGATGGTATGATAAGTATTGAATGATTTAGAAAGTCTTTTATTCAGAGTTATTGTTAGGTGAACCCCACACCATTTTGGACGTATTGTTTAGAACTTTGATATAGATATTTATTTCAGTTAGATATTTCTTGAGTTTACATTAAATTAGTATTGTATTTGGTTACTGCTTACCGTCACGCTCGCGCGAGAAGCGGCCACGTGGCATCGGCTTGAGTTGGGTCGTGGTCGCGACTCAAGCGGGTGTGACACAATGAGTCATCATAGTTGTTTCTGCGAGAGCAACATATTTTCATTGAAAACCAATAAAATACTTCTACTATGAAGAAAATTTTTCATTTAAAAGTCCAAAATTTTGCTATTTGGCTACAGTTAAATGTTTTTATAGCACAAAATAGGGGTGAACATTATTAAAATATAACCGAATAACTGAACCAAAATTTCTATTTGGGTTTGGTTCTACTGAAATTCAGTTAGGTTTGGATTCTAAAAAAATTTTAGTTGTTCGGTTTAGTTCGGTTTTCTAGGTTTGAAAATCGAATAAACCGCATAACTGAATATATATATATATATATATATATGTTTACATGTATATGCATATATATGTATATATGCATATACATATACATACATATGCACATATATACATATATATAGTACATATACATATATATATATATATATATATATATGTACATATACATATACCTATAATACCTATATCTAAAATACATATATATATATATATATATATATATATATATATATATATATATGCATGTACATATAGATATGTGCATATAGTGTATACATTTAAATATAAACATACATATATATATTCATACACATACCTATATATATATATATATATATATATATATATATATATATATATATATATATAGAGAGAGAGAGAGAGAGAGAGAGAGAGAGAGAGAGAGAGAGAGAGAGAATTCAATCATAGAAGGTAAACCAAATAAGAGAATCAAACAGGTTCAGGTACCTACATAATTCGGTTTAGGTTTGGTTTTCAGATTCAAATGATGTTCAGTTTCAGTTATTTTCTTGTGTCTATATGTATCTCTCTCTCTATATCTCTCTCTCTCTCTCTATATATATATATATATGTAATATGTGTGTGTTTGTGCTCATATTATAACAAATATTTTACAGTTGTATCATTCTTCCATCGTTCTGTATGTTGACTTGCTTAACGAGGATTGCCAACTCCAAAATTTATCAATCGATACGCAAGTTAAAGTAAAGTTAGTCGCCTTGATTAAGCAAAATAACACATGGATATCTTGATAGAAGAGTATACATGCAAAGGATTTATTGTAATTGGATTATACGTACAACATGAGTTTTAAGAGGGGTATATACTGAAAATTGTTTCTAGCAAGGGGTGTGCATAAAAATTTCTGTATCGACCTGCTTTTACCCGGACCCGAAGTGAACCGATCCAAACTCAACTCGATCACCTGATTTTCCACCACTAGGTTTTAATACGTAGGTCAAGAGTCCGATACCCCAGGTGTGCGTGGGCCTTTGTTTCGTGACCCAAGAGTACCTATAAAAGAGAACAACTACATTTCGTGTTACTTGCATCTTCAACGTAGTCCATTCACCTTGACAAAAAAATGTTCTCTTTAGGGAGATAAATCTTGGTGTATTTTTAGCAATATGAATCTTTGTATGGGTAAAATCATATATCGACCACACGTGGGTCGGCATCTTTGGCGACCCCCAATCAACTGGTGCCAACGGACGGATTGGCTTACCCTTCAGTTCTCAAGTACAAATCAGGGTGATCAATTGGACACGGTATTATTAAGAGTGTCAATTTCGTGTTGATGGTTATGTTCATATCATATCGTTTCATGCTCGAATCGAAACAGGTAACTCGAACACAAACCAATTTTTTCATGTCATTTTCTTCGTGTCAAAACAGGTCAGCTGAAACTCCAGCAATTTCATGTTTCTAGTCTTTTGGCTTGAAAGATATGCCAAACCAAACATAATCCGATTTATATTTTTGTCTCTTTGGGTGGTGGACACGGGAACGTTCTTTTGTGGACACGGGGACCCATCCCACGTGCATGAAGACCTGGAAGACAAAGCTGATCCGTAAGAATTAAACAGCGGCATGTGATATGAGACCCCCACCCGCCATGCATGTTAAGGGAATGTACACGATGTGGTTTCAGTGAATCTAACACGAGAGTTTGAGAATGGCAGCTTTAGGCCTGCAAATATGCAGGGAATGTAAGAGACATGCCATGTTGCACGCATTCAAAGCTTGGGTGTGCTTCAAAAACAACCAACTGAACTTGTGTGATATCTGAACATGTATGCATGTGTGTGTAGAGATTGTCTAATATGCGCAACACATACTAGTGCTCTCCGCTACTTCGCCGCCTTCCACCACTTCAACCGCCATCTGTCATCACTCAGATTTTGTGACACTAGTTGCCACTGCCATGACCACCACCACCACCTTCAACCCAATCTAATCTCTAACTTAATATACACACACACACACACATATATATATATATATATATATATATATATATATATATATATATGTGTGTGTGTGTGTGTGTGTGTGTGTGTGTGTGTGTGTGTGTGTGTAGGGATGGTCTAATATGCACAACACATACAAGTGCCCTCTCCTATTTCGCTGCTTTCCACTACTTCAACTGCCCTCTACGACCTTCCTCTGCCATCATATTACCATGTTGTGACACCAGTTGCCACAGCCACGACCACCACCCCCTCTTCCCACCCAAGCTAATCTCTAATTTAATATACATCACTCACACACATAATTTACAGTTGGCGATGGTGGGTGGCCACACCACCATGCTGGAGACAGGGTGCGCTTAAAGTGGCAGAAGGCAAAGAACATGGACAGCGTGCAAAGCGGAGATTCTCTCTCTATATAGAGAGAGCATAATTCATGCCCACATCTATCTAGGCTTAAAATACTCAATGATCTCAACCGTTGGATTGACAAGATACGATTGAAATTTAAATTTCAAAAGAGAAAAGGTGGGCTTGTACTTTTTATAGTTATTTTTTATTTATTTAAAGATCTCTAACTGTTCATCTTTAAAATCGAACATTTATATTTTTGAGAATGTTTAAGTATACATTCAAAATGTGCATATACTCATTTCTCTATATAAAAAATATATATAGAGCTTTTTAGATGCATAATGCCTTCTAACGTATAATCTTGCATAAACACCTTTGTTATTCGATCTTTTAAATAATAATAGAATTTTGAATTAAAATATCATTACTTTTCTATTTTACATTTAATGCATTATGTACATTAAATATAAATATAAAGTAATTAAGTATCCACCATTTATGTCAAAAATAGAATATATATATATATAGAGAGAGAGAGAGAGAGCAGGGGCTCGTCTTTGTAGCTAGATTAACCGAGTTTAAAAAAAGAAAAACACAATGATATTATAATCATATCTTCGAAAACAATGATCAAACATGAATAACAATATTAGGATATAATTGAGCTTATATATATATATATATATATATATATATATATATATATATATATATATATATATATATATATATATATATATAGCATGTCTCTCTCATGCTAACACTGTTCATTCATGCTTGACCATTATTTTTTATGGCATGAGCCTAATTTTAAAAGTTATAAAAGTATTTGAAAAATTATAAATGATCTTATTATACTCATACCGCCAAAAAGAAATAGTTTGACATGAGTAGGTAGGACCCCCCTCTCTATATATATATATATAGAGAGAGATGATGGTGAACCCCTCTCTCTCTATATATACTCTCTCTCTCTCTCTCTCTCTCTATATATATATATATATATATATATATATATATATATATATATATAGATATATATATATATATAGAGAGAGAGAGAGAATGCTGGTGAACGACTTCAGCAAGGTACCTGTGAGCTCGAGCTCAGCTCGCAGGCATGTTAAGCTCCGTAAGACTGTGTTGAGCTCGATTAGTTTGTGAGTAATGTTTTCATTAGTATGTTGTGTTTATCTTTCTTCTTTGTTGAAGGTGATGTTCATGAAGGGATGACGCTCTAAAAGCAGCATGGGAAGAATTGGACCACTCATCAAAGTGCTCACATAAATGAAAGTTTAGATTTCTTCCACTTTAAAGGAAAATCAATTGCATTAATAATTTAAGATCGTGCATGCCTCCTGGATTGTGAATTTAATTGACACATTCTACTTCGATGTATGAAGAAGTTCTGAAACTTGGGACTTGTTTTCAATGGCACTGTGGGATCAGTTCACTGTTTCGGGTTTTCGTCGCTACGGGTGCAGCCAGCTTAACCATCAACACGAAAACTATCCCGTGCCATTCTCCAGCTGATATTTTTTTCATCAAATGGGATGTCAAAGACTATGCAATCAAGTTTATTCGCCATAACTTTTAACAAATTGCAGACACGAAAAGTAAAACCTTTTGTTACTTGAAAAGCCTCGCAATCATGTAACACACGCACGCACGCACACACATAGTACTTGATTTCTTATTTAACAAGTTGTGACCATGGAGACCACTTTGAATACCCTTCTCTCTCTCTATATATATATAAATACATATACATACATATATACATACATGTATATATATATATACATATATATACATGTATGTATATATGTATGTATATATATGTATATATATATATATATATATATGAATAGAGAGAGGTAAGGAGAGAGTTCTTTGTTGTATAATGGCTTCTGGTTAATAATTTTGCAGACATTATGCATCTAAGATTTTCTACATATATATGAAATCTCTAACGTTGATATTAGAGATCACCTCACACGCGCGCACACACACACACACACATATATAAGGCATTACTCACGGAATTCCTCAAATGAAATAAGAAGAAATTGGAGATTAGTTTTTCTTTCTTTGTTTATGAAGATCGCAACCCAAATCCGATTCAGGATCCAGTTCCACAACACTAGAAACCCAAGAAAATAGAAATCCTGAATTATGAACTAAGAGAAACAGATAAATTTAGAAGAAAAAAAGGTCATCAAATTTGGATTGCCATCAACACAGTTGCTCCATCTAGACATGGCGGTCCGGTGGTTCTAACTGAAATCGAATAGGACCAGGAACCGACTGAACCGGAAACCAACCGTTTCCATTCTGGTTTGTTTCATCTCTTATAAAGTTGGAATCAGAACCAAACTAGAATCGGCTGTTTGGAACCGTTGGTTATGGTATTCTTTTAAACTTTTCTTCTAAATTTTAAAATTTTATCAAAAATACTGATTTTGAATGATGATTTCATATTCAAATCGAAATCGACCCGAAATTAACCATTCCAAAACCGAAACAGAACATGTCTAACTCCATCATCCATGTTCAGTTTAAAAAAATAATTTTTATTGTCGTAAATATGTGTGCACGTGGTGGAACACAACTAGATGAGGTTGTAAAGGCCCCACTCTTGTCATTTTCCAATTTATTTTTTATACGGTTTTATTTTCTTAGTTGTTTGGGTCCTGCTTTGTCCCATTTTTACTGATCCCTTGCTCCTTCAGAACCAAGAGAAACAAAATCAGAGAGAAGATTAAATTACTATCATGCCCTTATTTAGGATGTCATGCATCGGGTTCGGCTTTAAAGTAGCTCTATCAAATCTGACTTATTGGATAATAGGGTTCCCCGATTTATCATCGGGATCTCAAGGTGCTTTCTGGTTCGCGATTCCACGGTGCTGGAACTGCAAAAAGTGGAACTTAACAGTGTCAGCTCCACATAGGGAACATTGGTTCCATAGGCCCAATTTTAAGGGGAAAAGGCCCACCCCAGGAGTGGCACACTGAGCCTGAGTTTGCTCGTCTCAAACCCCTTAACATGCATTTGTAATTCCAAACACAAATGGGGAACCATGGTTTCTAATCCCATGTGGCTCTACACCTCTAGTTTAAATTGATGTAACACCAATCAAACACGGCCAAACGGCAAAACCACGTAAAAACAAAAGCGCATTCGAATCGGATTCAAGTGTATAAAAAGAAAAGATGCATGTGTGGGTGTGCATGTTAGGTTTCCGCATTGTCGCGTAAGAAAAAAGAAGAAGAAAAGAAGGAAATCCGATCTAGTGGGAGCTAGTTAAATAAGTGTGTTCTTTGAGAGTAGCATTTTTTTCCGGGTCGTCATCTCATCTTTGTGCCATAAGCAAGTCAAACTCAAACACGACCCATTTCCATCATGTGTTTTCAGGTACACATAAATCCGGACTTCTTCGGGTCGTGTTCTTTTAGGTTTCCGTGTCGTGTCTTACAGTACCAGCGCAGTTTGGCTTAGACCTATAGGTCCAAGGTCAATCAAGGGGTTTCGTGGTAATTTCATTAAAAGGGAGGGATATTTGTAAAGAAGGAAAAAAAGAGAGTAAAATCCAGGAGACTGTTGTGTATGTGGATGATTGGGACCCACGTGCGCTGGAGATCTCAATCGAAGCTGCCAAGAGTGGGGAACCCACGTCAAGTTCGGCCATTTTAAAAAATCGCCGATCTTCGCTTGCTGGAGGGTCGCAAAGAGATGAAGTAATATGGATCCGAATGATTAAGAAGCCTCTCTTACACGAACCGGATCCAAATTGAATGGAAATGAGTTGGGCCTGAACCTTTAGAAAATCGGATCTGGTGCTTTAAGAGGTTCTGCAATATTAGCAAGATAATAACCATGAGTACAACATAATTGGATTTGGATCTATCTTGACTCGATGTCGATTCAGACTCAATTGGTGGATATTGAGGGGCTTGGCAAACCCGTTAATAGATTGTTTATTATCTAATTTAACTTGATAACACTTTCTTAAGAAAGTTCTACTTTTATGTGAGATTCTTATCATCAAAATCTCATTTGTTATGTCGATTTTTCGTGCTAGATGGATTATGGAGGAAAAATGTTTGCTTGACCTTGTCTTGTTTGGCTAACATAGGATTTGTATCCATCTTGGCCTCTCAAATTCTGAACAATATCCTCGCACGTGTTCCATTCGTCCCTCATTTCTCGAGCTCCAGACCAATGCCACTCCAGAAGGAAGGTGTGAATCCTCTGCCTACCTTTGCGTTTGTCGGGGTGATTAATTAACAAAATCAATATTTCTTATAACAACTAATAATCAATTGTAGCCTTTGGTTCTTCAAGTTGGAGCTTAAGAATCAAGACAACATCTATTTGGATTAAATCTAATACAACTGTGTTGTGTTAATGAATTTAAATTAATGCATCTCTTATATGAATCACTAGCTAGATATAAATGTTCAAGCATCTAATCTTGATTGATACTGTTTCAGTTTTAGAACTGCATGCAAAATCTCATGAGATTGGGATCTACCCGATTCATATTCGACAAGGTCCTTTTGTGATAGTAATCGGGTTTTGATCCATGACGATCCGATTCATTACCTAAACCAGGTAAAAGAAAATCAACCCGCACAGGACAGTGACATAAAATCGGCGATTAATTGATGGTACGGGGGAACTGCAGTCAGCAGGTTGTTCAGGTCAATAAATAAGAGTTACTTTAGTGTGACATTTCTGCCCTTGTTGCTTACTCCCAAACTTCTGTTGCAAACATGGGAACATGAAGCAATTCTCTCCGGAAAAACTGCCCTTCTATTTTATAAAAATATCACCATGCCCTGCTCAGTTAAAAAAAGTGGACACGGCAAATTTGGACCCAACCCAAAAGTGCACGTTCGGATCAGGTTTTAGGGATTTTGGTTTGGATCCGGGCCAGGGCAAACCAATCCCATAAAAGTCGGGTCAGGTCTGCGTCAACCTGGGTTTGAGCTGAACCTATATATATATATATATATATATATATATTATATGCACATGTATATTGTGTGCGCGTGTGGGTATATATATACGTATATATTTGACAAAATATGTCACATAAAATATAAATATTGTGCAAGTAAATACATGTAAGATAAGTTAGCAGATGTGAATTCTATAAGTATATATATTACATATACTGTATGTACATTTACATATATTAAGTAGACCCAAACCAGACCTAGGTTGGGTTCGGGTTCAAAGAATATGACCCGAACAAGATCAGGTAAGATTCGGGCCAGCTCATTTCTTATTCGAACTCGAAGTGACCCACCCTAAACCTGACTTTGACCCGATTTGTCAGGTCTACTTCTCACTTCACAAATTTTTTCTCAATAATGCTACTTGATTCTGAGTTGGGGATTGTAAGTGGTAAAAGTTATTTACTGAGCTTCTCTTTGTCTTTTTTAGGTATAATTGGGAGCCACAATAATTGCAAATCGTAGTTGTCATTCTTAAAATAGACTGCTCCACCATCAATATTTGATTAATCAACAAATTTTCAAAAATCACGATAATTCGTTTAGTAAAGGAAAGAATGATGGTTTGGAAGAACAATCAGGAGGAAGGAGAAAGAGATTAAGAGTTTTTTTTTTGGTAAAATGAAGAAATGTGCTTAAAATCAAAATTTCGACTCACATGAAACCTTTTATCAAACACACCCAAAGTCTCACCATCTAAAGTTACTCCATCGCTTCCAACTCGCTTTCGTTCACCTGATACAGAAGAAAAAATATGGAGAGAAAGAAAGGAGAGATTGCTCATCCATTCCGGTATATGGGGAGTTTGTGAAGAGAAGATGCGCATAAAATTACGGGAGTAAGTAATTCATAGGGGTTTCCAGGGAAAAACCAAGAGAAGTTAAATGAGGGTTGAGTGAAGGGCGAGGGATGCGGTTGTCATTCAAATTAGAGACGAGTGTTCCGGTGGTCTCCATCGTCGATTTCACAGATTCTACCTTGCCGCCATGAGGACGACTATCTCTCTCTCTGGATCTAACGCAGACAACTATTTTACTGTCTTTCTCTGTGCTTTGCCCTGTTTTGGCAAATGAACGCCTCTCTCTCTCTCGACAGAGAGGCTAGCAGTCGTAAAGCTCTCTTCTTGCCTCCCCTCTTTCACCACAGCCTCTAACCAGTTTTAGTGCTACCACCCATCAAAATCTCTCTCTCTCTCTCTCTCTCTCTCTCTCTCTCGAGCTGAAATTAACTTCACATTCAAGAAAGCTTCTCTTGGGGTCATTTTACTTCCTTTGCGGATCTACAGGAAGCTCCTTGCAGTGTCTTCAAGCTTACGGTGCCAAACTTTCTCCTTCATCGTTT
This sequence comes from Brasenia schreberi, assembly GCA_036023115.1. Classification (NCBI taxonomy): domain Eukaryota; kingdom Viridiplantae; phylum Streptophyta; class Magnoliopsida; order Nymphaeales; family Cabombaceae; genus Brasenia; species Brasenia schreberi. The sequence continues at coordinate 2,539,486 of JAYKKT010000090.1, read as the reverse complement.
TCTCCTCATTCTTTTCCATTACTTCAAACGTTCTCGCTAGATCCTGATCTTCTCTTCGTTCTTCCTCAGCCGCCTCTATTCATTTTGCCAGATTTTAGTTCGCCTCACACTACCCTGATTTGGTTTAGCTCTCTCTCTCTCTCTCTCTCTCTCTCTCTCTCTCTCTCTCTCTCTCTCTCTCTCTCTCTCTCTCTCTCTCTCTCTCTCTCTCTCTCTCTCTCTTATTGAAAGATCCATTGGTTCATTCATCTACGTTGTGCTTCTCATAAAACTTTGTGCTATTTCTCTGAAAAATAGTCCTTTTATTCGTTTTTGCCATCTTGGTAGCTCTCAAATTCAATGCTTGAGGCTCTTCCTTTACCTTGAATCATCATCTAATGGGATCCCCAAATCTCCCCTTTTGCTTTCCGCTCTATTTCCTTGTTGCGCTTCTCCTTTTCTTTTTGAACTCCCCATCTGTGATCTCTTCATCTCTCCCTCTCAATTGTTCCGATACTTCTCGAGTTTGCACTTCCTTCGTCGCCTACAAAGCCAATCCCAACCAGACCCTCGCTGAGATTCAGAGCATGTTCGACGTTCTACCGGCGGATGTGAGGATGGAGCCGAACCCGGAGTCCGACGGCCATCAGTATTTGTACGTAAAGAAGAACTGCTCTTGTTTCCCGCCCGTGAAGCGCTACCTAAGCAACACTACATTCACAGTGCGGGAGAACGACGGCCCGGTTGTTAGTATGGTGACTCGGGCCTATCAGGGTCTTGCCATAGTGCAGAATTCGACGCGACGGGCTCATATCGGCGCGGTAGTGTCACTGCGTCTCTTCTGCGGTTGTTCTAGCAGCTTGTGGAACTACTTGATGACCTATGTCATGCAAGATGGGGACTCGGTGGCTTCTTTGGCGAGTAGGTTTGGCGTCAGCATGGAAGATATTGAGAGTCTTAATGGGATCGCCGATCCAAGTGTGGTTTCTCTTGGCGAGGTCTACTATATACCGATGAATTCAGGTTTGCTGCTCTTATCTGAATGCTAATTTTATATTTAAAGCTCCTGAGCTGAATCTTCTGTTCACGTCGAGAACTAATGGCTTTTTAGTTGTTAGCACAAGGATTTTTGGTCGTCAGTTGCTTTCTTCTTTGATGTTGTTATGTTGGTGCGGCTTGAAACAATTGAAGCTTGCGCTTATGTGATTTTTGAAGGGAACGAATACGCATCCTTATGACGCCTTTCGGTATTTGTTCATCAATTTTCAATATGCAAGTTGAGCTATTTTCCTTTGGATGTTGATTTGAAATTTATCTGTTCGTTGTTTGGCTTTAGATTCTTCGTTCTTGTTCTTTGACTGAATTTTGTTTTGATATGAAAAATTTCTTGTAATTTGTAGTATAGTAGTTGTGAATAGTAAAGTTCAATGCTTTCTTCAAGGCTTGCTGGTCTTGATTTAGAGATAGATTGTCGTTGCCCTTGTATTATCTATTAGGTGCCAGTGGAATTGTTGGAGTGAGGTCATGTTCGACACAATCGTTGCCTTTCTTTGCATGAAATAATTGCAGATTTCCTCCTTTGGATGTTCATTTGCTCAAATTTTCAGAAATATAGTATACGAGTGTTTCTCCCAAACATGGATTTACTCTTAGTTGCTGAGATTATGAATGACAAAGGTCAGATGTGGACTGATTAGGTTTGCTTTGAAGTTTGAACTAAGTGCCAGTGTTATCGTTCATCGCAGTTCCTGGTCAATCTTACACTCCACCTAATGTGATCTCACCTGCTCCTCCACCATTGCTTGCCACGCCTTCAGGTACCTCATGTTTCTGAATTTCATGGTTCATTTTCCAGTTAATCATTATATATATGTGTGTGTGTGTGTGTATATATATATTGTCTGTGTGTATATGTCTGTGTGGGTTGTGTGTAAACTGAACTTGAAGTATTTTATTATTGTATGGTTGTCCAAATAACTTCTTAATTCCACTGTAGTTCATATTTAACATGGAAGACTTAATACTAATAGTTTTAATTCTTGAGTGACTATCTAGCTTTATTTTTTGGTACGTGGTTGTATGCATATGCTTGCTGATATCATGGTTCCTTTGCAATGTTTATGCAATATTATATTGTTATTATGGAATCTGGAATCTCGAATGTTGGAAAGGTTTGGTTTTGGTGGCATGTGAACGTTGCATCGAGCATGAACCATTTCATGAACTTCATCGTCTAGCTTCATGCAGTTGGATGGTTCTGATTTGTGGCATTTCTACAGACAACTTTCAGTTCAGTTATAAAATGCCGCCTCTTTATGCCTTGAGACACGGTAGCATCTAAGTGAATTTGATCTGTGCACTGATTGGTCTGTTATTCTCTTTGTTCTCGATGCATGGGTAGGTTGACAATGTTCAATTCAACTTTCTTTAATTTTTTTGACAGAAGTCCAATTCTGCTTTCAGCTGGTAGAATAGTGGGTCTAGAGATTGTGCTAGTCATGCAAAAAATTATATACTAAAGGAATTATGACACCTCCAGTATGCATACTTTAGTTATTTGATCATGCCAATCAAGAACAGAAAACACTTAAGGTTTTGCAATATTCAACATCACTTACTAGGTTGTAGGTCTGTCAATAGCATTTTATTTCTGTCAAGGTGGACTCACTCCTGAGATACACTTCCAACGCCTAAAGTTAATAACCTTTCACTAACTCTTCAATTTTCTCTTTCAGATATTGCAGTGAAACAAGATGGGATCAACTTCAACTTATATCTTTCAAAACTAGTGTTCCCCCATTTAGTTACATCCTGCGAGACGAATACCTTCAGCCGTTAGAACAATTTTACATGATTATGCAATTCAGTGCAGGCTTATTCAATAGGTGTTTATTTATTTCCAAAATCTAAACCCACCTCTTAATCATGAAATTCTATTCGACTAGATTTTAGAAGCATGTAACATGTGTAATAACTTCCAACTGCATATGGGCAACAAAATTGCAGATGTTTTTACTCAACAACTTCTCAGCATAAGTGGATCCTAAGCTGTGCTGCTCTAACTAGGCTTATTTTCTACCTTGTAGGACATTTAGACAAGGAATATTCAAATAGATTTCTCCAATTATAGGAATAGAAACCTTTATTTTTCAAAAGATCCTTTTCGGGAAGAATTCTTATCTATTTCAAATAACATAATGCGCTTCACTTTAAGTGCAAATGTGGCTTCAGGCCATGTTAGGTGATCAGAATGCTTGTGCGAGTGTCTGGAGAATCGGAGATATCTAGTCATGGACATGTACCTGTTTCGTGACATTGAAGCACTCATGGGCGAAGTTTATTTGCATGAGGTGTGAAATAGCATCTCTGTCATGAATTCTGGTTCTATGAGGCATGATTATTGATGGATGAGCGTACAATCTTGATGTCTTCGTATTATATGGTGACCATCAATTCCCCCACAGAGAAGTCTCTTATATCTCTCCACAAATATATGTGTGGTCGGCAGATGTAGCATGTACACATATAGGCTCTGTAGATGTAGCATTTGCTTCAACTTTGTCCTGAACTAAGTTATGAAACTCAAGTTTTTATAATGGAATATAGTCAGGGATGTGGTTTGGTCCTTTTGGCATGAGATTCTCCATCTTTGCTGCTCTATCTGTTCGTCAAGGTACTTCTTTTTGAGACACAACGATGCAGTGTGACCATTGAGTATTTATATTCTTGGATAGTTTTTACTTTTTCTTAGAATCTGTATTATATTATTTTGTTAATTTTATACCTCATTTCCCTAAATTGGAGCTTCTCTCTTGATATCAGTTACAGGGTTTTGGATGGGCTATTTGTTGTTGTTGCTGCATTCTCACCTGCTTACCTGTTCTGCAGTGATTGAGGATCATCATTCAAACCATTTTCCGCTAGGATGGATTTTGGGAAGCATAGGAGTGGGCCTTGTCCTGATCTTAGCTGTTCTACTATGCATTTGGTGTAAAAGACTCCTCTGCTGCTCGCAAGTCCCATTAGGGCTTGATAAAGACCCTGACAGGAAAGTTTCTCACAAATTTCACATTCTTCAAACGCCAAGTTTCTGCTATCCTTCTGGAAGGTATATATGTTGCCGGCCTAGAAAACCAGACAGTGAATTCTCCAACAGCCAACAGACTAATATTCCGAAAGGTATATGGTACACCTGTTGTTGGGAGGAAACTTTTCTTTGCTTTTCCAAAGTCCTTGCCTGCCTGTGCGGATGACTTTCCTAAACCAAATAAATTTTCAAAGACTTTATTACAATCTTTCTGCAGTATGTATCTTGTTATTATCAGCCGTGTCTGTTGATTTATGTAAATAAAAGGATTAACATTGAGGTCTGCTTTAAGCATTTCATGAAAATGTTCACAAATGTTTTAAGTTTTTTTTTTCATTTCATGTATGTACATATACATATGTGTGTATATAGATATAGGCAGAGAGAGAGAGAGAGAGAGAGAGAGAGAGGGGGGGGGGGGGGATCTATATATAGATATAGGCAGAGGGAGAGAGAGTGGGGGGTGAACTATATATAGATATAGGCAGAGGGAGAGAGAGTGGGGGGGTAAACTATGTTCTCGCCATACCCTGTGTGTGTTGTGATTATGTTGAGCATCTTTGTTGCTCAACTTTTGTCAAGATGATCTTTGAGCATTAGGTAAATTTCGAACTTTGCTATGTTTATTTACAGATAACATCATCAGGTGTACTTGTTAAGATTGGGTTATATTAGGAATTGCCTTACCGCATCGGGAAATTCTTAATCTCTTGTGGCGTCCGTGGAGGGGAATTTTGATAATCTCATTGCAAAACTTTTACATGAGAAATCGTTAAAATTTACTGAACTGCTTTTCTTGGCGAGCCCGTCACATTGTTCAATCCGTTTTTTTAGTTTCACTATTTTCTGTCCTGTGATTTTTATTTTCCGGGCATTTGCCTCCTAAATTAAAGCACTCGAGTGTGTGCAGATATGATAACTGAAGCATTTCAAATGGAGAAGCCTGTAGTCTTCACCTATGAAGAAATTCTCATTGCTACTGAAGGTTTCTCTGATTCTAATCTCTTAGGACATGGTACATATGGTTCGGTTTACTACGGCGTTCTCCGTGATCAGGTTTATGATCCTTTCTCTTTTTCTGAGTATTTTATATCCAATTCATTTGATGGGTTCTCTCATCATCTGGATTCATCACTTTATAGACCATATTTGACATTATGCTTTTTTGTCCAGGAGGTTGCTGTCAAAAGAATGACAGCTACAAAAACGAAAGAGTTTATGGTTGAGATGAAAGTTCTCTGCAAGGTTCATCATGCAAACTTGGTATATTTCCATTCCCACACTGCACAAGTTCTATTGTATAATGTAGCTGTTCTGTGTAAATATGGTGCTTTGGTACTGAGTTGTACTTGAATCTTGTCAAGGTAGAACTGATCGGTTATGCAGCTAGTGACGAAGAACTTTTTCTCGCTTATGAGTTTGCACATAAGAGTTCACTCGCAACTCATCTGCATGATCCTCAAAATAAGGGTATGTCTATACCTACCTTATTACTGTTCAGTGCTTTCATCACTGAGTTTCACTTTGTTTCTTTTATCAGTATGGATCCTGTTCTTGCGCACACTTCAGTGTCATGTATATTGTACTCTGTCACACAGACACTTCTATTGGGTACTGCACCCGCATCCGACACTCAACACCTGTTTTTCTTTTGTATCTACCTTGGCATTAGTTTTTTAAAATATTCTTGACTAATCTTTTTAACTCAAAAGATAATTTACTGCTAGGTCAAGGGACATTTCATTGAGTATTGTCTGATTAATAAAAAAATGGTTACTGAATAATAAATCTTAAAAATGAGTTTTTGCATAACTTCATGAGATTATATATATATATATATATATATATATATATATATATATATATATATATAGACACACACACACACACTTATTGTTGTCTCCCTGCACTATGATTTTAGATAGTGCAGTATCTCTCACTCGCACCCACAGCTGCATCCATGTCCTGCATCTGCACCCTTGTGACATTGCATGTACACTGGCTTCCACTCACACACTGTGACCGTCGCATTTTCTACCAGGTTAAGTGTGATGCATTATGCCCCAGTACAGTGGTAGTGCAGTTCCAGTTAATGCCTCTAACCACTGACTGGTTGAACACTTTAAGTTCTGTGTGCTTTTTCGCCTTATTCTTTTATCCTTCATATCCTTCATATCTCATGAAGATCAGTCCTGGATGGCCTCTATGAATTAAGAGGTTCTGTAGGCCAGATGCTATCGTGAAGAAAATCCTGAAAAGGAAATTCTTTTCTTTGATCCTTCTGAAGTATATATTCATCTTTAAAAAAACTTTAGAAGCTAGAATTGTTCTTTTTGTTCCATATTCTCCCATGTCACTCTCTCGCAAGTTCGTGTGGTTTCTTGTTTCAAAGAGTGTGGAATCTAGAAGCTCTTTGCCAAACCAACATTCACATGTAGAAAATGGTTCAGGGCATACATCTCTGTCTTGGATTTCTCGGGTTCAAATTGCTTTGGATGCTGCAAGAGGACTGGAATACATCCATGAGCATACGAAAGCCCATTATGTACATCGAGACATCAAATCTAGCAACATTTTGCTTGATAATTCTTTTAGAGCGAAGGTATAGTCTTCATGTTTTAATTAGTTTCACTTAATGAATTTGGGTCATCTTCTAAATGCATCCAATCCACATTTATCATGCAGATTTCGGATTTTGGCCTAGCAAAACTTGTTGGGAAGAAGACCAATGAGGGAGAAGCTTCTGTCACAAAAATTGTTGGGACTTTTGGCTATTTGGCTCCAGAGTAAGTTAATCTTTTCGCTAGTTTCTTCTGTTGTTGCTTTGTTCTTTTTGTTTTAACAAGGTCCTGTTCTCTACGTTGAAATTAGATATCTGAATGATGGGCATGCAACAACGAAGAGTGATGTTTATGCATTTGGTGTTGTGCTTTTTGAGTTGCTCTCGGGGAAAGAGGCAATAACAAGGACCGACGGTAGGGTGAATATCAGCCTTGAAAGGCGATCCCTCGCATCAATTGTAAGTTCTGCTGGACTATTGTATTAGTGGATCTGACTTTATAGTTTGTTTAGAACTCACTGGGAGTCTTGCATGTTAAAAATTAAACTGAAACTGCTAATATTGTAACTGGCTAAGCTTGAGAACTTATGGCACCTTATATAACATGTTAAAATATCGGTATGATTACGTGACATACTATCAAAATATATGTATGCTTATGTTACGGAAGAATATGTTATGCATCAGAGATGTCTTTCCCTACAGAAAGTGATCCAATAAAATAGCACTCAAGTTTTATAAGACAGGTGGACTTTGACGTAGTGTCTTCTAAAACTGTCTTTATGATTATTGGCCAACCTTAGCACTTCTTTGTTATTTTAATTTCTCTTCTGGAAGTAAGAATTATCTGTAACTGATGATACTAATTGCTGAAAGCGTCAGCCATCTGTCAAAAGATGTCATGTATTTCATCTGCCTATGTTGATGCAAATGTGTTTTGATTTGGAGTTTTTTGTGCCTGGCATTGGGTTGCAGATGCTAGCTGCACTTCGGAACTCTCCTAATTCCATGAGCATGTCAAGCTTGAAAGAGTGCATAGACCCTACTCTGATGGATTTGTATCCTAGTGACTGCGTATACAAGGTGCTCTCTCTCTCTCACACACACACACGCATCAACATTGACAATATTGTCATTGCAAAGTCGTTCTCCCATATTCTTCAGGATCTCTACTATCCTATTTCATGCCCAGGTTTTTATCACTCACTAGTCTCTTTCGTTGGTTGTAGTCTCTTTTTTTTTGTTACAAGAGGAGGCTGAAGCCTAACACACATCCGTACATGTACCCTCTGGGAGTCGAACTCCCCACCAGCAGCAATGGCGCTAGGGCACCCTGCCATTGAGCTAATGCTGTCGGTGCTGTTGTAGTCTTATTTTGCATTCGTACACAAACTGCTTCAATCAAAAGCTGTATATGCCAATTCTTAAATCTTTCTTTCCAACGATCTACATACATGATACATCTTAAGCATATATTAGCAAAACCCATCTTGTCATGCATGCTCTTTGCTTCAAAACCGTTTGCTGTATGACAGAACTACCAACCAAAATTCTAATATTCTTTTTCTCATGTCAAGAAGTTCGAACTTATCACGTTGTGTACCGTTAGCATTTAGTCATCCCCTTGCATGTGCGGGCATAAGAGTCATCGCCTGTTTTACGATGGTGCTTAAATTATAAAATTGTGTAGCAATATACAGTTAGGAAGTCTTGCAATTCTATCTTCAGTCTGCTTTCTGAGTTAAAGCAGATTCCGATGACCTACTTGTTTTGTGTATGAAGATGGCCATTTTGGCGAAGCAATGTGTAGACGAAGAACCGATCCTGCGTCCCGACATGAAGCAAGTGGTGATCACGCTCTCACAAATCCTTTTATCTTCAATAGAGTGGGAAGCCACTCTGGCTGGGAACAGCCAAGTTTTCAGTGGGCTTGTGCAAGGAAGATGATGCTCAACAAGTCCATCTTTTCCCTTCGGGGGTGTGCTTGTTTTTTTTCTCCAATTTTCCGGTCTCTACTCTGTGTATAGTGGTCTTATATGGCATATTCCGGTCTTCTTTATCTCCATCGTGTAGTTCTGCTCTTTCATCTTTTTTCTTTTTAGTTCTTTTCGTATAAAGCTGTAAGTTGCTATGATTTGGTCTGTTCACTTGATGGCTTGCTAACATGAAGCCACAGCTTTTACTATAACACGTTTGGAATATATTATAACATTTATGAAGCATAAGCTGCTAGAGTGTTTTGTTTTCTTGGTGAGGCATATCTAGAAGCACAAGGACCCCGACTAATCAGGTTCGTTCTGGGTTAACCCATTATGGGGGTAAAGTTCTTCCATTGATGGTTTCCTCTGTTCACAAGGTTCGAACTGGAGACCTTTGCTTAAGAGGAGCAAGTGCCAAACCACCTGAACCAATCAGCCGTTGTTTGTAAGATTGTTTGTGTTAGCTCACCCAGCAGGTTCTTATAAGTGTCATTAAAATTGCATCGCCACTTTTAACAACGAACAGTTTGTTAATTGTTGTTCACAGGCCCTCTCTAACCATCCCTGCCTATCTTGATTATGCGCCGTTCATCGCTCATAGCCATTGCAGGAGTACAGAGCCGCTGTTGAACTGCGAAACCGTGCCATTGTTGTTCTGTTCAATCATATTGCCTGGCTTCCACGAGTCGATGAGGCTGCTACTTCCCATGTAGAAAGCTAAGAGATAGGCTTGTGTTTTAGATCGATTTTGAATTAATGATGTTAAAAATGATGATGCCGCATAGATTATAAACCCTAGACTACCAAGCGACGTGGATCTGGTTCCTGCCATTGGGTTGTTAAGAATTTCAAGGTGCTTCAGCATGACCTACTGCGACCCCAATCAACCAACCGACCAACCATATATGTGTTAACATGGCTGCTTGGGCGTAACATGGGAAGGGGGTAAACTATGCGGTCGCTGCCATTACTTGGCTGCTGCTTTTGCTGTGGTTTTATGTTCTGAACTCGATGCAAGGCTTGGACTTCTATTCTGCGGTGACTCGTCTGAACCACGGTCTGCGGTGTAGATTTCACTGTTAATAACCTCAGCTAGAATCGATGACATTTATTTTGAAGTAGTTGAAGAGCGTGATGGTATAGCTGGGGTTTGGATCGAGCCTATCTGAGCTCCCATGTTTCTGTTTGCTCTCAATAAGATGTGCTCATACTAGCTCTGCCGAAGCTGATCTCCTTTAACCATTCCATTTTCAATTTAAGCCCTTTTTAGTTTGGCCAATTTAGGTTGCTTCAACATCTCTTGTGATTCTCTGACTGAAAGCCAAAACAAAGCCTTCTCCCTCATTATATGGAATCGGCTATATGAATGCTTAGCTGCATTGCGCAAGATCAAGTATCATATTATGTTCACTCTAAAAGTACTTTTGAGGCTTTTTCTTAGCTTCTTTTGAACTGGTCATGATAATTCCTTGCAGATTTTTGCTGGAGCTTCACGTGTCTGTCTCTTTAAATATACCCAAGCATGGACAAATGCAATCAGCTTCTAACAAGAGTATATATTCAAATAAGTTTACAAGATTCAGCAAAGTTTTGCGCTGTCATAGACCACCTAATACAATCCTTCTCATGGACTGGTGGTGCAAGTGCAAACCCATCATACAGCAATGAACAAACTCATAGATTGCTGCTCGATAGTGGATATACCGATTACTTTTTTCTTCCATGAAATCTAGATTTTGGTGCAGCCCTTATGGAAATTGAACAATAATTAGTAAAAAACAAACCAAAACCAAGCATTTTCCACATCACGTGGGGTTGACTAGATGGATTAATAGTTACCGTTGAGATCATGCGTTGTATTAGTATTTAACTCGAGAGAAACGGATCATATTTTATAGTTTCCTTGCAACACTTCAGATCACAACCGAATAATTTTCTTTCCTAAGGTTTATTTTCATAAGTTTATGGAGGCTAGCAGATGCCGAAGCAAGAGCGGGAGCAGCTTATTATCAATAGCAGGTGTAACTTCTGATTTACAATCAGGTAGATACAATAATACCTACGATCACAAGATAGTATACCTCATTTGCATAAAGATGCTAGAATACGACGGGGAGGATCGAACGAGCGCCTCGAATGAAGGACAGCCATGTTATCGACCAGCAGTACATCGCCTTGTTGCCATGGAATTGCAACAGATTCTTCGTCGAGAATTTTCAGGCAGTCATAAATGATATCTGCCGGCAACGGTGTTCCATCTCCAAATGTTACAGCCTTGATAGGGTCATTGCGGGCATCCTCCCATCCAGTATAAGCAGCAACCATGCTATTGAACCAGACTTTACGGCCCCTCGCTGAGTCGATCTTAATGGCAGGAATCGGGCCCATCACTGTTTTCACCCCATCATCTATCCATTCCAGCTTCATGCCCAGTCGTGCAGCTCTGTCCATTGATATCAGATAGATATGCCTCTTTTCAGTTTAAAGTGGTTTGTAGACATTAAAGATCTATGCTTTCAGTAACAAGTGGAACCAATCTCCCGAGGCATGTTATACAAAAACAGAATTAAAGCATTAAAAGAGAAGGAAAAGGTGAGTTGACAAATCAACAACAACAACAACAACCAAGCCTTTCATACAAATAGGTGGGACATGGATTATTTGCAGATGACATTGTATTAGTGGAGGAGTCTAAGGAAAAAGTTAATAGAAAATTGGAACTATGGAGAGAAACATTACAAAGCAAACACCTCCGACTTAGTAGAACAAAGACAGAATATATGGAATGTAAGTTTGATTATGGTTACTTCCGAGGACATAGAAATTAAAATTGACACACATTGCATCCCCCACAAAGAAATTTTTAAATACCTAGTATCAATTTTTCAGAGTGAGGAAGAATTGATGGAGAAGTTAGGCATAGAATTAATCCTGGTTGGTTAAAATGGAGAGGAGCATAAGGTATTCTTTGTGATAAGAAGATACCATTAAAGTTAAAAGGTAAATATTATAGAGCAGCAATTAGGTCTGCCATGTTTTATGGTTCTGAGTGTTGGCAGTTAATCATCAACATGTGCAAAAGATGTCTGTGACAGAAATGAAGATGTTGAGATGGATGAGTGGTCATATAAGAAAAGACCATATACATTATGAGATTATTAGAAATAAATTAGGAGTGACACTGATAGAGGATAAAATGAGAGAATATCGTTTAAAATAGTTTGGAAATATAGAAAGAAGCCGTATAGGACGGCCACAAAAGTGTTGGAAAGAAACAATAAAGAATGATCTAGCTTATTGTGAGTTAACTGCTAACATGGTACACGATAGGGATCAATCCATGTAGTCGACCCCATCTAGTATGGGAAAAGGCTTAGTTGTTGTTGTAGTTAACTCTCAAAAAGCCACACCAGTTAACTCTCAAAAAGGCACACCGGACGAGATCTCTAAGTGGACATGGAATTTTGCTGAAATATGGTTCTAAGATGTTGAGTGTAGCATCAAAGGAGAAACAAGAAAATCAAAGTTGAATGAGTCTAGGATGCCTATATGAACCAAGAAGTGAAATCATCGGTCATTGACGACATCTCGTCAACATATTCAAGGTATTATGCATTACGATAAGCGGAAACATGGACCTCCAAAATTCAAAAATTCGAAGAAATAATGGAAGGACCATAATGGGAACCAATAGAAGATCAAACAACTGTTACTACGCCTCGAGAAATCAAAAGACATACACTGCAGAAGCAGCCAGCAGGAAGAACACCACGATCTTTCTTTTACTACATTTAAAAATCAAGCATGACATATCAGAATCAGAATGACGACCAAGAAATCGTGTGGGCCGAGCTCGCCTAGTTTCTAATAGCTTGGTTTTGCATATGGTCGGACTCTCTAGAGTGTGCACGAAATAGATAAATATTTAAATGCTGAAGTAGTACCTTTCTTCTGCTACATTTCTATCAGTGGTGAGAAATGTTGATTGCCAGCCACGACCGATGGGAGAAGAAGGATCATCTCCCTCACCCAAAACACGCGTGTAAATCAAACCATGTTCCTCAAGTCTCCTCACAAATTCCGGGTATTTATCCTTCATTCTGTCGTAGATCAAGTGACTCAGAACAATCGGCGTCTCACCACCTGCTCTTGGCTCCACTTCACAGTAGAAAAACAGCTTGGATGGGAATTCAGGAACCTGCAATGATGTATTAACTGAATTAAACGTTTGCCAAATCCATATCTCAGTAACTAGATTTTATGCCAAACACTTGAATGGATGCGTATTCGATCAAGTATCCGGGTCCAAACCGGACTGTTGATCAAAGATTCAAAGAACTTGGACACCATTCCGGCCCCCTGCCCCGGAGCAAGGACGAGCGAAGCAAACGAGGGACTCGGATTTCCGATTTCCGGAACCGAAAGTAGAAGCGGAAAAGAAAGTACCTGGGCCATCTCGTGGTGGAAGGGTATCTTCTGATCGGGCGGGGACTCGTTGGCCGTGAAGACGCGGCCGACGACTTTGGTTCTCGGCGCGGCGCCGCCCACGTAGGGCAGCTCCACCCACCCGAACGCCTCCACCACCTCGTTGAATTCTGCGGCCGTCTCGACAGGAAAACCGCGCAAGAGAACCGCGCCGCTGGTGAGTAGCGCGGACTCCAGACGTGTCTTCTCCCGCCTCACCCACCCAGCGAGGTCTGGGCGTGAGCCGGGCGCGACGGGCGGACCCAGAACCGCCGGGAACGCGACGCCCGAAACCCACTTCTGCTGAGGGATTCGCATCTCCTGAAAACCCTCCATCGCCATCACACACTCTCTCTCTCTCTCTCTCTCTCTCTCTCTTGTGGGGCGTATGCTTATCTTAGTTGCTTGCTTCCGGGAATCTAAAATTCCGCTTTTTCCCCTTCTGATTCTTGGTGCAGTTGCTCTAAAATACCAGCTTGGTGGAGAAATTTTTCACTGCAAACGAAACGATTCCAGCCTCAAATGCGCGTGGAAATTTCAAGTGTTGTAAGAAAATTAATCATGAGCGTTGTGGACGTCGCGGGAGAGATAATTAGGACGTAGGTTTAGATGGAAATTTTAAGAAATCTCATTACCTTTGTTGGTGGGAGCGGTGCAACCAACAAAAGTACGGAATTTCTGCGGAGATAAGAGGAATACAGATTGTCATTTACAATAAAACAAACTTATGCAGATGAATATATTACTAATTAATGATGGGTTAATTAAGTATATGAGAATAATTATCAATTTGGAAATTGTTTTTGGATTCACGGAAGAGCCCTTAAAAACTATCAATTTTTCAGTCATCTCCTCTCATTTGGCACAATTAGACATGGTCGGTTTGGAACCGGTTCGTCGGTTCAAATCGAAACCGGACCAACTTTGAAATTGGTCAACTAGAACCATTCGAATCAGATTGGGAATCATAACCATTCAGTTCTGTCACGGTTCAACGTTTGTAAGAACCATATCGAAACAGATAAAAAACCAACGATGTCTTCCTCTTCTTCTTCTTTTATAAGAGGTTGTCACAAGAGGATCTCATGATAAGGCTGTCAACTCATGATCACACATAGCCTCTCAATCATTATTATCATCAGATTAATATTTTAGTATTATATATAAATTTATATTTTATAACATTTAAAAATTTAAAGTTTATTTAAAGGGTTTAATATTCAAATCAGAACTGTTCTAAAACTGAGGATTGTCAGAACCATAACCGAACCGTTATCAGCCAATTCAATTATAATTCAAGGTTTCGAAGAAACCCGAATCGGATGAATCTAGACACAACATATAAGTGAATTTTATATATATATATATATCTAACGCCGTTTACACTATTTATACGAATAAATGGTAGATTTTCATGTTAGCTTTCCTCTTTTTGTGTAAGATTCTCTTCGAAGAGACGATGACCTTGGGATGCAATGTGTGCCAATTTTAATTTCTATATCGTCTGAAGTAACAAAACGATCAAACTTACATTCCATATATTCTGTCTTTGTTCTACTAAGTCGGAGGCCTTTGCTTTCTAATGCTTCTCTCCATAGTTCCAATTTTCTATCAACTTTTTCCTTAGATTCTTCTACTAACACAATGTCGTATGCAAATAACATACACTAAGGCACTTCATCTTTAATATGTTTTGTTAACGCATCAATCACCATTATAAATAAGTATGAACTTAAAGTTGATCCTTGATGTAACCCAATATTAACTTCAAAGAAGTCTGTTATTCCTTCATGAGTCCTCAAAATGAAAAGGAGATGAATTAACTCTCGAAGTTATTTATGAATCTTGTTTTTTTTATATATAGTCTTTCAGCTGGATGTATATCTTATGACAGGGACAAGATATTTTTATATCTCATACTTCTAGGGAATTCTCTTTTGATTGAGATCATTGATTGTGTGCTTCACCATAGAAATAGTAAGCAACTTTCTATGAACCTCGTTAAATTTCTTGACCACATCACAAATAATTTATATAGGAATATATATAGTGATTAATGCACAATGTCTTTTAATGTACAATCCTTTTTAAAGATCTTCGTGACTATATATATATATATATGTATAGTGATAAATTCACAATGTATGAACAATTGACATGATAAAACAAGAAACATTTAATACATATGGTAATTACAAAAATACAATGATATTTTAAATTAAAATTGCTGTCATTGATCTTATCAAATAAATGATGAAAATGTTTATGTAATATTAAATGATACAATATATTATGTATTTACCACTATATATGTGCGTAGTTTTTTATCTTTCTTTTGGGATGAGGGCTGGCTCACGGCCCTTTTAGAGTTGGACGGGGCTAGCAGTTTCATGACTCTCCTAGGATCTGGGTTGACCTGGTCTACCAGCCCAGCTTTCCTCAACCTACAACAGTCGGGATCGAACCAGACAGTGTGAGACACCATCTAATTTGCACAGTGCACACCATATGCACTGCTTCTATTAAACTACCTTCTGCCACTTCAACCTCTCTTTGCCCATCTTACTTCGCTCTCAAGTACCTACTTTGACACAACCATCATCAGTGCTCTCCTCCTGTTCCATAACTGGTACATATGAAGTTGACAGGCAGAATCAAGTGGAGGAAGGTGCTCGTCGGTGGTAGAAGGCGATTGAAATGTCGGTTTCGGTTTGCATGGAACAAGAAATTGAAACCGAACTGAGATCGAACTGGTTTTGGTGTCAGTTTTGAACTGTCAGTTTTGGTTTCGGTTCAAGTCTTAATCTATTTGAAACCCAAAAAATTTTCTTAGCCTGGTTCAGTTTCGGTTGGAACCATCAACTGGTTCGGAACCAGTGATGGTGGCGAGTTCGACCTTTCACTGTAAGAAAAAGTAAAATGAAGAGTTTAATTAAGAGTTCTGACTTAAGGCTCAATTAAATATGTTAACATGGGAAATTTATAGCAGGACCCAAATATGGCATCTCTTGCGTCGGTCTGCAACAAGATCTAACTTTGATTCTTACCAGATCCGACCCGTTAACAGCCTTAAGTAACAAGATCTAACGTGGATTGATACGAGGGTCTGTTATTGTGCATCCTTGCGGGCAGAGAGAGAGAGAGAATGGAGGTGAGGGTCGAGGGGCTTGTGAGCATATACAAGGCCAGCAGGAGCATCAGGAAGAGCGACAACTCGCTATACAACTCCCTCCGTTCCATCTAGGAAGACTCCCTCTTCGTGCGTGAGATCGCGCAGCTGTGGTCCGACCTCCCTCTGCTCGCCAACCTCCGGTGCGGCCTGTGGTACGCTTCCATCTTTCTTTCGACCTGTTACTTCAAATCCACCGACGGCCACACCAACAATTGCTCCTTCTCCACCGCCCGTCTCAATCTCCACGTAGCGCGTCTCGCCGGTCAGTTTCACTCTCACCCTCTCAATTCTCATATTGCTATTCAGCTTATAATGGGCTCCTTCTCCTTCCATTTTCTATCATACAAGGAGCCCATTAAATTGGTGGATGGATCTTAGACTTGTATGATAGAAAATGGAAGTAGCCAATTTATCTTGTGTATTTCATTTTGTAAGCTTTCCCATGATTTTTATATGTTAGTTCATTAACAAACTAATTCATATTCTCTTAATTGTGTTTTGTAGGATCTCAAGAAGAGAAAGGTCTTTGGTTGAGAAGGGGGCTATATATATATATATATATTTTGGATGACTACTTGGCTAGAGGTTTTTTGGGTATTACTTCCGCTATTATAACAAGTGTAGCAAGAGACTATGGCATGAGCGCTTGAAACATTTATAGGCGTCTCAAATCACCTATGTAAATCTTAATTTTCTTCTTGAGTCAAATAATGTATTCCTAAAATCTGATGTATGTGAAAAGATAAAACATGAAAGGGTTTCATATTCTAGTAGTAAGTGTAGAAAGTCACATCCTTTTGTTTGAGGTCCTAGTAAAGTCAATTCTCTTAGTGGTTAAAAGTACTTTGTTTCCTTGATAAATGATTGTACCCGACTTTCAATAGTATACTTAATGAAATTTAAGTCTCCAGTTTTAGTTTTTTTCCAATTGTCCATAGGTTTATCTTGACCCAATTTAATTACTTTTTAAAATTTTTTATTTCGATGATAGGGAGGAGTATCTTGCTGACCAATTATAAGATTATTTTCGTTCACATGACATTATTTATCAAACTACTTGTCAAAATAAAGCTCAACAAAATAGGGTTGGTGAAAGAAAAAACATACATATTCTAGAAGTAGCTCGCACACTTCTTATTGAGTGCAATACATCTAAATTTTATTGGGGGTAAAGCTTCTTAACCTCTGTCTATTTGATCAACATAATGCCAAGTTTAGCACTCAATGCAAAAAGTCTTTGAAAAACTCTAACCTAGGAGACAAAATTATTCCATGTCACCCCTGTTTTGGTTATACATAGTACTTAATGCAGAAAGTCTTTGAAAAACTCTTACTTAGGAGGCAAAATTGTTCCATGTCACCCCTCATTTTGGTTATACGTGTTATGTCTACATGTACCAACCCGCCAAGGATAAACTTGACCCTAGGGCTAAGTGTACTCGGGATGTCACTTTCTTTAAGTTTACTCCCTACCATTCTTCCAAGGAGGAGTTTATGAATTCAGTGAATAAATCTATGAATGTTCTTTCAATAAACCCTGAAAATGTCTAGCTAGAAAGAGTGGATTAAATCTACTCTAAAAAGAGACCATAGTGTACTCATGGGGACAGAAAAGCATAACAATGTCTCAAGATTAAGTTGAAGCAACCAAGACCAAAGATCTATCTTCGAATCCAGATCCCTAGCCTCCCTAGCCTCTCATAGGGCCAATTCTAAGATACTTATTGCCCTTCAAAAAGGTAAAAGAACTTATCATCTCTATCCTATTTCCTAATATGTCTCTTGTGGATGCACTTCTGAAAGTTATCAAAACTTTATTATTAATATTGAGTTACATCTTATATCTAAGTATTGAGGAAGCTAGTAAAAGTCCCCAATGGAAGGAGGTTATAAAGGTTGAAGTAGATGATCTAATCAAGAACAACACTTAACTATTGTTGAAACCAGTGGGTTGCAAATGAGTGTATATAGTGAAAAGTCTTGAAAGATATAAAGTATGACTCGTTGCTAAAGGCTACAATCAATCCTATGAAATTGATTATAATGAAACATTTTTGAGACCTATTGTAGTTGGATATAAAAAATGCTTTTCTATTGGGCAGTCTTAACGAAGAGGTTTATATGGAATTACTCTCAATAATTGGTACCAAGGAACCAAAAGAAAAGGTATGTAAATTAAATAAGGCTTTTTATGGTCTCAAACGATCCTCCATAGCTTGGTTTGAAAAATTCATTGAAAGCATTAGTAGTTTGAGATATCATAAAAGTGTAAATGATCATATCTTATTCATTAAGAAGGGAAAGAAATTGGATTCTCATTGTCTATGTGGATGATATCATTGTCATAGGAGATGACCTTCAAGAAATTACAAGACTCAAGAGCCGATTGCATCAGTTATTTGACTTAAAAGGATTTAGGGAGATTACATTATTTCTTACGAATTGAAATTTTATAATATAATAAAAGAGTATTTCTAACCCAAATAAAGTACACTATGGATTTACAAGAAATCACAAGACTCAAGAGTCAACTACATCAGATATTTGACTTAGAACTTAGGCATATTATACTATTTCTTTGGAATTGAAGTTTTATGATCTACTAAAGAAGTATTTCTAACTCAAAGAAAGTACACTATGAATTTACAAAAGGATACTAACACGACAGATTGCACGTGTGATACTCCTATGGATATAAACCATAAACTACATCTTGATGATCACGGCATGCCTGTGTGAGAGAAGGCTTGGTTGTTGGAGGAGATGCACCATAAAATAAAGGAAAATTAATCTTTTCAAGTTAAGATCACGGCATGCGTGTCAAATAGCAAAAAAATGTGTGATATGATGGGCATATCATAGATATTTATGATGTAGACCCAAATGTCTTCTCACCATCCTCACAGTGTATGAGACAAACGTATGTATTTCGATTAGGGTCGTATTCTATGGTGGTGAAAGTCATCAGTTCAAGCCTGATTGTTCCAAAACAGGAAAAAATCAAAGTAATGATGGGCTTGCTATGCCATGAAGTGGAGATGAGTGAC
The DNA here is from genome assembly GCA_036023115.1 of Brasenia schreberi. Classification (NCBI taxonomy): domain Eukaryota; kingdom Viridiplantae; phylum Streptophyta; class Magnoliopsida; order Nymphaeales; family Cabombaceae; genus Brasenia; species Brasenia schreberi. Next base: position 2,520,198 of record JAYKKT010000090.1, on the reverse strand, counting down.
AACAAAAACTAAAAAGAACAAGCCTTTTCCCTCTTCCGTAATTATTTTGCACAATGAGAAGTAGAGACTGATTTCCAAATCACAGATGTTAGTGCCTGATTTGTTCCCTTTTCATGAACCAACCAATCGAGCACCATTCCCATGCAAAGTTCTCGCTTATGCATGCACTGGAACACACAGACGCGTAACAAAAACCTTCACAGTGTTTGTTCAAGGCATTTGAACTCCTCTCTTAAGTTTAATTATATAACAGAACAAAAATACAGACCATATGACATTTTACATAAGGGATCATATACCGCAGCCTGCAAGGGAATTCAAAATTACACTCTGAAACATTTTGTAAGACTTTATTGTAGTTATCTTACGGACTTATTGGCTGTCTTACTGATCCATATTGTCACTGCATGTTGTTGGAATATCATGATCAGGCACCACCATGCACGACACCGAAGGTCCAACTTGGTTAAGTAGGGTTCAGCGGCGTGCTATTTGGCGCTCCATCTGATAAGAACAAGAGATTGTTATAAGGTTAGTATTCTGTAAACCAAATAAGACGGTTCTAGTACAAGTGTTAGTAATTTGACAACATTCGTATGATAGAATTTGTTATCTCTGTACATGTACAGGTCAAGTTAGCTAGTAACGAGATAATATGACAAATAAGCCTCAAACTGCTAATCATTTCAGTTTTCTGATATGTAGCAGTAAACTGATTTTCATCAATAATGTCTGAACCTTAAATTTCAAATGCTGCTAAGAGGCCCAAACAAGGAAATGGCTCATACTGCAGAATGGTATATGCTCTGAAGACTCAATATTCGATACACGAATCATCCTGAGATCCTGCTCAATCGAACCACTCTTGCCAACTTGGCCATAGCAGAAAGAAGGATCAAGAAGTTTTATGGACTAAGAGGTGTACCTCAAGATAATGGTCCATCTTCCTTTTCAGAAGAGCATGCTCCCTTTTCACTTGATTGAAGCACTTTATGCATCTGCATACAAACATAACTTTATGACCTTGCTAAATTTGGACCGTTGAGCATGGCCAACACTTAAAAATATTGAGAAACCGAGCAAATACATACATAACAAATCTTCGTCTTCATTCTCTATATCAATATAAATGGAGAGAGAGAGAGAGAGAGAGAGAGAGAGAGAGAGAGAGAGAGAGAGGTACCCTTCTTTGTTCTTCTCTTCACAGAATTGCTTAAAGATCACAGTTTCATTGTTGACTCTAGCCGCTCCGATGCTGAATAAAGTATTAAACTTCTAGTAAATTAACGACTCGAAACCGTGCAATTTGTAACACAGTGTCATATCATAGGTGCTAAGCAGGAAGGAAATCCTTAAAGTGCCACGTTAAACACCAACAAGACCAACCAGAAAGTGAGTGTCCAAAAGCTTCTGACTAGCCCATATTTTAATAACAGATCACCTTGGATTGAGAGAGAGAGAGAGAGAGAGAGCTCATCTCAGTTTTTTAGTTACCTGGAGGTGCTTCCCCTGAACTGGTGTAAGATAGCTTCCAGCTTCATGAAGTCCGGGGGGTTCTTCTCCCTGAAGTGAAGGATCTTTACTGTAAGACAACTACGCACACTTTTGGAGACCAAGTTGGTTTTGAAACAAGAAATCTTCCATTAAAGCTAGCAGACTGCCGACGTTTCGGAATACAGAAACAGGGGATCTTCAGGGTCACAGCCATAAAAATTACTGCTTAAGAGATAGAACAATGATTTTCACACAACTAATGGGATGAGAGATTTTGGCATTACAAAATGATTATCAAATAAAGGAAGTTGATAGCAAGCCATGGGATCAGATCCTTTTCGAATAAGAAGGTGGTGTTCCAAAACTTTTTCTTTAGATAGGCAAGCTGCAGTTGGGAAGAGCCCTACACATATGCACACCCTGGGTGTCGAGCTCGAGACCTTCAACTTGAAGGTTCATCCGAGTCGACCCCCTAGCCAGGGGATCCATATATATATATAGCTTCTTTGTGACGTCTTCCAAAGTTATGACGTTCCAAGCACGTCGGATTTCAGTAGTTTATGCTTGCATTACAAACCTACCCCAGAAATCAAACTATTTTAACTGTAAGACGGCAGTGATAATTTTCTACTCCTAATTCGCAGAACTGCTTCATAAATGGGGTCTAACATTTATCTTATTATGTTTAATTTATATAAAGTTTCAAACGGTCGTTCGGACCAAGTCCGAAAACACTCCACACAGCAGGGGACAAATCACTTTTTTATTGTGAGTGGAAGTTTGTAATTAATTCACCTAATGGAGACTGCTGAATGAAATGCTCACACACTGGGCAGCTTTTCAACAGATGACTTGACTAAGTGGCCAGTTTTTGGCCTAAAAGTCGCTGTATCTTTTTATATTTATGTCTTGCTTGAGACGGACTTTATAAGTCAATGTCAAGTTCATACTTTGTAATTAAATTTGAGCAAGAAGAGTCACTTACAGTGTCTGCTCCATGTTAGAGATCAACCTAGCGGAGTCTTTGAGGAACATGGTCACTACCTCATCTACGAAACGAGGATTGCTCTCATCTTGCAATTCTTCTAGTTGGTAGAACTGCCCATCTAGGTAACCCTGAAATTTGAGAAGAGAACAAAGTATGAGCAAATACATTCAATAAATTGAATATCTTATATGAACAAAGAAATGATGAGATATTTCTAATGGGGAGTTCGATGATTTGGACTTTGAAGACTTGAACTCAATTCTATCTCCGCTGACCTTGTTCTTCAGACACACCAACGTATCTGAAAGAGAATACTGCAAGCAGGTTCGAGTTGGCGAGGCCATGCTGCAGGACTCGACCTAAATCATTTGGATGTGCTGAACCAGATGGTTCTTTTGCGTGTAACTGAACAGTGTGGTTCATTTGGACTTAATCTGTACTCTATGGTTTAGTTTGTAAAATGAACTTTCACCTGCTCGAAAAGAGAATTCTTGAAGAGTGTAAGCTGGCGATGTAGTTGAGTGCGCTCCATGCCTTCTCAGAGAGAGAGAGAGAGAGAGAGAGAGAGAGCAAAGGATCGGATGTGATATATGAGCCATCAATGCACCCCATTTATAGCTGGAAAAGCAGCATTATTTGGATGTGAGAGAGAGAAGAAATGGACATTTCAAGTCACGCCACGCCCCTGTTTTTAGCTGGAAAAGAAGCATCGAGGATGAGTGGAGCTGTAAGGGAAAATATACAAAGCTGTGGAAATTACGTTCATGACGATGATGTGAAGGGAGAGAAACGCCACCTTTTGTTACCACATTCGTACCTGGGAGATTCTTCCAGAAATTTTGTGGGGGAACGTCTCTCTCTCTCTCTCCAGTTCTGAACTTTTGTGTACATACATCAAATGGTAGAGAGACATAATAATAAAATTAACGAATGTTGTCAAAATCGGCTTTTCAACAATTCCTTGCTTTAACGTTACTAGATGTGGATGGGCAAATTTCATTTGAAACAAAATTCAATACATCTATGTAATGAACAAATAAATTAAAATTTGGCAACTTCAAACTTGATTTCTTCCATTTCTGATTGATTTGAGCAACTTGACCAATAACCAAACATTTTTGTTCACGTATGGAGCTGGCTTATGAAACTATTTCTTGAAGACTAGGACACTTGAAATGATGTTTGTCATACTCATCACTGATCCCAATTTAGATCTTAATATCCTACAAATTTTACTATAAAGCTGGATGATCCATAACTCGAGTATTGGGATCCTTATTAGTAAGATCTTAAGAGATTTTGATTTTGATACTAAGATCCTTAGTCTTAGATCCTAGAGATCTCACCCCCTGTAAGCAACTTAACAAGAATCCTCATGACCCTAAAAAAACCATGATCATGACAGTTGATGGCCTCCCCCCACCTAACTGAGGTCAATTTTTTCTTAGTTTCCATTATACCCAGACCCACTTGCCTTTATTACTGTACACATAATACCCACTTAGACATGGCCCGGTGCAGTTCTGCCAGAATCAGGAACCATAACCGAATGGGGACCTTTCGGTTCCGAACATGGTTGTGGTCCAGTTCTGTGTCTAGTTTCATGGTGGATTAGGTTTTCTGGTTCCAGCTTGAATACGGCGACTTAGGTTCCAATTTTAATCTGATTTGGGTTCTCACCTCGTTCCATGATTTCGGCTCTTGATTATAAAAATAATAAATTAACCAATATCAAGTTAGCTTTTGTGAGGAAAAACATATTATACAGGAGTTAATTTGTTATATTATACACACCATATACATACACATAGATAGATATATAGTGGTATATGCACCATTCAATCCATGCTTAAATTTACTTAAATACCTTCACTATTTGATCGAAGTGATTAACAATAGAGATTTAAATCTAAAAAGTGAATTGTACGGTTGTACATGAGAGTTCAGAAAATATAGTCATACAAATTATTTTTTAGATTCAAATTTCTATGGTTGATCGCATTGACTCTCTCTCTCTCTCTCTCTCTCTCTCTCTATATATATATATATATAAGAAAAACCAAATCAAAGAAGGGGAACATGGTGACTCCAGTTTCTTACTGCCGCTTCCCAAACAGGTTCTTCTTCCTATGCGTTTTCCAGATACACTTAACCATACTGGAACCAGGCGTCCCCAGTTTCGTCGGTTCCAGTAGCGCCCAGCTTTGGAACTGGCTCAGTTTTGATACGAACTGCTGGGCGAGGTTCATACTTGCATGTCTAATCCCACTTTGGTTGACTTCGAAGAGAGCAAAGCAGCTTTTTTCTTCATTAGAATCTACTAACGCATAATCTATCATACATGTGTATGTGTGCAATCATGTACATAAAATGCAAACTTTACAAATACATCATACTTCATATTCTCCCAAAAAATTGGAAGCATGTTTTGTATAAAATTGAATTTATTTTTTATATTATTGGTAAATTAGGATCTTAAGATCTGAAGCAAGCCTACAATCTTTGTTCCTTGGAACCTTATGCAATCTTAGGTAGGCTCTACGATCTTGATAACACTAGATGCAAATGTTAACAAATTTTCATCTAAATTTGTATTTTAGTCACGAAATCTACCAATTTAATTTTGTTCTTTTACAATCCGATTAAATTGTGAATTAAAGTTTGCTGAGTCAGGCCAATCCAATTTGATTATGACAATATTGGTCCGGACCAAACTAGTGTTAGCTAGTCATTATTTCATGAAAAATAGTTTCTTGGCCTTTTCTAATATATTTAATTATATAATCATATCCATTTATCTACATTTATGACATCATGATTACGAATTCCTAATACCGGTTCATATCGAGTGTGGTTTAAGCTATATGTTTCTTAATTAATAAGCAAATTAAGAACAAAAGGTACTAAGTAATACTACGTCAAGTTTGTGCATATGAAATGATGTTTCTAGTAGTAGAAGCATGTGAAGGTTATCCTTCAAAGAAGGATAACTTCAAGAAGCAGACTACTAATATTCTTAAGAAACATTTTGTAAAACTAGAAGATCAAACGCAAAAACAATTACAATTACAATTACAATCACAGAGACAAGACTTAGATTGTGAAGAGAAAGAGTCTCCTGGCCGCCATAGAGAATATTCCACGTATGAATGTTGTCGTTCATCATGTTTTGTCTGTTAGGGTTCTTCGAGGTTCCTACCAAGTGCCCCTCTTCTCTTTGGAACCTGTATACATCTGTCACGTAATCCTTGGCATCAACAATGATAAATCATCTAAATTACAAGAGAGTAGCCAATTTATATATCTAGATATTGCTTAAAAATTAAGAAAATTATGATGATATCCTATCTACATATGTATGATCCAAAATTTAGTGGAGAGTGGAACAGTGTTCAAGAATAAGAATTGGCTACCAACAATCATAGTAAGACGGGAAGAAAGCATTATCAGGAAAGATTGGGCAGAAATCATCTCTAGGTGGTATTACATGTCCACTATCAAATCTCATAACAGATACCATGGTTTAACCCCGTAACAAATCCCATAACAGATCCCATGGTTTAACCCCGTAAGGAGGCGAAAGCTCTGTGATCAGTGGCGGATCTACATTGAGGTAAGGTGGGGTGGCCGCCCCACCTGAAATTTAGAAAACCAATAAAAAATTCACAAGGGATGAGTGAATCCATGAACACTATATATAGTTCGCCACACTTCAAATGATCGAATAGGCAGTTCGCCTGAAAAATTCTAGATCCGCCGCTGGCTGTGATCGAATGAGATAAGAGGCTCACGGGTCTCGAATTTGATCAAGAAAACTCTAGATTTAAGAAAACAAAACCATTAAAAACCTACCTTACCAACCATTGACTATCTCTTTGAGACCTTTGATTCATTGAGACACTGTGATTTTTCATTTGCATGTTCTTTTCTTATTCCCTTTTCCTACTACACTATTTTCAACTGTTGTTCCTCTGGATGAGATCAGAAATCAGTCAAAATTCTACATGATGTCCGACAATATATGCTGCTTCTTTCTCTTCAGGCTTTGAAAAGGGAAGAAAACAAGGTCAAGTATCGCTTCTCGCTTTGAATGGGAAAACATGATAATGAGTTTACTGCCTTCATGAGGATCCCCGTTGACTATGAGGAAGGAGGTCGTTTCTTGGTTTTCGTACGGTTATATGCTTCTCTTCTCTTCTCCGTATCCCAATCCTTTATTCGATAATTTCTTGAGAAAGAAACGATGTTAATAAAAGTTCAACATTTTATGAACCGAATAATTGACTTAGAGAAAAGGAAAAAGTTATATATATATATATATATTTTTTTTTTTTGAAAAAAACTGAAAAGGTTTCATGAAGAAAATGATAAAACATGATCTATGAACTAAACATGGAGCTTAATGGTGACTAAGAATCTAAATAACGCCACGTAGAAAAAGGCTTCGTTTTGGTTTGATTTGTATAGAGGCATTTATTTGTGAAAGAAACAATCAACAGAACGCCATAAAACGACACAGTTAATCTGTTATTGAAAAGCTTTGCCCATATATGCTGTCAGAAATCAGTCAAAATTCTGCATGATGTCCAACAATATATGCTGCTTCTTTCTCTTCAGGCTTTGGGAATGGAAGAAAACAAGGTCAAGTATCGCTTCTCGCTTTGATGGGAAAACATGATAATGAGTTTACTGCCTTGATGAGGATCCCATTGAATATGAGGAAAGAGGTCTTTTATTGGTTCTCGTACGGTTATATGCTTTGCCCATGCTTGAGAAGGAAACGCTGTTCATAAAAGTTTAACATTTTATGAACCGAATAATTGACTTAGAGAAAAGGAAAAAGTTACACACACACACACACACACACATATATATATATATATATATATATAATTCGCCACATTTTTTGAAAAAAACTGAGAAGGTTTTATTGTATTTGAAAGAAATGATAAAACATGTCTATCAACTAAACATGGAGCTCAATGGTGACTAAGAATCTAAATAACTAACCCCACGTAGAAAAAGGCTTCGTCTTGCTTTGATTTGTACAGAGGTATTTATTTGTGAAAGAAACAATCAACAAAATGCCATAAAACGATACAGTTAATCTGTTATTGAAAAACCTTGCCCATAAAATTGACGATGAATCAAACTTGTACCCAGCGGTTTATCAGAAAAGTTTTCTCAAGCATGCATGCAATTGAACTCTCTAAAAGTCCTGACAAACTATTGGCCACTAGGTCACTGTCTTAAAATCATGACAAGAAACATGTTGACACTTGCTGGATACAGCAATTTGTGATGCCATGAAGTGCTCCTTCCAGTCATTCTTAGCCGTTGATGCCTGCCACTTTAACATAACTTTAAACATACTTTTACTCGGATGTAGGTATGTCTACATTTAGTTAACTGAGTTCATGAATCTCTCTCTCTCTCTTTTTAAATATTCTGGGTATTGCGCTCGATTAATCCTCATACTGTACCAGTGCAATGAAAAGTAATATGCTATGACGCTATGCATTTCGATTTGTGGTGAAGAGGATCCAGCAATTAACATAAGTGGCTTTAAAAGATGATTCTTTCGACTTGAGGCTATGCATGCATGAAAACTGCACCATGTTTACCTGTTTACCTACAAAAACACATGCAGTTTCCTGCATGAGTTATTCTTGTCTAAACACCGAGGCCAGCATGTGTAGCAAACGTAACTTCTCGTTGACGTACCTGTATGACTTGATTAAAGTTGCCATCCACTAGACACAGTGTAGCCCCCAGACGAAGCTCTTATGCTCCATGAATTTGTGGATTTTTCTCTTTGAACTTTAGAGAATCAAGAATAAAAGTTGGCATAAAGACCAATTGCTCATTCAAAAACAGTGAGGTGAAAAGTTTCTCTCTCTCTCTCTCTCTCTCTCTCTCTCTCTCCCCATTGACTTTATGGTTCTTATTAGTGCTTTCGATGGCGTTAGGCCGATCTTGCCAAACCAATGGAATAGGTTTCCTAGAAGGTAAAATGTGGAAGGTCTCAGTTTATTCTGTAGTAACTGCCATATATACGAAAAGAAGAAAGTGTTAACAGTATGTATTCGCGATAAATAAGCAACTGCTATAGGCATTGTCATATTGCGTAGCTAGTAAAAGTTGAATGCCTCCTCTCTTTGACAGAAAAAAGTGAAATTACTGAAATCTTGATATGTACTTACATCTGTGAAAGCCGCCTTCTTTTTCTATAGGCAAGCTGGAGTGAGGCAGAACGCTACCAGATGCACATACTACCCGGGTATCAAACACATGTACAAATTAACTAACCCTTTGAACACTCACTGTAAGGTACATATGGACAACAAGAGTAAAAATGTCGGGTTGTGGAGTGTAATTCTGTAAAGCAAACCTATACCTATACGAATAGAAGAGAAGACATTCCCTGGTACATATGTTTCGCTAAGACTATGAACAATTCATGTTTCATAGATAATTGATTTTGATTGTTGTTTTACCAAAAGGCAATGAGTCCATTTCTAGAGATTCCCAATTCTTCTAAGCCCAAAGTATCTATTTTTCTTGCATAAATCTGAGTTTGTACAATTCAAATGCTCAGTAATTGGAGTAGATTCACATGAAAAAATAGTTTGGCAGAAGGTTTGCAGGCATTTAAGATAATCAAGAGTATGAACCTACCAGTTCAAGTTTTTTGCATTACACAGTATTGCTTAGGAACATAAGGGTCTCAATCATGCGCTACTCATGGGTACAAGGTCGGTGTGGCTGCAATCAAGAGTGTAAAGGTGCCCCCTTGAGTTGGATCAGACAGAATGACACAGTTGTTGATCTAATCCTTGCACAAAGATGCTTTCTTGGCCTCTATCAGATCTTGGAGTATCAAGTATCAGTAGAAGCTCACAATGAAAGGTTCTTATGAACTCAAATAGATTGTTTGTCTATTAGGAACTGCTTTTTGTCCCACCTAGAGAAGAAAGGTTCTAAAGACATTGACAAGCGTCCAAATTCATGTCCACAGGCAGAAGAACAGAAAAATGATTGGAGAACTATGGTCCACAGCTCACTACTATGGTAAAGCATTGCTCGGCATATGTACCTTGGACTCATACTCACCTCATGTTGATGGCAGAGTCCACTGTGATGTACTCTGATGCGAAACTTTCCTGTGGGCTTTTGGCCTCAAAGGATACATCATTATTTGTGACACCTAGTCTTCAAAACAAGATTTCTTATAGTGATCAAGAGGCGGGTCAATATGCACCGAAAAATAACTTCATTGATGAGGGAATGAATGAGAAATAGAAAACCATTGGTTTCATATTGTGCTCAAGAAAATAGATGAAGCTAAAACTCTCCCTACTTGAAAGTTCTGTGGAGTTTCCGTCGGTCTGTTTGTTAGTAATACTAATACATACCTAGTAGTCATAGAGCTTTCACTTCAACTGCCTATTTAAAGAGTGAGATCACCAGTATATCAATCAAACCAATACCACATTGTTTCTTGAAGTGGATCATAACGTCGGGAATCATAGTAAGTACCTCCAACAGAATCCCAGCACGATCAATTTATCACCCTTATGAGTGGGTGATAGTTGTGATATTCGAAGAGTTCCAAGTAACTTGACATTGCTGGGAATTACATGTTGTTCTAAAATGATCTTGTAGATTTTGTATATGGTACACTATCTTATGGTATTTTTGGCCTATACGATTCAGGTACGCACAAAATAAAAACTTATTTATGGATGTGTGTATATTATTATGTTGTCTCACACTGTATCATATGATAAGCACCTTATCTTATGTGCCGACACTATTTTTAGGCACTCTTTTAAACCCAAAAGATGTGAGAGGTCTATCTTCAAGTCTATATATAGCATATGAATATACTATTGTGGTAGCATAGCAACTCTCAAAGTTGGAAGTACTTAACATATAGCTTGTTTATTTATGAACAAAACATAACGCATACAATAAGAGTAAACATTATTACCTAAAGCAAATAAGTATGTCCATTAAGTTGTGCTTCTATCGAGGATGACTTTCCTAGTTGTTTGTACAAATACACTAATATAGCTGTACCTTATACTAACTATCAACCCTCCTACAATAGTATTCTAATAGATCACAAGTGTTGTGGGCACTCTATCTCTAGACTTATCCTCATATAACATGCACTCTAACTAATACAACAAATAAGATAAGATTTTATTTTTATTACTCACTCTCTTTCTTAAAAAATTAGTTCGAAGCACTTCAAACTTAACGACATCGGACTTAATTTTATATATGACTTCATCTATGTCCATTCCCAATATATTACTTAAAATTTCTTTCTTGCTTCTAACCATCTCCTGTGTCAAGACAACAAGTTGACCCTCTATTGGAAGACCAAGTATCTCATAGACATCATAAATTGTGATAGTCATTTCACTGCATGGCATATGAAAGTTTGTGTATGGTTGCCAACGCTCGGTAAAAGTAGTATGCAATGCATGATTTATCACATCGTATATTAAGTTCGCCTATCCAATCAACCCACTGTTGTATGAAAGCTTAACACGATTTTCAGGCCTGACATCCATCCTCTTCATTGGTTAGGCTCACACAGTCTAACATGTATGATTTGTTATCACTTTCATATTACCTGTATATATACATTAAATAGGGAGTACTGATATCAGTACTTTAAACAAAGAGTATTGACATCAGTACGTATATAGAGAGTATTTACATAAATTTACAATGAAGTTTTAAAGTAGTTGTTCCTCTCATATCTTATATTCATTATAACTTTTAAAGCTAAGAAGTAATTCCAACATATCAGGACATCTCTTATCCTCACAGTCTGTAATATTGATCTCAATATCTCAACTTAATGCATTCTACTCATAACGTGAAGGGTCGGTTTTCTCATCTCCTCGTCATTTATGGGAGCATCCTTCATATGACACCATATTGTGCCTCTTAAATGAAGCGGTGACATTAGAGTCTTGTACTCATGTCCTATCAGTCATAATTGAATAGAATTTTTATTTATTTATTAGGTTAATAATATCTTAATAAGAGCTTACACTTAGTGTGAGACGTGCTTGGGACACGTCTCCCTCAAATGGGAGATGCGCCCATGTGTCTCTAATCCACGTATTGTTTTTCTACGTCAAAATTAATGAAAAATGTATGAAAATTGATACAACAATACAAAATCAATAAATACCTCGATAAATCGATGAATCAACTTCAAATCAACTCCAATAAATTAATGAAAAATCATTTTTCTACATTCTTCCTCTCCTTTCTCCTATCGTTTTTTCCAAAATCCACCGTTTCGATGGATTTCAATATGTTTTTTGGGTAGAAATTGCAGTAGATCTCTTACTACGTGGCTAAAATGTAGCAAGAATGTAACGGGAAGCAAAGAATGATTAGAAGAACGGAAGAAAATGAGACTGAAGAGAGAGTATCCAGTTTCCACCACCAATGATATTTTCTTAATTTTTGAAAATGATTGGAGGCGAGAAAAGCGGCAAAAATCAGGTCTAGCAAAAAGGGTGTGCGCCTAACTGCTGCTTAATTCTCTCTCTCTCCCATGAATGTGAGAGATTCATATCATTAGTTAATGATGCCATGGCCGTATGGGAGTACACAACCAATCTTGCGGTAGTGAGATCAAGACTTGTCTTTTCTTTTCGTGTTCTTTTGATGGGGAATGACACAAAATCACACAGCATACAGCGACTAACTCCAATCAGATAAGATCAAACCCCTAGATAAGTTTGTACACCCAATGATCTCTTTCCACAATTCTGTGATACTAAGTAGCTTCATCTAGCTGGATATAAATGTCACAAGTTTGCTGACCCTTTAAATGATACCAATTACAGTCCTTCTAGTTATGATAAGTAAGTTGCCACATTGAGAAGCTGTATGGTATCTGAAACCAGATCATATCATCCTCCTTAATTGGCATTAAGTAGCTCGAAGCAACTGGAACCATAGTCTTCCAACTCAATTCATAAAGGTTCCCCTCTGTATCGAGAAACTTCAATCAAACCCAATCAATTAATTTTCTTTCATGTTAAGATTTGAGCTGCGCCAAGATGGTGCATCTTTAGATCAAATGGAAAACTAAGCTTTTTCATTAGATGCTAAACAGGACGATAGCATCTCCAGGGGCCATGGTTGCAGCCTTCTTTTGTCCAAGTAGAGCAGATGACGCTTGAAAAGAGGACCACCAAGATAAAACCCTGCCGACTTGTTATACAGCGGGCAAAGCGGTTTTCAATGGCACAAGCAGATATTTGACAAGAAACCTGAACGAGACATCGGATATTTTATCTTTTCTCTGAATTCTTTTGAATGGTTGTAATCAATAACCCCATCTAGAGGAACAGTTTCGGAGGTACCCCACCTTAACATTCAAATTAAGTGGGAATTCTCATTTAAGTTCACGGAAGATCAATGTTTATTGCAATAGCCTGAAAAGCATATATGCTATTCGGAAACCGATCTTAGAGGAATCCAGCACATACCATCTAATCTGTCTTAGGAACTAGTTACAACGGGTACCAAATAAATACATATTTAACAATAAAATATATATTTTTTATGCCAATTGCGAATATAAGGCTTATGCTTTGGAAGGCTCTGTTTGGCATTAGTTCGAAACAACATTTAAATGCTTGTCATCTAGTTGTCTCTTCAAGAAAACGATTGAGAGCTCCTAATGGTTATCAAAGATCCATCTTCCAAAGTTGTTCTCCATTTAAATATTGCAAGGATGAGAAGTGTAGAAGCTCATCACAAGAAACAGAGAATCCAAGGAAACAAGAAAAAGAATAAGATACTGCAGGACGTTGATAGGCACCATGCAGTATAATCGATTATTATATATTAAGTTGCAGCACACAACATGTGTGTCTGTGTGCTGGTATATTTGTGCGTCCGTGGATAGGGCTCTTTGGAAACAAAGAATGCAGACCCCAAGAAAATTCTTAGTTGTTGTTGTTGGCTTGTCATAACAACAGCAACAACTAAGCCTTTTCTGATACTAGATGGGGTCGGTTACATGGATTCTTTATTTCCAGACAGACCTATCATGTGTCATGCTAGTAGTTAACTCAATATACAAAACAACAACAGAAACTAAGCCTTTTCCCATACTAGACGGGGTCGTCTACATGAATTCTTTGTTTCCACATAAATCTATCATGTGCCATGTTAGCAGTTAACAGTAGTTAACTCAATATAAACTAGATTATTCTTTATTGTTTCTTTCCAACACTTTTGTAGTCATCATCTTCTTCTTTTAACATTTTCACAATCTAGTTTTTTATATCTTCTTCTAGGAGTGTCCTTTGGTAGTCTTTCTACTTGCTTGTCATTGTGGAAAATTCTTTCACGAGACATTCAAAAGCTATCAATAGTGAAGATGCTGCCCTCAATAATGTATACCAGGCAATCGCATCAAACGCTGTGAGAGGTTTGATGTGAGAGATGGGAACCTAAAGTTACCTTTTGTGGATGATCAATTTGATGCTCTAAAGTTTCGTGCCTTTTGGCTTTACATAGTGCTTTGCTTTTCTTCAACAAATGTTTTTACTTGTCTCTTTCTACGGCCAGAACCTTACATCTCTCTCTCGCTCACTGGTTATGTGTGTGTGTTTGAGTGTGTGTGTATGTGAGGTCTTACTTTTGCACATGCATGTATGCAAGACTGTGTATGACCTTTCTATTGACTGAGTGATATTACTGTCTAAAGTAACAGTCGAATTGCATTAACAAAAAGTATATATACTATATCAACCTTGATGCCAATACTCTGCATCTTACATATTCCCATTTGACATTCTCAGCTACCTTTTATTGATTTACTGATACTTACAGTGTATGGTCATTTCCTGTCATCTACTGCTCTCCTTCAACAGAACATGAAAATGATGCACTTATTTCAGGAAAAGGGACTGAAGATAACGGTCCATAAGAAACAGAGAACCTTTAATTTTTTGAGCTGTCATAAAGCCAACAGTATTATAGGCAATTATAAAGGCGTTAAAATGGGAAACTACCAAAAATGCCATTGAGAGGAAATGATACCTCTGGATTATCTGTCGACCAGCATCTTTTAAAAATTTTGGTTGGTAAATGATGCTGTAGCCATACTATATCAGTTTGAGATTCCCCTTAGCTGTGGAAGATGACTGGAAGCGTGAATCGTCATTGTCCAGATAATAATGTCCTGTGCCCACATCCCCTTATTTCTCTTTTATATTTAAGTAGCGGATGTGATGTTCTCTTCTCTGAACTGGGTTCAAATTCATGGGGAGGTGAATGAATCCATCTTTATAACTTTGCTAAGAATAGTTAGGGAAATACAGTGCACCACCATGAGTCCCAAACTAAGTGTTTGAGGATGCATCTCCTGATATCTACTGTAGCGCATTCCTTGCTGTCTGGTTCAATGCATATTGAAACCCCACAATTCCTAAAACAATGAAAAAATAATTTGGGCTTGCAATAGAGGCTCAGAATTCGAATTTCATAAAACTCCAATTTTATGCGATGAAAATATGAATAGTGGAAAGGAGTTGTATATTATATATTTTTACGTGCTATTTTGTGTAATACACATTATATAGTTATGCAAAATATATGGATTACTGCGATATCATGGATGCATCTGATTCATGCATGTTGTGAAACCTTATATATCATATCACATAGTTTGTAAGTTTAGCTGACATCAAGGCATTCCAGTAACAATGATTAGACCCTCCATTGCAAATAGATGTGCGAAGCGACACACGTATAAGGTACAATATGAGTTATGTGATGTGACCTGAGAAACTCAATTCTCACATTATTTTAAACTTGAGTATTTTTGAGTTCCAATATTGTATTCATACGAGTGTGATGAGGTATACATTAAGTGGTACATTAAAAGGATGCATCGATTTATTTTGCAAGATTTTAGTAGGTGTTCCTACTTTTCCTACTCAAGCTAGGCAATGTGATACATCATTCTAAATATAGGTAACCAAATCATTATATTTATATTAGAAGTTTTTCCTTTTTTGTTTTCTCATACTAACTTTCCTTTACTTAATTTCTTATATCAGCATATGAGTGTGGTACTTGAGACCCTTGCAACAACTTCAATACATTCAGATCTTCTATCACAACCGTTTGTGGGTGATCCTATGTTACTGGGCCTCATAGAACTATATGAGCAATGTAACGAACGAATCAATCAATTGATACTTGATGATGACAATGGTAACAATTAATGATATTTTTTGTTTAGGCTTTATTTGGACGTTATTTTGTAAATTTTAAATATTGTACATGTAAATGATGATTGTAATGAAAGGCATTTGGATTTGATGATTGTAATTGTAATGGTTTGGGTAGTCTCGATCTAAATCTGGTTAGATCCAGACCCGCCTAGGCTAGCTGAATAGTAACACCTGACTTAGGCATTATTGGAACATGGTGGCAGGCCACCATGTTTAGTAACCACCATGAATGTCCCGAGATTTTAGGCCACCACCTGCGATTGAAAAACTGTAAATGGGCACCATCATTGGCAGTGCTGAGGGAGCTAGGCAGACGATCTAATCGACGAAGCATCGATTGGAATCGGGTGAGTCCCAACCTATTTTTCAAATTTCTATTTTTCTCATTTTTTCATGAAAAAACTAGTTGATGATCGCCGTTTTGAGTTTGGGTCCAGCATTGAGGTAGCACAAAGGGTTTTGGTGGGTTTGGGTAAGTCGTGGGTGTCTATTTGGTTGAAAAATGGTTTATAATCGTCGAATTTTTTCATTTTCTATAACTTGTCCTTTTCATTATTGTTTTCTTGCGAAACACCACCGTCGGTGGTTGTTCTTAAGCTTGGTCAAAAGAGGACAGGTAGACGGAGAGTTATACCTTTGGCGGCCTTGATCATCATTGTCAACCGACAAAAATCAACGCAAGAAAACAAAGAAAATTGCCCGTTTTTGGGTGTGTCTGATTTTCGTGTCATGTCCAAAATGCCTTGAAATGACATTGATTCGTATCGTATCCTCGTGTCACATGCTAAGAAACAATTCTATGTCAAAACAGGTCAGAAACATGTTTTGTGTCGAGTTTTGAATAAAAAATGGGTCAGGTTTGTGTCGGGTCTTGAAATGGGTTTTAAGTCAGAAACATGACTTGTGTTAGTAGTTGCAAGTTCTGTGTCAACACAGTGACACAGGTGTAAACACCCCGAATTTTCCAAAAATCAAAAACTCTCAAAAACACAAAAAACTCGTTTGATCCAAAACGACAACCTGTTTTAAAATGTGAAAACAGGTACAAAAGGCAAAAGAAAAGCCCCAGCAAGAAGAGCAAATCGAGCCCGAAGTCTCAAAAGCCACCCCTTGTTCAAAAATGGAAGAAAAAAGAGCCCGTTCAGAGAAAAGCCCAACAAAAGGGTAAAAATGTAATTTGGGTCAAAGAAAAAGCGCAAAGCAGCTCCAAAATGCAGAAAGAAGCCCAGTACCTGAGGAAGTCGATAGAAGTTTGAGACACGTCCCGTCAGAATGAAGAACGGAATCCATGCGGCAATCTGAGTTCGATATCAACAGGAACCGACCAGAAACCAAAACGGTGGACCAAAACGAACGCTGAAAAAGTCCTACAAAACAGAACACCGGTTGGAAGGAAGACTTGGGGAAGACCCAGGCTAGAGTTGGGCGTCCGAATGAATCGAAGCCCGCTCGAAACCGATGGTGAAAAGCACCAGAAAACTAAGGAGCAGAAGAAAAGTTTGGATTGGGTCTGGATCTAAAAATATCCAGATCCAGATCCAAATTGTGTTTGGATTAGATATGGATCTCAAAATATCCGAGTTCCGAGATCCAAACCCAAATAAATATTTGGACTAGATCTGGATCTCAAAATATCCAAGATTCGCGATCTAGATCCACATAGAGTTTGGATTGGATCCGGATAGCCAGACCCAAATCCAAGACCCAATATCCAAGACCCATTTAAAACCTCTATAAATAGAGGTGCTGGGCTTGAAAAAATGGCAGAAACGTGAGGCTCTAGGGAAGCTCCTCACATGAAATAAAGGGGGGGAAGAGAGAGAAAAAGGCTATTGGACAAAAACGAATTTTGTTTGAGATGGGATTGGCCCATGGAGGCAAGGGCTGCACCAACGAACGAGCGTCTTCTTCAAGCTGGCTGGGAGTGGAGATCGTGGTGGAGCTTCGCGGCTTGAGCGGCGGCTTGGAGTGGTGCTGCACCAAGGTAGGTCACCTAAGCCCTAACCTAACCCCCTTCTTCTCCTAATCCTCTAGACCATCCATCCTACCCAAACGTCCCCTAAAAAAGGCCACTAAACTAGCCAAGTGCTGGCTGATTTTCATCAAGTTTCCCACCCAAAACCACCACCTAGACGAGCTACCCCAAGGCCTAACCTAGTTCGGCCACCACCTGGCCGAACTCCCACCTTGAACCCACTTAGTTCGGCCAACCTTGGCCGAACTCCCCTTTGAAACAAAACCTAACTCGAGCCACCTTGGCTCGAGCCTTTCCTAAGTCCCACGGCTTGCACTAGCAGGCCGTGTCCCATCCCCTTTCGCCCAAGGTCCCAACTACCTAAAAACCAGCCCAGCCATTGGCTGGGTTTTCCATCCCCAACTACCTAAAACAGCTCGGCCAAAGGTGGCCGGGCTTCCTTTCCTTTTCACCGCAAGCGTGGCCACCTAAACCTAAACACACGGCCAAGCCAGGCTGTGTGTTCCCCTATTTGAGACCATATCAGGCCTGCCTTAAGGCAGGCCTTTCATCCCCATAGGACCTGCCATTCAGCAGGTCACTCAACCAAAGCCTTACGGCCTGCCACAAGGCAGGCTGGGTCCTATTATCAGCCCAAAGCCTAAGACCAAGGGCTGGCCGTGAACCAGCCCCTAAGCCATCTTGGCCAACCTTACTAAACCACACCTAAACCTAGCCGTGACTAGCCTAGGACAACCAACACCTAACCTAGGATCAGCCCCAACCACACCCTAAAGTCACTCCTACTCGAGCCACCTTGGCTCAAGTTTCACAAGACCTAAACCAAATCCTATCACTCGAGCCACCTTGGCTCGAGTCATGCCTAATACCAAGTCTATCCTATACCAAACCTAAGGCCAAGTGTTGGCCGAACCTTAGAGCAAGTCACTCCTACTCGAGCCACCTTGGCTCAAGTTTCACAAGACCAAAACCTAAGGCCAAGTGCTGGCCGAATCCTAAACCAAGAAAACCTATCACTCGAGCCAAGGTGGCTCGAGTCACCCCTTGCCCAAACCAGCCCCAAGTGGCCCTAAACCCGATATAATTTGCAGCTCCCGGAACTCCAAGTCTCCCCAAGCTCTCAAGCTCTCCGGCTTCGCTCCCACATGCATCGGATGTCATGAGATGATGTTGGAGTCGCCCCTTGTACAATCCTAACTCAAAAGGCTGGAAAGTGTAAGTTGATTTCGATATATATCAAATCCCTTTCCATTCAATTCAATTCGTGATACGGGGTTGTAATAACGGAGTATCGTCTCCCCCCGGAATGTAATAACGGTGCTGGACACACGAGACACACACGTACACTTGAGCCTTTCCGCTCTTATCTCGTACACAAGCACCACGTACACAATTGAGCCTTTTCGCTCTTACCATATACATACGTATTTCAATTCAGCTGGGTTGTTACATTAAGTCGTGTGAGTTTGTCTTTCAATTACACACTCGCACCCAAGAAACACCCGAGTGATCGCTCAAACACCTCACGCACATTTTGGCCTCAGAAGCCACTAAGATATAGCCATATCTATATATTTTCTGTTGCGTAAGTTTTCCTGGTTCAGCTGTGTACGCATTTCAATTTCGGGTTTTAAATTCAGTCGTGTGTGTTGTCTTTCAATTCACACATACACACACATGCCACAATTGAGCCTTCTCGCTCTTATATATATCTATATCTTCCTTCTGCTATGTTTTACGGTTCAGTTGCGTGTGTTGCATTTCAATTTATACACAACACCCACACACACATTGAGCCTTTCCGCTCTTAAGATATAGATATATTTAAATTTCTGCAATTTACATTCAAGTCGTGTGGGTTGCATTCAATTTGGGTTTTCCCTTCTGCTAAGTCTTTAAATTTCGGGTTTTACATTCAAGTTGTGTGAGTTGCATTGCATACTCGCCATACTCGAGCTAGAGTGCATACCTGCATCGAACAAACCCGAACAAAATGTGCAAACACGCCTAAGCGGATAAAATTGAAAGACTTAGGGTCGCCCAAATCAAAAACTCGCCAAGTGTATGATTTCAAAAGGATTTTCAAACACCTGTTTATTCAAAAATCGATTTTTGAGTTTAATTGGTTTCAAACGAAGTCTCTAAGCGTACAGACTGACCCTTGCGCGTCGGTGCAAGAAGGTCTGCGACGAAAAGATTCCGCTTGCCTACAATTACCTTTCAAAAGTCAGATATTTCAAAACATACTTCGCTAGTTTGAGTAAGCTAGCTGGCACGCCCTAAAAGCGAACGTAGATTGCGAAAAGATTCACTCTAGGCCTAAGAAACCCAGAGTCAAAGATTTTCCGTATCTACAACAGGCTATCTATTGTGTCGCTCAGTTTGGATTGAATATGGATCGAGGTATTTGTTAAGATTAAGGAGATTAAATGGATCTAGATTGGATTTTGGGTGATTTTAGGATCATTTGAGATTCGACGGTTTATTGTGTTAGATTCGTAGTTAAATAAATTTTAATATTTCAAATTTTTATAATTATTTAGAGATTAAAATTAAAATATTTGGTGGTGATAAGAGCGGCCTAGTGGTTTGGGGATTAGATTTTAACGGTCCTTCAAGTAGGGGGTTATGCATTATTTTATAGAACCATACTATAAGTGATTTTCCTGTTTTAAATGGATTTAAATATGCATGATTGATAAATGTTTTATTGATGTTTATGAAATAATGTTCACAATTATGAGTTATTTGATATGCTTTTGAAATAGAACATGTTTATGTCAATAATTGATAAAGAGAATATTTTGATATGCATATGTTGTATGAACATGATATTTAAATGTTGTATGAATATGGATTTGGATAGTTGTGGATCCAAACATGATTTGTGAATGTGATGATTTGGAAATTGTTTTGAAATGTAATGATGTGTGAATATATGAGTCGTACTTGTATGGGTTGTGTGGGGTCTCTAGAGACTTATAGGTCTCTTAAGTGATCCAGCTTGGGGAGAATATAAGATGTATTCATGGGTACTCTGTCGTGAGAGTTAGCGTAGTTACCGTCTTGGATGGGGTTACTGAGGTCACGTTAGGGAGGGCCGGATGACTCCTATGGCCTTTGGAGTAGACACAGTATGGGTTGTAATGATCGTAATTAATGATGTGTGTATGCGTGTGTTTGAATGTGTAAGCATGAATATGAGATCATGATTTAAAGATAAAATTGTGATTTATTATGAAATGATTGTGAAATTATGCATGCTTTTTGTATGAATCTTATTTAAAGATGTTTAATCTCCTAATTGAGCTATGTGTAGGAGCTCACCCTATTATTTTACTCTTCGTTCTGAAGATAGCACTTCTAAGGCACATAGAGCAATTGGATAGAGCTACCCTTTTCATTTTAGATGGTATGATAAGTATTAAACAATTTAGAAAATCTTGGGCCCTATTTTGGGCGTATTGTTTAGAACTTTGATATGAATATGTACTTAAGCTAGATATTTCATTGAGTTAAATTAAATTAGAACTGTATTTGGCTTCTACTCATGATAACACCCTCATGAGAAGCGGCCACGTGGCATCAGCTCAGGTCGGGTCATGGTCGCGACCTGAGCGGGTATGATAGTAATAAAATATTATACTCTATAAATCAACATAATACATGATATTCATTCAAATATTCAAATCGTGCAAAGATATATACCAATGAATAATAGTTGACACACAATCGTCATCCTCAATATCTTGTACAACATCATCTCATGTTTCTCTCAATTGTATATAGAAGTCAACTTATTCTTGAAACATAGTTGCCCAACTCCCAAACTTTCATTTTGATAATGTTATCATGATGGAAAGATAGAAGGATTTAGAGAGTCATCAACTATGTGCATATGTGAATAACCATAAACAAAATATATGATTAATATTTATTTCAATCTATAATTTGTCGGCATAATGTAATGAAATATATAGATATTATACTTATCACTAGAAAATATCATGGAGCATGATGATAACACATGTACCACACATCCCTTACAATAGATTGCTCAGTGTCTTATACTAGTGGTATAAATGTCGTTGACCCTATTGTAGAGAAGAATGCTAGCGCTACGTTCCACTGAGTAGTGATAACTAAACCCCTATCTGACATTGCCATCTAATATTAACTAGAGCATATCTCATCTCTCATGTATGCAATATATCGAATAGTCGCATCAACACCACTATCTTCTATGAAAACTTATGTATATATATGATGTCTACATGTCACCTCCTTGAAACACTCTCTACAAGGTTGATGCCACCATTCCTCTCATTGTCCTCTAAGTACACCAATGACTTTGTACCCATAATTTTCATCTCCAATAACATTTACCCAAGAATTTATGAATATTCTCATAAATTATGGTATTGGCATGTGATAAGTTGGTTCAAAATTAAGTTGCATGGAAATGTTTTTCTCAATGGTAGAGAGTATCACAACTTTTTAAAGAGGTCAACCCATTATAAGAGAGCTATTGCATCCTTGACCACGTGTATGCCCATATCTTCCGCGTGAAGTAGTCCTAGCTACGTACTCTAAAGCCAACAAGTCTCGCCTGGTAGGTTGGTTAGATAGTGTCCATTTAGGACGATGAATTGGTGGTTTATGTAGGATAATGTACTCACTGCTTAACTATTCATCTAATATCTTAACAAATTTCTCGTGTTGTGGATGATCAAATAACTTCCTTCAAACGGTCTTTATAGATGTTCCTATATCCACTCTTATTTGATCGACAATAAATGTGTTATCCTCCTCCATGTCTAGCTTCTTCCAAAATGGATTAATAGTTGATAATTCTATCGAAGAACCATAATTAAGTAGAAAACTAAACTCGTGAGCACAAGGTAGACCATGTGAATGTTATAAGTTACAATGACATATTCATATATCTGACCCTACTATCTTCACACGATTATACTCCTTTATAATAAGTTGAAGATTGTGTTGTGACAATCTTCTATGAAGTTCACAACAAACTCTTTTGTCACGTTAACGTAATATATGGTTAGAGTTCTTGATTATTCAAATGACTTCTTCAATTATGTAAACTATAATTTTATCAACGAATGCAATTATTTTTAAATTATGTCAAATCTGCTAATTGAGGTACCATTGAACCCTTTCAACATGAGGACTTTTCACCCTGAGTAATATGAATATATAATTATTATATTTTTAAAGAATAGTAGATGATATAAATGCATTGAAAACCAAATTCACATGCCTATTAATCTTATGAGTTCCATAATGAATGATCATATCTATCCATACCAAGACAATTCTATCCTTTTATAGTCCAACAACTCTCTTTAACGTATGAGAGTAAAGCAAAAAATTTGCTCCACTTTAATTTTATTACCTCTACTACATTTTGGTAACTACTTTCATCTAATGAGTGAACGACCTTTCTCTAACTTACAACAAATGCACTTGTTATCTCTTTATTCCTTATCAACTTTACGATAAAAGCTTCAATATTTTTATTCATATGCCGTATACATAAAAACTGTTTTGTATCTGTAAAATTATTTGAATGAAATTTATCAAAGGCAAATAAGGGTCATTGTATATAATACATACGTTTTATTTGGAGTACATAACTATCTCACACACATCAACACCTAAACATAATTCTTTATTTTTCTACTAATAAAAGCAAATGCTACGAAGAAGTTCTTAGAGGTTGATGTGAACCCAATAACCTTAAAAAAAAATTATACATGTAAAAAATATATAAACATATAGGGTAAACATTATTACACAATAGTAAGACACTTATATATTTGTCTTACATTATCTATAAAAATACATGAAGTGCATGAAACGAGGACACACAAATACAATGTTAGTCTCCTTATCAAGGACTTTACGATGTCATGTATGATAATGGTTAATATCTAGATCGTCTAGTAGTTATTGTAAAATATTTTGAGAACCACGATCTTTCTTCATAATTTTCATCATTGCCATACGCATATTTCCACCTCCACCCATTTCAAATGCATCATAATATACTTCGATTTGCAAAGTCTTTATGTGAGGTCTTTTGTTACACTATACTCAAAGCTATTTAATATCCCTTTAAAGGCATATCCTTCGAGATGCAATCTTAAAGGGTGATTATGTATTCCATTCACTACATGCAACTTTCAATATCCATTCACTCTACTCTCTCATCTTAATAAGAATGGACAAGTAACCTTTTAGTGCTCATCGACCTAGTACTTTCAACATCAACACCATATTTTTGCTTATACTTGTCACTCTTTTTACATGCAAGTCGTACCTTGCTTATTATGCTTTTGCTTTTTGAACGACTAATAATTGTAACAATGTTATGCTTTCTTCCAACTAGTCTTACATAGTCAATAAGTTCATTACTTCCCCTAAACATATCATGAATCACAAATATAAGAGAATAGTGTAGCCCATCACTCTCACAATCAATAAATTCATTCTCTATCTCTTTTGTCAATCAATCAACAAATACATCATTCGGTATACTAAAATCACTGTCACAATCCTTAGTCATTGTATGATAAGTACGCTCATCAATCATCATCTTCTATAAATCACTTTTATTATAAGTGCTTTCGTTCGAGTTGTTTGTCATTTTGCAATAAAAAACATGGATATCAAATATGAGAGAAAAAACTATTTGATTGAATGAGACGCGGGACATACTTGTCTCCCTTTTCAAAGAAGACTCGCCTTTTGTCATTTTGCAATAAAAAACATGGATATCAAATATGAGAGAAAAAGCTGTTTGATTGAATGAGATGTGGGACATGCATGTCTCCCTTTTCAAAGAAGACTCACCTGAACCGTGTCTCCCTTAAGGAAGGGATGCAACCCAGCCACATCTCCCATAGTCTCCCTCCTATAGGAGACTATGGGCAAGGCATGTCTCTCCATAAGTAGAGACACGCTTGTATTGTGTTTCCCTCCGTGTTTCCAATCAACCCTCCTGTTTCTTCCAAAATTAGAAATCATCTTCAAATATTTGAAAAATAAAAAGAATTCAAGCAAAGCAGCAAAAATACAATGATCTTAGTAAAAACCAACCTTCCAAATTAAAAAAAATCAAGAAAATGAGTGGATCGATCGTCTCTTTGATTTTCTTTTCTTGTTCTTCTTGTTTCTTAGTTCATTTGATTCCAACTAGGTTCACAAGTAACTAATCGATGATAGTTGGTTGTAAATAATTATATAGCACTTATTAATGAACGAAAATCATATGAAAATCAGTCGCCGAAGGAGGAGAGAAAAATCGTTGAATTTTACTATGGAGAGGAGAAAGAAAATCCTGTGGGTATTTTAGACATTTATAAAAATTAGGGTGTGTATAGTAAAAGGGATATGCATATAGTAATACCCTTAAGCATTAGGGTGTTTTATAATAAGAATAGAAGAAGTTGGCCTTTGGTTCGCTCTGAAGCCTTTGTGGATATTCAATTTAGGATTCATATAGGAAAACTAAAACCTATCAAATAAACATATCGACGAGATTGATACATCAAAAGAGAATGAAAAAAGAAGTGTTCATTTTGCATAAGAAAATGAAAATTTTAAGAAAACCACAGAAATTTGCTTAGAATCCTTACTAGAAAATTAAACAAATTGGATTTGGGTCGGATCCCAGCCTTGCTGAATCCAACTTAACGGTTTCCTTTATAATGGGATTCATATTTATTCAGGTTCGGTTTGAACTTTTGGATATGAATCTGATTCTGATCCAGTATCTAAATTCAGATCCAAAACCAATTTTGGCATGCAAAGTTGGATCCGAATCTTTGCAGGTTGGATGACTCATGCAGCCCACCCCATTCATATCGGCGATTTAAAGTTTGATAAAATTTTGTTATTTTTTTGAAATTTTAATCTTTTTCGGGTTGGGATGGTTTTGGACACAAAACCGGAATCAGAACCGTCCTGGTATTGGTTCAGTTTTAGTTCTTGGGTATGAGAGAACCGGAACTGATGATTTGGAACAGCCAGTTCTCTTTCACCTGAAGCTGGCCATGTCTAGTCCCACTCTATGGTTGTCTGAATCTGGTAGAATCTTAACTTCGGAACCCCGTTCTAACTAGATTTTCTGATGAGATATTAAATATTTATATTGGATCTCTTGAATTCAAATTTGTATGTGAACCAGATCTAAGTCTTACCCATCAAGGTGGAGAATCTCTTCGCCCTTGTATTCCTATGGGTCTTCGTCCATCGCCATGCTTTTGTTGCAGAAGGTGAACAAGTTAACCCAATATTAGTTCTCTCTACCAAACCAAGCCCATTTACCACTGTGCTCGAACTTGTGCCATATTAGTTTTTAACTCCAAAAAGCAAAAATCATGTTTTCACCCAAAATTCCGCACTGCCGGAGTGCCGGTTCCAAGCCGGAAAGAGAAAGGAGGAGAGTTCAGTTAGGTAGCTGACTGCCACCATCAAGTCGGGTGGGATCTTTTACTTATCTGTTGCATAAGGCTCAAAGATTTTGGGGTCCCATTTGGAGGATTTGGCGATAATTACCTGTTCAATTGTATCAACTTATTGCCACATGATGATAGAAATTCACAGCAATAGTTCACATCTTGCCTGTGTGGTACGTTACTTGTTCCCCTTAAGCAAGGTCTCGAGTTCAAGCATTGTGAATGGAGAATAGTGGCATTGGGAGAGCTTTACCCCCAAAGTGGGCCAACCTTGCTCGAACCAGATTAGGTGGGATAGGGCTTACACTCTAAGGATAGTCCAGGCAAGGGTTCATGAGCTCAAACCCAGGATCCAAATTCAACTCGAGCTTTACACTTCTACATGTGTTACTTTGGCCCTTGCACACACACACACACACACGACCTGCACAAACCTTGGTTGTTTGTTCTCAGTGTCAGATGTGGGTGCACCACTCTGGTGGAAGTGTAGGCTTTTCTTTTTAAGTCCAGTGGATCTGTAAGTTGCATCGAAGTGCCATCAAAGCTGAGTTTTGGTATGCCAACGAGCTCATCAACATTGATTGGAGCCTTCGAAAGAAAAGAAGTTGGCCTGAAAATCGACTCAGTTCAGAACCCTTGCTCGCAATCAGTCTCAACTGCAGTGATGTACGTACACTTACAGAGGTAAAGGTCTCTAGAGATACGGATATGCATCGTATGAATACCGTATGATTCAACAGGTGTAGTATTGTACCTGTATGATACTTATACCGATAAGGTGATCTTTATAAATCTTAAATGTGTGAATATAACAAAAAAAATTCATATGATATGAGCAAATTAATCTTAAAGCAAGACTAATTGTGAATTTTTCTCCCTGTATTGAAGCTCTTCCAAAGTTATAATAGCAGCTCAGTTCGTCTAAAATGAACTGGACCTCCTCTCAATGTCAAAAGATCAGCCTTCAATCTCCCATTAATTGAGGTTTTATCCTTGGATACACACTTGATGAATCGATCCCTTTCTGCCAATAAGTCCCAAGTGGCCATATGCACAGGAGGATGTCCTGCATGTATTGATCTTATCGGGAAGAAGAAACCAGGCCTTACCTCGACCATGAATTGGCCACCGCTCTGAGAGCAAATTTCTGTTCGCTGAAAGTCTTAACCAACACTAAAGTTGATTAATTTGCTCATAAAACATTGAATGATTGAGGTTTCTGTGCTTGATGGATGACCAATATATATATACGACAATGCTAGATGGATTCTTTGTTTCCACGTATCTCTTATCATAATTTGTAGAATCCATGAAAAAATATATATAGAGAGAGGAGTATCTTTTTTTCTTATGTTAATATATGAGTCATTTCTCATACACTTAAACACGTGAGAGATGTTTATGTTAAAAATCTCTTATAAAATGAGAAAAAATCATTTAAAATTGTATTCATTGTGGATATACAAAAAGACGATCAAAAGTTATAAGAGAAAGGAAATAATCACAAAACTACATACAAATATATAAATATAAATATAGAGAGATGCTTAATTGTATGAAAGATGGTACCATGTTGAGACATCTCTAATAAAAAAAAATCATTTAAGATAGTGTGAATATATGAAAAGGTGACTAAAAGAAGCTTAATAAGAAGATATGAGAAACTAGATAGTGAAAATATTAAAAGAAAAAGAAAAGGACCATAAAAGTATTAGAAAAATAATAAATTATTTTTTATCTTATATTGAGTTAACTATTAGCATAACACAAAATTGAGTTCTATAAAGAATCCATGTGGTTGACCCATCTAGATTGGAAAATACTTAGTTGTTATTGTTGTAAGATGGAGATCTTGACCCGAACAACTTCATTACGATTAAGTGGATTTGTTAAATTAAGCTTACCATTAGATCCTTTAATGGATCACTTTGACAATTCATCCAAACAAAGGAAAAAAAATTGAATTGGTTGGTGGTACACACTGAAACACTATTTATCTCCACTAGGAAAAGGCGACCAAAGCAATCACCCATTTTATAATCAACGGTTCTTTCTCTCTCATTTCCCTTTGTGCACCCGTGTGCTTCATAAAGACATGCTTATAGTCTTCTTGCTGATTCACTTTTTGGTGTCTCTACGTGTCTTCTACGTGTCTATGGATGGGGCTACAACTCTCTCTCTCTAAACATATATATATATATATATATATATATATATATATATATATATATAGAGAGAGAGAGAGAGAGAGAGAGAGAGAGAGAGAGAGACATAACAAAAAAAACAGTTCTTGATCATCTCGTTTAAAACTTTTAAGAGGCTTTTTAAAAAGATACGAACGATATTATTATTATATTTATATTACCTAAAAATAATGAATAGATATAAGTGAATAACATCAATGGTGAACATAAAATTGATCCAATCACTTTTTCTTTCTCTCTCTCTCTCTATCTTAGAGAGAGAGAGAGAGAGAGAGAGAGAGAGAGAGAGAGAGAGAGATTGGATCCTCTTACACACTGACGATCGATCGTTGTTTTCCGAAAGAATGAATACAACATCATTTTTTATATTTTCAAAAACTCTTAAAAAATTTAATTATACCAAAAAACAATGAATGATATGAGAGAATATTTGAGATTGACATGATCGAGTTTATATATATATATATATAATGTACTACACTTAGATAACTAGTCAATTCATTATCATCCTTAAAAAGTACAATAAATTAGACGGTAAAAATATAAAAAAATAAAAATATCACAAAAAGTATTTTAAAATAATAAAAGATATAGCTTATATTCAATTAATTATTAGCATGACACATGACACATGATTGAGTTTTATAAAAATAAATAATTCATTTGAGATTCAATCAAGATAGAGAAGGATAGTAATAAAGCATCATTCTTATATATATATATATATATATATATATATATATATATATATATATATATATATATATATAGCACTTATCTTGTCGGTTTAAATATACTAGTATTATATTTTGCTTTTTAATTTAAAAAAATTTATATTATATTCGAGTGATTTCTGATATATATATATATATATATATTATAAACCATGGAGCAAAAGACTGTCTTCAAAGTTTGATTGCTCCGCGGTCTGAGCCAGATGTGATTGGCGTTTCGATAATATTTGAGCGTGCATCTTCGTGGTCGTCCCCCAAAGTCAATACTTACCGACGCGTCAGATTTCCTGAAATCAATCTCCACGTGGATATCGAGGGCCGAGTCACTATGGGCAATCTAGTAACTTCATACAGAGGAAAGGCTTATATAAGCTTGTACCCTGAAGACCCGACGGTAGAACAATCGCCAAAAGAAGAAGAGCTCCGAAACCGAGAGAGGTACCTTTCATTGCGTCATGGCTCTCCAATCCCAACGTTCGACGCCGGCCAGCGACGCCGGAAACCGTACGAACGACCCTTCACCGACCATCTCCATAGTTCCATTGTTGGCCTCGACGTTCGACCTCGATGACGCGCTGGGCTGGCCCCCGGTGTACTCCCCGGACGACTCGTTTTCCCCTACTAATCCTACAACGGAGAGCGTCCTCTCCGGCATGCCGATGGTGAGTTGCGGAGGGGCCTGCGCGATCTGTATGGAGGAGATTGAGGTACCCAATTACGGGAAGAGGATGCCGTGCTCGCATGTGTACCATGGGGATTGCATATCGCAGTGGCTCGTGCGTGACGGCTCGTGCCCGCTCTGCCGGAGCCGGATTAGACCGGAGTGACCTCCCGGCGAATTGCTTCTCACTGACGGACGAAGGCCAGATGTTCTATTTCTGTCAATTACTTGAGCAAAACCAAACAACCTCAGAGAGTCTTTTAGCAATATGATTGATAGTGGCGGGATGACTTCTTTGTAATATTTCGGTTGCATCATTTTTTATTTCCAGAATTCATTGATTATTTTCTATAATAATTAGACACACTATTGCCTTATGAAAGGGTTTGTAGGGTCTCTTCTCCCTTGTTCTGAGTGGATCGGATTTTATTCCTGAGCAATACTGGATCTTCTGCATGATTAACAACGGTTTATTCACAAATTAACGTATTGCACAGACAGATTCGAATCCAACAATATAAGTCGATCCAAATGATTAATTTTGGATTTGCCTGAACGTACTGTATTGCTTAGAGTCGCAATGCAAGATAAAAAAGAAAAGGGGTTATTAGACATGGTAAACCGGAACCAGAAGTTTCAGATCATCGGTTCCTGTGTTTGCCATGATCCTGGCTTTTTTAACCAAAAACCAGAACCAGAACCAGAACCGAACTGGGCTCTATGTGAACTGGATCTTCTTTGGTTCTGGGTGCGAGTTTAAGCCCTGTTCTTGACGGTTTCCGATTGGACCTGGTGAGCAGCTTCCAAATCGGGATGTACAGAGGTTAGGTTAGTAGAGGTAACGCTAGCTCGTCGAAGGCTAGCGCGTACAACTCGACAAAGTTGGGCTCGCTTTAACAGGTCAAAACCGCTGGCCACTTGCCCTTATTACACTTGGACCCACAAAAATCCAGCACGAACTTTGTTTGCATTTCCCACGGGGTTCTTTCCTTATATATATATATATATATATAGATAAGAGAAGAGTAGCTTCAAATTTCAGTGTATAAATATTTTATCATTGGCTGGGTCGATAATAGAGATATAAATTAAATATTTAGATTTTATACATCATTTAATGCACGTTCTTGTGAAATGTGTTTTGTTTTACCATTTTAATTGTTTATTTTAAAGATCAAATGTAAAATTGTTGATATACGATCATGACATAAAAACACATTATACATTTAGAACTATCGTTTTCTCTCTTTCGCTTCATATATATATATATATATAAATACCTGAAAATAGAACTAGCTTTTTCAAGCAATCTCATCTCACTTTGCTGGATTTGCTTATCAGATATATATATATATATATATATATATATATATATATATATATATATATATGAATTAAGGGGAGTTCAGTATACACTTTTTACGAAAGAATAGACAACTGAGCAATTGCCAGCTTGCAAAGGGAGCTTATCAACAGTATATATATATATATATATAACAAATTTGTTGCATGTCATACATTCGCATCTTCTACGTCAAATAAAATTCAATAAATGCTGCATCACTATCTGATGCGTCTTTGTCTTTCTCTTTCACTCGTAAATTTATTGCACGATGTTTTGGCTATGGTGTGAATGAATTTTGGGATCCATTAAGTCTTCGTTTGGGGTTGGGGATCGCTTGCTATAAATGACTATTGTTGAGAGAGAGGAAGATGGTAATAGGCTAGATATGGTTAGGGGCCGCAAACAGGGTTGTCAGGTTGGGTTCAGGTGGGTCACTTTAGGTTCGTGTCAAAATACACTGACCCAGATGTGCCATGCTTTTCTGGATCATATTCTTCTGACCCAGACCCAACGTGGATGGGTTCGGATCAGGCTGACCCAACTGTGTCTCCAATAGGTACAGAGCATACATATTAGATGTGTTATACGGTATATATATATATACATATATACATACATATATATATATATACATATGTATATATATATATGTAGAGAGATTGAGAGAGTGATTGGATTCTGTCCATTGATGTTGTCCACTTATTTTTGACTCTTGTTTTGTTGTGTCATGAACGTAATAAGTTTGTCCTTTGATAACTTTCTAAATATTTTATAACTTTAAAAATAATGATTAAGCATAAATAAACAGCTTTAGTGATAGGTAGGATTCAATTCTCTCTCTCTCTCTCTCTCACACACATATATTTATATAAACTCTATCTTACATACCTTTAGATTGTAATAGTAAGTTTTTTTTATATTTTTCAATTCCGTTATAATAAATATCTTTCATGCTTACAAAAGCAAACAGAGTGCATGGTTAGAGGCGTGTAATATATATATATATATATATATATATATATATATATATATATATATATATATATATATTACGACTTATTTCTTACTAAATGAATCATGGAGCAATTGCCAAGTTGCACACTGAGGGGAGCTTATCGACAATGAGAAAGACGCCAAGTGAAATTTGAGGCTCCATTACGTTATCGATGACATAACATCAGAAGGAAGAGAACATGCAGCTGCTAACGTCGGCCATTTAACGCCATTATAACAAATCGACGACTGTGACTTCCGTCCGATTTTAGCAGTGGCTGCTCGTCAGCGGTTGACCCTCGAGAGTTGGAATTAACTCATTAATATACATAAAGAGGTTAGGACCCTCTCTTCCAACACCTACTGAGCTCGATCTCGCACCAAGTTAAGTCAGCTTGTTCATAAGCTGCACGAAAGCCAGCTTGGAAAAAAAAAGTGCCCAACAAGCCAAGTTTGAGTTCCTTCTCAGCTGAGCTCGAGCATCGATATCATAAAACGGGAAGCTTCGAATGGGCAGAGAACGAGTAAGATTCGAATGGACAGGACAGAAGCACCTTTTGAATGAGCCAACTCGAACTTGCCTATGAAGCTTCCCACTTAGCTCGATCAAACCCTGTCAACCTTCTTAGAAGCTGGCCTCGGCCGGCTGCCTGAAACGTTGTTATGCTTTACAACTCATTTCACTTTTCCAGGTCAATATAGCTGAAACCTGCCTTTCAGTGCATGGTGAATTGTCTTCAAATGCAACTTAAGGAAGCCCCACTTGTCACTTCATTTATACTTTGTTTAATTTTCCTACCAACAAATCACTTGGACTGTCTCTCCGGCCCGAAAAGGACGGCTATGACTGGTTTCAAGTTGATTAGTTTCAACGTATCAGAACCGATCTATTTCTTTTTCTCTTTTTTTTTTTATGATTGATGATGTTTATGATTATATATATATATAAGAATAATAAAATCCTCTAAGAATGTATACTTTGATCGTCTAAGAGTGATCAAACAGTGGTCCTTCAGGAATAAATGTATGACCTTTGTTTCTTGAGGCATGAATACAATAATATTTATATTTTTTCAAATATTTTAAATATTTTTTAAATTATATTTAAACCACCAAAAAATAATAGATATGCATAAGTGTTTTTTTTGTTTTGTTTATTTAGCTCTCTAGTGATTGTAGAAGACGGAAGTAGCCTTCAAGGGTCTCGTCCACAAAGCAACGATTTCCCCTACTCTGTTTCCAAGAGAGGGTATTTTGGTCAATATAGTGATAAGCATG
Source organism: Brasenia schreberi (assembly GCA_036023115.1). Taxonomy (NCBI): domain Eukaryota; kingdom Viridiplantae; phylum Streptophyta; class Magnoliopsida; order Nymphaeales; family Cabombaceae; genus Brasenia; species Brasenia schreberi. Next base: position 2,486,748 of record JAYKKT010000090.1, on the reverse strand, counting down.
AGGATGGTCGCAGATTTTGTAATTCGCATTTATTTATTTATTACTTGTTCTTCAAACTAGACTCTTCCTACTTAAATGGTTGAACAGGTCCTTATCTTTGGTGTTAATTTCAGGCAGGACACAGAGACGAATCCTCCAAAGTGACGTGAAAAAATGTGGTCATTTTCGAGAGCTAACTTGTTTTCAACATCAACACGAGTTTACTTGACACAAAGACCACCTGAAACACAAAATTGTCGGGAAATTCAGACATTGACGAGTTGACCTATGCTTGATACGAACATGAAATTGGTAAGATACAAATACAAACCCAAACATGAAATAATCATTTCAAGTTATCAGGTTTAGGTAGTAAGCAACACCCGAAGAAACTGCTATCAACATATATATTTTAAAAATATAATTATGCTATAAAAAAGCAATGAGTGATCATGAGTGATAAGTGAGCATGTCAAACGTGTGCACAATCCGGTTTCATATATATATATATATGTAATCAGAAGTATTTTGTATATTGTTTGTATTAAAAAGTAAGCACAATCTGGTTTTCATATATATATATATATATATATATATATATATATATATATATATATATATATTCAGTAGTATTTTATATATTGTTTGTATTAAAAGTAAGAGAATCATAGAAGAAGTCGCACGAGATAGCCGCCTATCTACTAAATTTCTTTGTTGTACAATGCCATGAATGAGTCATAACATATTTGTGGTTGCGCCTTTTACATCAAAATCAAAGTTTGGTGTATGACAAGATAGTAGAATGGGTAGATATGATAGGAGGGAACGACACCTTTTATGTCCTCGATTGCATCCTCTCTCTCTCTCTCATTCACATATATATATATATATATATTATCAATTCAAATAAATATCAATCGTTCATTATAAAAAATGATTTATTTAAATTTAAAATTTAAAAGCAAAAATGCATATTGAATAAAGTGTAACTACAAAAAAATACACATTTTTTAAAAATTGGTGTATTACAAAAAATACACATGTACTATCTATTATCTATTGTTAAAGATAATGATTGAGATTTGTTTGAATTTGTTAACATACTTAGCGTATACCAATTTTTTTATCTCTTTCTCTCTTTATATATACAAGAAAGAAAATGAGAGATAGCGGTTTGTGCTTAATACTCATCTATACTTAAATCCTTCTAAACATTTTTACCATTTGAATAACGTCATTAGTGGTAGATATTTGAATCTAGAAAAGTAATTTATACCATTATACCTTTCATTCTCGGATTTAATGCATAATGGTACAATTGACTTTTTTATTTGAAATCTCTACTATTGATCGCATGGATCAAACGGTTGAAATATTTCAGTAGATTTAGGCATGAATTGCATTCAGTGTGTATTCCTCTCTCTCTCTCTCTATCTATATATCTATATCTATCTATCTCTCTCTCTCTCTCTATCTATCTATATATCTATATCTATCTCTCTCTCTCTCTCTATATATATATATATAAAGAGAGAGAAGAGGCATGCTAATCCTTTGGCAACACATATTCCCTAACAAAATTTATACACATCCACATACTCCTGTTTTGCCGTATTTTTTATTTTGCTCTTAATAAAATCTGAAAATTATTCGGATACTCCTTATATCTAAAAATCTCTCTCTCCTCTATCCCTTTTATGACTGGTTTTTCCTTTACCATCGACCGTTCTATACCATTTTTTCAGTGACCTAACTTCAAGCTTGATCTAATACACAATATCGAATCATCTACCATCTCATAGTGCTTTGAATCCAGTTAAAAAAGAAAAAAGAAGAGAAAGAGAGAACGTGGCCGATTCAAAGAGGGTTTTAGTGGTTTGATGGGTATTTTGTTGATTTAGTATATTTTTTGTTATTTACTTAAGGTATTACTTTCATCTTCAACCGAAATCGAAACGAAAAATGAGGTAAGTTCCCAACGAAAGAGACGCTGCTCAAGTGCATCTCCTTCATCACAAATCTAGATTTTATTTTTGACTTTTTTCATATGTTTCTTGATTCTTTTTTTCTTGATTCTTATTGTTGTTTTTCTTCTTTTTTTCTTGTTATTAATTTCATTTTATTGTTTTTGATTTTTGTTTCTCAATGAAATTTGTAAGAATATGCATTGAGTTGTTAAGATAGTAACAATACTAAATGAAGCATATGCTACCATAGCAAAGAGTTCTAGCGAGATAGATCCTAGATGGAATTGGGTGTAAGAAGAGATATTGTATGAGAATGGAGAGAGAAAGGCTAGAATTAGGTAAGAGAGGAAAGAATATTTATATGAGGTAATTTTGGTATTTGTTAAAAAAGGGTGTTGATAGTAAAAGGATCATGCTTGTGATTTGATATAGAAAAAGTTTAGTACTTCATGATGTAATGAGTATACCTTTTGCTTTTATGCTTAAATCAACGACCATTTGATTGTCAAAACATCCTAGGATTCCTCTCCCTCTCTCTCTCTCTCTATATATATATGTATATATATGTATATGTATATATATGTATATATATATGTATATATATATATATATTAGCTTAAGCCTTATATACGTGCATGCCTGTCTTGGGAATTGAACTCACCATCTATCTTGTGACAGTAAGAGAGCTCTGCAAGTTGAGCTAACGTTTTGCATGCATATATGCACCCGAATCTTGAAGAAGCTATTTTTTATTTGGATAATTTAGCTTCACTAGAACCCTTTTATGCATTATAATCGTGAAATACTACTTAGAAGCCTTAGCTCAACAGCAGGGCTCTCTAGCACCACTGCTGCTGGTAAGGAGTTCAACTCCAAGAGGGTGCATGTGTGGGTGTGTAGGGATGGCAATCATGCCCCACCTCGTGGATATCTGCTCCGACTTGTTCCATATGGGAAGGCGGGGCAGAGGCGGGTTTATGGTTGAACCCCTCTACCCTAGAGTATATAATATATACAACAACAACAATTAAGTCTTTTGTGATACTAAAAGAGGTTGTTTACATGAATTCTTTGTTTCCACATAGCTCTATCATTTGCCATGTTAGCGTTAATTCACAATAAACTAGATAATTCTTTAATGTTTCTTTCTAACACTTTTTTAGTCGTCCTCTACCTTTTTTAATACTTTCAAAATATAGTTTTTTCGTACATTCTTAAATGTTCTTCTTTTGATCTCTCTCTATTCATATTTATTTATATGAAATATATATAGTATAAGTTTTTATATATTTATATGTATAAATATAAAAAAGATTTTATTTATTTTAGTCTAATAATATAAAATATCATAAGTAAATTTATATTGTATGTAATATATATTAAATATTTTTTATTAAAAATATTTTTAGTAGGTGAAGTGGGGTGGGGTGTAGAGAATAGGTTGTGGTGCGGGTGGAGTAAAACCCCACCCCATCCCGCCCCGTTGCCACCTACGGTGTGTGTTGGGCTTTGGTCTCATCTTGTAATAAAAAAGAAATAAGTCTGAGAAAACCTCTGAAATGATTTTGTTTTAATATTGGACCCGCATGGTTGGAAATGCCACATACATAATTAATATTTTCAGGAGTCAAAAAATTTAAATCTAAAAATGGGGCTATGAAGTTTCACGCATTACATTAATGGAACAAGTTGTAGTAGCTGCAATTCCATGTCGATCAACAAATATGATCGAACCCTCATATTTTCAGGAGTCAAAATATCTAAAAAAATTATATATTTCTCATACATAATTAATATATTGTACCCTTAAGGGAGAGGTTTTGACCCTTACCTAGCTGGTCTCAAGTTGAGATAAAGGATGTTTAACTTTGGCAGTTGAAGGCGAGTTTAAATACTCAAACATATAGAGAGAGAGGAAAAGAAAAAGAGAGAACATGGTAAATGCATACATACATCCTTTAAAAAATATTATAATATTTTTACATGTACATTTACTATTTTACTTTTTATTTTAAAGATCTCAATTATAGACCTTAAAAATCCAATTAAACGCAATTTTATATATCTTAAAATTGAAGAATTAAACTCTTTAAAGAAATCTTTGTGCCCGTAAACTATGCTCTCTCTTCATATATATATATATAAATATAATTGAATCATGCTTTTCACTCATATCCACTCATTATTTTTTCATGGTATCAATATAATTTAAAAAATAAAAAATAAAAGATTATCTTATTGCACTAATGGTCAAACTTGGGTGGACGGTGTTACTAGTCGACAACAACTTCAGGTTGTTAGCTTTTAATGAATTTTTATTTAATTTTTTTAATGCATAACCTTGGGATCCAGCCGGGCTGGAGGGTGCTTGGCTCAAGGGCTAGCCTAGAGAAGTTTGGAACTGTCGGTTATCAAAGCAATTCTGGCTCTGGCTTTAGTATCAGTTCAGGAAACGACTTGAGCGGTTCCGGTTCTGGCCTGTTCCACGGTGTCTCGGTTTCGAACTGGCCACTGCCACCGAGAGGAAGGGGCTCTCATTCAACTCGGAATCTGCCCCTAATTAGGAATAGCAGTTCCTCAGAAGATGATTGCCGTCTTTATATTTGATCTTTTAATAGGGTTCTCTCTCTCTCTCTCTCTCTCTTATCTTGTGGGAGGAGGGCGATAGATTGGACCGGCTGATCTGTCCGAGAGCTGGGTCAGAACAATACATATTTCATAAAGGTTATGTTGGTGAGGCCAGCTTTTGCTTTTGTTCAATGGGCTCTTTTTGTCATCCTCGCAAGTTCCTTGTAGCATTCTGTCCGCTTTCTCTCATGGATTAGGGAGAGGATGGACCTGCTGGACGGTGTTGATCAAAACACACACACACGTGAAAAAAATGTATTTTCAAGTTTGTAGGAGTCAGTTAATGCACTGTGGAGTCAGTTTTATGTAGAAATTAGTGTTATTGAGTTGATTTTTTAGTAGTTTGTAGTTACTGAATGATGTCCGTAATGTGTCTGTAACTTCTCTGTATCAGCTACAGAATTCTAGTGGAACAGGATGCATTCAGCGTCTGCAGAAACTCCATGTGATGAATTCCCTCTTTCCTTCTTAATTTATGTTTTATTGTTGCTCCTTTCTTCTTTATATATATATATATATATATATATATATATATATATATATATATATATATATATATATATATATATATATATATATATATATATATATATATATTCACACATACACAGGCGCACACAGACACATATAAGATCAGATTTTAGTACATGCTCATCTATTTTTCAGTTCACTCCTTGCCAATTCTCTAGTCCTTATATTCTGAGGCTTGCCTATTATCACAACATAGAATCTTTAGCATGGTTAAACCTATCGGACCGCATTAAAATCAAAAGCAGTGGCTCAAAAGATCATGCACTTCTATTCTATGCGTATACAATTTACAAATTTCCTACGCTGTAGAGGTGAAATACAATGAACAGGCTCTCCTGCACTTGGATAGTGGTGATTGGTCTACCTCTGTTGGAAATTCAATGCCTTGATGCAGTAGCCGTACATGAAGGCAAAGAAGACAGCAAAACCTGCTAAAACTCCAGCTACTGCTCCCATGAAATCACTGTTGTATCCGAAGTGGTCTTCGACATATAATTTGATTTGCCGGCGGCCACCACCGAGAACGGTGATCTCATCTTCAAGGTTACCATATTGTGAAACAATCAACCCATACACTGTCCAAGCGAGTGGGCATATCCAGTAATACCAGATCCACCATCTTGGAATCCTCTGCATCATCCAGAGAAAAGACTATTTGTTAATGAAGAACCAATTTTCCTTACAAAGAGCGATAGATCACCTGAAGAAAATGGAAACCTTGATCTCAAATATTTTTACTGGAAAAGAGGCTGTGATCATGACCATCATTGCTCAAAACATTTTACTCTTGAATTATTTTAAGTGAATAGGTTTTGTGGACTTGTTATTATGGTTTCATGTCAAATATCTTTGGTATCCTACTAGCGGTAGGGTGTGCCGAATAGTCTACAGGACAGTTTAGGGTGGTTTTTTAAAATTTTCTTTTGAAAATTTGGGTGGAATGGTTTCCCCAGCTATGAACAGAAATAGTGAGCAATTTATCTCTCTCTGAATCTCTTCCAAGTGAATCATCATGAAAACGATTCCTTGGGAAATCGCCTTTACTTAGAACCTGTGTTTAACATCTAACCTAGTTGGAATAATATACATAATTGATGTCATAATACATTCAATATGGAAAAACTAATACATAGCTAAAAGCCTTACCGGTTTCGGGATAAAAAAGCCAGAGAAAAGATTGAAGAGGGCATAAAATGCAGCAGCAAAGATGGCAGCAACTTCATTGTTGGGGCTTATTGATACAGTCATCATCCCAAAGTAAGTGAAATAAAGAAATGAGAAGAAGCTGATGTAGAAGAACCAGAAGAATTTTGCAGCCGCCCACTCAAAGCCCACCATTGAGTACACAATCACTGTGTAATATATTGTCTGGACAAATACATAAGGTATCTCTGCGACAACCTGCAACATACAATTATTGGGAACCAAGAACAAAGAAAGGAACGACAAAGCACATAAACAATCACATAAACCACAATAAATGATCTGTTTTGTTTGGAGGGACTCCTCATTCTCCGTGGAGAAAATTCTACGGTGATCATGATCCGATTACAGGATGGGAGTCTTTATATATATATAACAACAACTAAGCCTTTTTCCATACGAGACGGGGTCAGCTACATGGATTCTTTGTTACCACAGATCCCTATTGTGTGCCATGTTAGCAGTTAACTAACAATAAACTAGATTATTCTTTATTTTTTCTTTCCAACACTTTTGTGGTCGTCCTCTACCTCTTTTAATACTTTCCAAATTTAATTTTTCATACACACACAAACACACACACACACACACACACATATATATATAGATAGATATACTCAGGAAAACCCTCAAAAACTAAGAAAAGTCTTGGATAGCATACACTCAGTCCTATTTAGTCCAAGTGCGGAGCCATCTGGCAAAAATTGATGAAAGAGTGATACACATCAAACTCCAACATTTGTAAGACTTATTTGATCGAGATCAGCCAGGCTCGTGTCAGGACTTGCTTCACTATTCATGCTCAAGGAATTCAAACTTGATTCTCACCTGAGCCAAAGAGTATGGCAAAGCAGAATACATTCCGGCTGCCCTTTCTCTGTAGAAGACAGTTCTCTCCACATCTACGATGGGCTGTACCGAGGAGCAGTTATTAATGCCAAGAAAAAGAAGAGCAGCATACATTGCACCGATAATGATGGTTAGATCAGTTGACGTCTCTCTGCAAACAGTAATTCTTACTCTCAGCAACCATATCAAATATGAAGTTCCTGACCAAGCTATATAGAGTGCTTGATTTAGGCTTCACCATGAAAAACTTATCCAAAGTTAATAGTAGTTACTGCAGTTAGACATAATGGAGAGCAGAGGCATTTGAGCTTAAGAATTTGACCAATAACAAAAACTGTGATCTGCAAACTTGGTTATGCATTTGAAGAACACAAACTGAAGTCTAGTCATGTTATTGAACTTCAAGAATGGTCGTGAGTTGCTGGAAGAAAAACTGTAATATGTAGATTTGTTCGATCAAACCTTGTACGAGACCTTCAAGAACAAGGATCCATACGAAACTAACTCGATGAGAATTCCTTCTAAGCCAACCAACACTTGATGACGTAATGCATTAAGCTAAGGTCATTTTAAAATAGCCATCTGTTTGAGTTTGAAGCAACCAGCAGCAGCAGCAGCATCACTAAAATTATTGTTATCTATAGTGAAAATTTCATGCATCACTAAAATCCCTGTAATCTGGGGTCAAATCATGCATCATGATTTTCAGTCGACCGATGCCTCACCGTTTCGCCCCTACTCTCCAGAAGATGGTGCCGACCAGCAGAGCAGCAGCAAGGGTGAAAATGAATCTCACAATGTTATAGCTAGGACTTCTCCAATAAGTCAGCCATTGCTTCCACAGGCAAGATTTAAATTGCTCAAAAGTAGTCTGCGAATACTGTGTAGGAAAATACAAATCCTTTGACCCCAAACGAGTGTTGCTAAGTTCTTTCACGAGTTCTTTGTTTCGCCTGCAAACAAGGAAAGTTTGGAGGATTCAGTGATTAAGTTGCATAAGTTTTGACGTTACATTGCCTAACTGAAATAAGATAGTTAAACTTAAGTTGCTGCTTATACAGGAAAGGACCAACAAAATAGAAAACTAATTGGAGAATCTTCTCCTTGAAAAAAAAGACCACAATTTCTTATGATAGTTGTGAATATCATGTATTCCGCCTAAGATGACAGGAGATTCCCAGGATCAAGGATTCTGGATTGAAATGGGATCTTAAAATTCTACCTTCTAAATTTGAAAGGTTGAACTTATATTTACTAGGAGACATGCCTTCTAATTTAATAAAATTAAATTGACATGGTATAACCAATGGATCACTGCATTGTTTAGTAGGAAAAAGTAATAAAGTATGACAGACCATAGACCTTGTGTGTTCCTTAGCTTGGATAAAGAGAATGCACCTCCCTCACCAGCGCGCTCTCTTTGAAGTTGAGTGAAGTCAGACTCTGGCGGACAACAGTAAGTCAGACTTTGCTCAGATGGGGTAGAAACCCACAGGGAGGGAGGACTCTGTTAGATGCAACGGTGGGAGAACATCAGAGGTGAGTGGGTGTCATGCCCCTTTCTTTTGAGGGCTATTAGGATATCTGTTGAGTAGCTTATATTAGGTGGCACGTCTTTGCGAGATTCGAAGGATCTAAGATCCAAATGGAGATCCTATTAAGATCTTATAACTTGAGATCCTAGACTTGGAATCTGAATTGTTCAACCTTCAGAGGCTTGAAGATAATAATGTTTAAGCTCTAAATCAGGATCTTGAATACTATGCTCACGAAACTACTAAAGAATTGCTATTGTAAGAGTATAACAGCAGTGATCGCAATACAGATCAAGCATCTAGGTTCACGGTTATATGTATCATTCCCTTATATCAAATAGAACCACATCAAAGTATCAGTATGGCAAATAAATTTTGGGTTCCGACATTATAGATCCACCAATCATAACTTTAGCATAAAATTGCTCATTTGTTCAAGAAAAAGGAATTCATTGATACCCAATTGTCTTTTAGTGAATGTGGAAAAAACTGAATTGATTAATGATCACTAATTTTATGATAAGAAAATGCCGACAGAAGGCACACAAATAAGGTCTTGATGACTTACTGATAGAGGGATGATAATTGGTAATGTTCTGCAAAATCAATTCCCAGACGGACTTCTGCTGCAACTGAGCTTTCTTCTAGCATCCATGTTGCTGGGTTGTACTTATCTTTTATTTTATGGATGCCAGGAATCGCCTGCAAGAAACTCCGTGTTTTGAGTCTATCAATCCATGCCAATGACCCATTAGAAAGGGAACGAAGTTCAACAACCGAGTTCATGAATTTGCATAGCCGAGTTCATGAACCCAGATGGTATAATTAGTTGTAAAACTTGCAAGTCCATGAAAAGGAAATTGATGAGCTAGCGTTGAACGAAACTAAAACTAAATGCGTACCTCAAAGTATTCAATGACCTTTTGGGAGTTCTTTCCCAATGGTCCATTGTATATAATTCGCCCTCCCCTTTTCAAAAGCAGCAACTGCAGAAAGAGAGAAAACAATCAAGTTTAGACCTCAATGGATTTTATACTCCAAGACAATTTTTAAATTGATGCATTTATTACGTTTATTAATGAAAATAGCTTCACAATAGAAATTACAATAGTTATTGACAATCTTGTCAGAAAACAAATTATGGATTTAAATTTATGTTTGGATTCCAAATACTTATACCTCATCAAAAGCTTCAAAGATGTCAATACTAGGTTGATGGATTGTGCAAACAACTGTTCTTCCTGTGTTAACCGTGTTCCTAACAGTTCTCATAACAATGGCTGCAGCTCTGGCATCCAGGCCTGATGTAGGTTCGTCCATGAAGATGATAGATGGATTAGCAACAAGCTCTACGGCTATTGTTAGACGCTTTCTCTGCTCTGTTGATAGTCCAGTAAGGCCAGGAAGTCCTACCAAAGCATCCTTTAGATTATCCAACTCCACGAGTTCCTTCACCTCATCAATAAAAGCCTGAAACCAAATTTAAATTGCATTAACTGTTCTTTAGTGAAGGATCAAAAGTATGTTGCGAAAACCAAGACACAAGATGGAATCAGCTAGATTCTAGTGTCGCCATTGAACTTGACTTTGTACCATAGCAATTAACTTCAAAAGTGTAAGATCCTTTCAAACAATTCTGAGACCTTTATCTCCGTCTTCTAAAATATTTGTCCATTCAATTTTGCATACCTTCTCATTCAAGTTTCTTGTGGGTGCATTTGAAATGTCCAACCACCTTAAACACGTGTCTCATACCAACTCTTTCTCTAATACCCTCATTGTAGATCAAGCCTTTTCTTATTGGACCATACGTCTAATTGAATATCTATATTTCTGAGTGAACATTATCTCTATGAATATGCCTCTTCATTTTAACCAAGCTGTATTAACTCTATTTGTGACATCTCAATCAAACTTTTAATCCTTTCTAAATATTTATTCTAAGCATTTTAAAATGTATGTATTCAGAATGCAATATTTCTGAATAAAAAAAATGCAATATTTGTCAATTTTCAATTCACAAACCGTTTCAGTTATGACATTATCGTTGTTCATTAGTAAAGTAACAAAATCTGTTGTATGAACTAAATAACAAGTGGCAATACTACACTAGAATGATACTGAAACTCATTCTGTTACGGAGACTTCAGAGTATAGAGGGAAAAATACCATTTTCTCAGCGTGGCTGACTTCTGGCGGCAATCGGAGGAAGGCGGAGTAGATCAAGGACTCACTTACTGTGAGCTGTGGAGAATGAATGTCTGTTTGCTCACAATAGCCTGAAATTCTAGCAAACGTGTCTTGAACTTTGGTGTGTCCAGAGATCCTTATGTCTCCTTCTATGTATCCTCCAGTTTTTCTTCCAGCAAGAACGTCCATCAGTGTCGTCTTCCCTGCCCCACTGACTCCCATCAATGCAGTGAGCATTCCAGGCCTGAAAGCTCCAGTTACTCCCCTCAACAATTGAAGTTTGTCTTCTGTTACACCTTGACCCTTCATTTCCTGCAAGAAAATCAAATCCCCATATTGGTACGATCATCACCTCTCTCTCTCTCTCTCTCTCTTCATGGTTGTAGATTATTGGCGACCAACCGGAGGCATGTCAACATAGTAGTTGACGTTGTAAAAGGACATGGGCAGAGGAGTGAAAGGGAGAACCATTCCTCGCTTTGGAGCAACAGCTGTTACTGCTTCTACAACAGAGTCTGCATTTCTATACAGAACGTTGCTTGCACTTCTCATGCGCTTCAGTGCCATCTCTCCTGAGATTCAAATTCTTATATTAAAACCATAATGAAGAGCCACGCTGACCGGGGTTTGTTCAACCGGAAAAGAGAGGAATATGACTGTGATCATATACTACAATAGGTAACCGAATGAACGAAAAAATTGAAAGGAAGGCACCAAAATAGGACTGAAAATATGATTTGATCAGCAGTTCGTCCTTCGGGTTAGAGATTTTATGGTTCTCATATCACCAAAGGGACGATGGTTGAAAACTAATTGTTTGTTCGTTTAAGTGGTTCGGCACTTTCTCTCCTTAAGCAAAGGTCTCCAGTTCAAACCTTGTGAACAGAGAAAACTAATGCTAGGAGAGCTTTACCCCGATAGTGATCTGACCCGGTGGATATGCTTCACCAAAATAAAGAACACTATAACAAAGCATAGATTTTGTGACGGTCATTGCCCGTGAAGGGGAAGAATGGAAACAAGGTTGGTGCAAAAAAGTTATCCTTATTTTTGCTGTTTTAGTGAAGTTCATGGATGGCATTCACCGACAAGAGTTTCTCTTGCCGTCCTTAATACACATACGAACGAATACAAGGATTACAGTGAATATGGTGACTTAGCATCACAGAAGAACTGTTTGTTGTGGTGAAAAGGGATAATGGTTGAGCAAATAAATGTATTTTTCTTAACGAGATGCATCAAATGAAATCCACAAGAATTCGCACTTAATCAGCAATATAAAGAGGCTGAAAGAAGTGGTGTAGGTGGTCAGGTTTGGTTCAGTTCTGAACTCAACCTGGAATCCCATCAATCTATTCGGTTCCTCAGTTTTCGGAGATCAAACCAAACCATTGAAGTCCTGAAGCCCTGAGGAAACTACAGCACGGGTTTCCAAACACTTATAGTGTATAATGTGTTATTAATCACATGAGAAACAAACTTCCTAAATTATAGAATAAGTTGTTCATTTATAAATTACCAGCATACACAAACTATGTTGAAATTAAATAAATTCTAGGCTGTGACATGTTTTTAGCATTGACATTTGACAGCAAATAAATATCAGTTCTCCGCCTACGTATTTGTTGGGTTCTAATAGTTCGGTTTTAACATTGATTATAGTTTTGAATTTTGAATAAATTGCAGATCGATGCGTGGAGGCAGATGCTTGATTTGTAACACATAAAGAAAATTCAAATGCTTACTGCTGCTGATTCCATCGTGCTTCGAGTACAAGTTCAGCGTTATGGAGTTGTTTTTAGTTCTTCGTTCTTGATAGTTACCTTCTCTCTCCGCAGCTGCGTCTTCAGAAATCACAGCTTGGGGCTTCCCAAGTGCTGTTAGAAGGCACCTCAAGTTAACAAATAGAAGGAGTTGATCCCATGATATAACCAACATCATATAAATGTGTATGAGAGAGAGAGAGCATACGGTTAAGGTACATGAGAGCAAGAGTGAAGAGGACGTTAAAGAGAACGGCAAAGCCAAGTAGAGCTGCGACTCCAATCCAGTACCAGTATTCCACTGTAAACACATCAGTGGAGTTAAGGACCGCGATCCCCAGACTCCTTATGCCATCTGTCGCCTGCATGATTTGGGTTAACTTGAGGATCCACAGAAATGAACGTACAATTAACTCTCACTCACACAGAGAACGATGCAACATGGAAAAGGAACACATGCATACTTTCTTGTCCATCCATCTGGGAGCAAAGAATTCATTGACAGAGACGGAGTTAACTGCGTAAGTAAGAGGTGAGGACCAGTATCCCCATATCCACCACTTTGGTATGTCTCCTGCATTTTTAACCAGAACCTCAGCATCTTGTGAAGATCAATTAAACTATCTTTGAAATCTCAAATATCCTCCCCATTTGTATGTATGGATGAAAGCTACCATCTTGCAAGTTTAGTAGCGAGATCAATTGGATTCACGTAACTCATAAGCTTCGTTGAAGAGCATGTTATACACCAGTTTCATATAAGGCTCTCATTATGTGTAGAGAGAGAGAGAGATGGAAACCTATAGGAACGATAAAACCACCAAGCAAGAAGATCACAAGGAGTACAAGAGACCCTCCTGTGTTAGCAACACTCATGGTTCTGCATATCCCTGCTATGAGGCGAAATATTGATGAAGCCATCTGCTGCACTAAGAATATGACCAGGAATTGCTTGAAAAACCTGCATCAACTCAAATAGAGAATGCTTCAACCACCTCTTTCTCCTTCTCTATATATATCTTTCCCAAGTTCTCGAAATCTTACCTGCTTGCCTCTGGTGCAAAACCAATAGTGTAGTAAGTCATGATCATCCAAACGGTGGACTCAAAGACTGAGATAGGAAGTTTTAGCAGCATGTTGGGGAGAGTGAATACCCATGCAGGGTGAAAGAGGAGATCCCTTTGTTTGAAGAAGACTGGAAGCCTTATGATGGTCATGGAGAGTTCAGAGAACCCATTGAACATGTTCATGACCACGCAAAAGGCCAAGGCCCCAAAATAGAGGCGACCATCATCTTCTGTCATAACGTCCATCTTGGTCTTCAGAAACACAGTTGATACGATTGTTGCGATTATGATGCTCTGTTATTTAGAGTAAACAGTTAGTATGGGTCATCAAGCAATTTCCTATATGTTTAGCCAAATGGTAGCAGGCACATATGTTCAAAGAACCAATCAAATAGATTGAACCAACTAAACCTATCCAAACCAGTGGCTTGATTTGGTTGCAGCTTAGTTTGGTATGATCTAGAAAAGATTTTTTTGTGGTTTGGTTCACAGTTTAACCAAAGCAACATACATATATATAAGATGGATGGGCATGG